>CM071959.1:14425000-15020000 GCA_036784905.1 Acrossocheilus fasciatus | reverse complement strand
TTCTCCTACTTTTCTTAGTGATATATGATATGACTGTGCTTAATCGCAAGTGTTTTATGCAATATTTTGCGAATAAGTTAAATTTAAAAAGTAATGTTACTTTACTAGTTATTTGGAAAAGTAATCTAAATCAGTGTTAATTTTGGCAAGCATTTTTGATTTAGTCTTAGTCTTTATCATGAGATGAAAATTCATAGTTTGTCGAAAAAAGTCATTGCATTTTTGTCAACTTTTAGTCATTACTTTTAGTCAAACTGCAGTTACCAACATTTATTTTGGTAGCCATTTTATATATATATTATATATATTTATATATATATATATATTTTTTTTTTTTTGGAATATCAGCCTTTACTCTGAATTTTTGTTCTCTTTGACTCGTTGGATAAAAACTGTGCTTATTCGCCCGTGTTTTTTATATTCAAAATTTGCGTATAATTTAAATAGCTGGATGGAAACCCAGCCAGTTAATCTTTTAGGGCTAAACATGGTTGAAATATGTTCCTGCTGCCCTGATGATGCATATTAGTACCTTAGAGTAGTAAAACATACCTTTAATGTACTCCTATGAATCGTTTAGAGGTAAATAAGATACAAAGATGTCTCTTTAAAGGTGAGGTAAGTGATTTCTGGTAGCCAGTGTGGATATTTCAAATCACCAAAACAAACACGCCCCTACGCCAAAAGGGTCTTGCCCCTATTTTGATAGCTCCGCCCCACAAATACGTACGCAACCCAGGCAACGATTAGTTTTGTGAAACAAAGCAAAACCAAAGTTATTCACCTATCGTGAAGAAATAAAGCAAACTTGGCGTCCGATCGCAGGCCTTCCCACTCCTTGAGTTCTCTCCAGCGCTGGAAAGCTGATGCCTTAAAGTAACCCCGTGTCTACACCGGACGCAAGCAGCGCGACAAAATACTATTGAATTCATTATAATCAGAGATGCTGTCACTGGATTCTATTTATGACATTGACACAAATTTCAAATGATTTTCAACGGTTGCTTTGTCGCGTCCAGTGTAGACAGACTTTAGCCGTTGCGTCGCGACACACCAACTGTCACATCCGGTGTAGACACGGTAAGCCTTTTGTTCTGAAGACATTTTCCTCTTTTGTTTTTATTCGCCATCTCTGTCATTGCTCGGCATGGCTAATGTCTGTCATGTGCACTGAGCGCTCTCTCCTCTGCATCATGAGTAGACACGCCCCTTACTGCTGATTAGCTAAAAGTTTGTTTTGGTACTCGGCCTGACTCAGTTTTCTAAAGCGTTTTTGAAAAAATACATTCCCCACCTTTAAAGGTACTTTCAGAGTGATAAGCTGCTATACCCCTAAAGGTACAACTTCTGAACTTTTGTCTGAGAGTGCAAACAGGCCTGCATTCTCTAAGGCCTGCATTTGTGAGAAACTATGCAGTGAAATAAGATCTCATCGAGTCAGTCCACTTGCTTCCAATTGCTCTAGCTGACCAAGAAGTGTATAGCCTGGAGGACCAAACAGGAAGCACCAAACTCTTTCTTGTTTGTTCTTTCTCTGCGATTTCCTTCACTCCTCCAAGCGTCTATGGCTCCCTGCTGTTCGGCCGTATGTCTTTTGAGGAATTCCATCAGTTCTTGCCGCCTCAGTGTTCGGACCCTGCTATTTTCTTCTAAAGTGACAGTTTCTTCCGTTCTTTCTGACAATAACCCACTTTGCCTGCTTTTTCTCTCCATCTCAGATGAGTGTTCGGTGAGGAAGGGCGGCTGCAGTCACGAGTGTTCGGTGGCGCCAGGTAAAGGGGTCGTGTGTTCCTGTCCGGCAGGGTTCCAGCTGGGTTTGGACGGCCGGACATGTGAGGTCCTGGATTACTGTACCAAGCACCTACGCTGTAGCCAAGTGTGCGAACAACACAAGAATACTGTGAAATGCTCCTGCTATCCAGGCTGGAGTCTTGGACCTGATGGAGACAGCTGTTATAGTACAGGTAAACAGCGGCCTGTTGATTCTTGATTGGCCTTTGGTTAACAATCTGAATTTTTCGCATGAAAATTGGAGGTTCAATCCCAGATAGGGTTAAAACCAGATTACAGTCCAAGGCAATTAACCTCAGGGGAACCAAATTACCCTAAATTTTTCTGTGCTGTAAATAACACGGATAAATGGCTGCACAATGACAAGCAGGTTAATTTAGTACACATTTATTCATATTTACTTTCAGAGAAAGGATTGTCCAGTCAGTTTTAAAGTGTAAAATGCATGTGTAATATGTATGCGTTCCATTTTAGCGACTCAACTTTACAGAGAGCAGAAGTGAGTTGGGAAATATGAGAGAATTCAGACTCCAGCGCACTTGATGGGAGTGGAGAGAGAGATATACAAAGAGCACTAAGTAACATGTTTTAATAAAAAAAAAAACAAGCTTTTACTGAAACACACGGCTCAGTTTTCAGAGCTGTCAAAATGCTTTTAGTTTTTGTCCGAACTGAAACGGCCAGCTATAATTCATATTGCAATCCACATAAGGTTTTCTCTCCAGTCTCAGACTTGTGGAGATGCCAGCCACATAATGCTGCATAACATTTTTAGTTCATTCATAGCTTGGAATGTGCTAACAATTTATTCTATTGTTATTATTATTATTATTATTATTTTTAAAGTGATATTTTAATGTTTTTTTCATGATTAATTTTCAGATGTCTTGACTTTTTAAAATTTAAATGTTACTTTTTTTATTTAATTTGTAATCAATTTAATTTGCCTAATTTGAATCAATGCAAGGTAATTTAATTTGTAATTAACTAAATACTTTTATAAAATAAGGCATATATATGTATGTGTGTACTTTTTATATTATTTTAACTTCTCAGCATATATATATATATATATATATATATATATATATATATATATATATATATATATGTTGCGTACCTTTTTTACACTATTTTCTTTTTTCACTTTACAGATTATTCTTATTGTTATTCTTCATTTAAGTGATATTTCAATGCTTTTTCATTAATAATTTTGCCAGTACAATGCAAAAAATATATATTTTATTTTATTTTTTAACATCTTAGTATTTTGAAATTTTGCGATTAATATTTCTTTACTTGACTTTTTGACTTGACATATAATATTTAGCCAAATTTACATTTAGGGATTTAGCCTACAAATAAGTAACACTGCAATTTATTTAATTTACTCGAAATCAACTGTAAAACCAAACCCAAAAATACACACACAGCTTTTTATTGTGATTTGATTGGACCAACTTGTCAACATTAAACTTGCTTTTGCATTTTCATGGTCCTGCTGCAGGTGTTCTTGTTCTCTCAACCGATTGTTTTCTGTCTTTTTGTAGATCCTTTTGAGGCGTTCATCATTTTTTCCATCAGACACGAAATTCGCCGCATCAACCTGCAAAGAGGTGACTACAGCCTGTTAGTCCCTGGGCTCAGGAACACCATTGCTTTGGATTTCCATTTCAGCCAGAGCCTGCTGTATTGGACCGACGTCGTAGAGGACAAAATTTACCGTGGGAAGCTGTCAGAGGGCGGCGGTATGATTCACAATTTTTTACATAGTTTATGATGGTATTAATATTTATGACTTTATTATACCATACAGGCTATAATATGATTCAGTGGAATTTACAATGCATCATGCACTGATTCTTGAGTACTGGGACTGAAAACTGCAGAACTACAGAAAAAAAAAAAAAAAAAAAAGTTTGTGTCAAGGAATTATTTTGGATGAAAGTACTTTTAGGTGCAACCTCCTGCTTCTCCCAATTTCTCACAAAATGTGTTTTCCTTGCCTGTCACTCCTGTACCAGTACAAACATGAATAATGTGTCAAAATATTATTGTCAAATCTAGCATTTACTACAGGTTGCATTCACTCCAGGATGTTTTCAAAGTGCCGTTAACACTTTGGTTGACAAAATAATTGAGGTAGTTTTGTATTCTATCTATCTATCTATCTATCTATCTATCTATCTATCTATCTATCTATCTATCTATCTATCTATCTATCTATCTATCTATCTATCTATCTATCTATCTATCTATCTATCTATCTATCTGTCTGTCTATCTGTCTGTCTATCTGTCTGTCTGTCTGTCTGTCTGTCTGTCGATATATTTATTTTTAATTAAATTTTATTTTATTAATATTTAAGGAGTGACAAATACCCCTATTTTTCAATTAAAAAAAAAAAATGATTTGGCACATTTATGTTATGTAGATGTTGTATTATATTTAGATCAACAATCAAAGTGCAAATATTTCTATTTTCAAAATTATTAGCAGGTAAACCTTCCATGTTCCATGTCTCATCAATCATGATTCTTATTGTCATGATTTTTATTCTTCTTATTGTTCAGCATATTGTGAAGGGGTTTTTTTTAGCTCTGTTTTACACTTAAAAAGCAAAGTCAGTCTACCAACTGTGTTAATATTTCAGCTTCGAAACGTGTGAGAAGTAATTTGCACTCAGATCACAAAAGAACTGATGAGTAGATATTGAGAAAGAGAGAGAGAAAAAAGTAGGAACTAGGGCTGCACGATAAATCACATGTGATTGTCAGGCGCATCTCATCAGTAAAGCCGGTTCTGTGATTAGTAGTTAATCTCCATCATGTGCTTTCAGATGGAGCGGCATTTAATACACAGAGCTGTAGATCGCTGACAAGCTACGCAATATCGTGTTCATTATCGCAGATGAATCACATTCAATTATGAGCACGATATTGCGTAGCTTGCGATTTGTTGTGCAGCCCTAGTAGGAACCACTTTGTCTTGAGGGCTATGCTAACATTTCTTTTCACAAACTTCATAGGGTACCAAATTACTCGCCAAATGCCAAATTCAAGTAATCTTGAGCTTGACTGACCAGCTAACAACCTAACAACCATTTATTTCCATTAAAATAACCCACTTTGTTGTCCTAGCAGGTGTTTCGTCAATTGAGGTGGTGGTCCAGCATGGTCTAGCCACTCCAGAAGGCCTTGCTGTTGATTGGATAGCGGGAAATCTCTACTGGATCGACAGCAACCTGGACCAGATTGAGGTGTCCAAGCTGAATGGTGAATTACGAACCACCCTCATCGCCGGGGGTATGGAGCACCCTCGGGCCATCGCCGTGGACCCTGGCCAGGGGTGCGTTCTTCACTCCAGTTAAAGAAAATAACAGCAAAGCACCAGTTTTCCAATTACTTCATAGCTTTAATGAACAACTTCAGTGATTGATAGCTCCATTCGGTGGTTTGTGAATCGTAATGAACCCGTCTAATCACCCATAAAGGAGTTTTTAAATGATTTCCAGAAGGGATATTACCACGAAATTGGGCCATTACACATTCTTACCTGTTTTGTAATTGCGCTAATGCTAATGCTTTTTAATGAGGATGTGGTATGCGAGTAACCCTCGTTTGAAAGTCGTTTAAGGTAGATTTTTACATCCAGTTTTGTCGTCAACAGCGCCTTGTTCTGGACCGACTGGGACGCCACGTTTCCTCGCATTGAAGGCGCTTCCATGAGCGGGAAACGGCGACATGTTGTTTTCAAGGACATGGACTCCGGTGCTTGGCCCAATGGATTGACCTTGGACCACATGGAGAGCAGGATAGTATGGACAGATGCCCGGTAAGAAGCACACAAGCACTCTTCTGACAAGACTGTTAGGGAGTGTTTTGGATGGAAACTAGAAGGTGAAATTGGGAATAAGCTCAGTCATTGGTAACAAATTCAAGCTCTCGTTTTGTTGAATGATTGATGTTTTTTTTTGTACTGGTTCAAATTCGAGATCTACCTCTGCTGGCGACGAAATGACAGGCCGACAGAGATATGCTATTACTATTGATTATAATTGTGCCCATCAAGTATTTTTTTTGTATTTTACAAAGCAGCGGCATAGCAATTTTGCTGTCTTGACACATTCATAAAGTCTCATCTTGCATTTCTCACTGCGCTAGTTCAATTCCTCTTGTGCCCGGTGGCTCCAAATGTGCCCAAATTAATATTCAGATAATGAGATTCTTGGACTTAATGAAGAATCTGATCAATTCTCGGCTTTCGATTGCCTCATTTTTGTCTCTGCTATATTCAGATCACACATCTCTCTTTCTCTCTTGGTCTGTCAACAGCATTTCTTTCTTTCTTTCTTTTTCTCTGAACAGTTTCTTGACATTAAAGCACCAGTGAACACTAAATGCCTTCTTACAGACTATTTTGACTCTTTTAGACTGAATTCTCTCATTTATTTGGAGTACACTGTCTTTGTAGTAAAAATGTACAAAATGTTCAATGTATGTTGTTGTCTTGTTTTTACTTTTGATTTTACTAATGGAAAGCTAAACTGTACCATTCACAAGCAGTTTTATTTTTTGTAGCCTAATTTAATGAAATTCAAATAGATATCATTTGATTAATTTTGTTTCAGTCCGGTTGATGTTGCTCATTTTGATGTTTTGTTTTGATATGAATTGACTTAATGTCAGTTCAGTTAAATGACATAATTACTTAGTTACTGTAAACAAGATTTATGAAGTTTGATTTGATTCAGTTCAAGTTGATTTGACTCTACTCAGTTCAGTTAAATTAATTTTAAGTAAGTTTTTGGTTTTGTTTGATATAGTTCAGGTTGATTTAATTTGAAACTATTTGGTTGAGGTCAGTTAATTGTTGTTCCTGGCACCAATCAGGGTCCTAGCAGCTGAATTTTGCACACATTGCAATTTATTAAGCATGGTTTTAGGAACCCCAACAAGAAGTGCATTGCAGTAGTCAATGCGTAAAAAAACAAAGCCTTTCAGTCACAAAGAGAGATAGCATAGAACGGAGTCTAGCAATATTTCTGAGATGAAAAAAGGAGTTCTTGACAGTGTACTGCACATGATAGTCAAAAGACAGACTCGAATCAAATATAACTCCTAATTTTTTTTATTTAGTTTGTGACTCCAAAACATAGAAAAGGAACATCCAAATTTTGACCAGGCCTAGAATGAATGTAAATCTGAGTGTCTTCTGCATAAAAATGAGAATTAAGCCCAAGTGATCTTAAAAGCAGTCCAAGTGGAAATATGTAAATGCTAAAAAGTAAGGGGCCTAAAATTGAACCTTGAGTAACACCCGTACGGACAGAGCCTTTCTCAGACCGTGGACCACTCATACAAACAAACTGTTGACGACCAGTGAGGTAAGATCTGAACCAGGTTAAAACAGTCTCAGAAACACCAAAGACAGTTTCCAGACGATTGAGTAAAAGGTTGTGATTAACAGTATCGAAAGCGGCACTAAGATCAAGAAGAATAAGAACAGAGAGAGAGAACCAGAATTTGAGGCTATTAGCAGATCATTGGTGAACTTGATCAGAGCTGTCTCAGTACTATGAAATTTTCGGAAGCCAGACTGAAGGGGTTCAAAAAGATTATTTAATATGAGATGATTGTGTAGCTGCAAAGCCACAACATGTTATAAAATATTTGCAAGAAATGGAAGGTTTGATATAGGGCGATAATTATTTAAGTTATCCAAATCAGCATTATGCTTGGAACAGGTGTTACAGCAGCAGTTTTCAATGCTGAGAACAGCAGGGCACAAAGATTCAAAACAAGACTTAAATAATCTTGTAGGGAGGGGATCAAGCGTGCAAGTGGTAGCCTTCATACGTGACAACCTCCCTAGTAAGCAGCTCAGAGTCAGTTTGAGAAAAAGTTGTAAACAATGTGCCATGGAAACTAGACAGGCAAACTTTTGAAGATGAAACATATGCAACTTGAATAAGTTTGTAAAAATTGTCAATTTTAGAACTAAAGAAATGAAGAAAATCATTACACAACTGATTTGAAACAGGTAGAGAAATGCCATCATTAACTTTGAGAAGTCTGTTAATAGTATGAAAGAGATGCTTGGGGGGATTAATTTGATTATTATCTATAATCTGAGAAAAACAAACAGATCTGGCAGACTCAATTTCAGCTCTATATTCTCCCAAGTGGTCTTTCCAAGCTTGATAAAACACATTCAGGCCTGAGTCACGCCACTTGCGCTCCAATTTACGGCAATCTGCTTTCTTATAGCGCAAGTCATCATTATACCAAGAGGCAGAACGAGCAAAAGATACAAAGCGAGACTTCAAGGGAGCAAAGACTCCAAATTAGATGCAAGAACAGTATTCAACTGCAAGATCTTATCATTAAGAGAAGCTGACGGAAGACCACTAAAAGAGGAAACAACAGAATCTGCAAAATCTGACCAGTTAATTGATTTTCTTTTACGGAATTTAACAGTATGAGAAAATGAAGCACAAGGGAGAGACATATCCAGGTTAAAGAAAATTGCCAAGTGATCTGAGAGACCAATGTCAACAGAATACGGCTGTGAAACAATTGCATCATTTGCAATTATAACCTGGAACTTGGATGTGAGAAATAATTAGCCTACGGTTTGATCCAAAAGATAGTTTTAGCAACATGGCCCGGATGCTACAGAACACAGTTTGCTGACTAGCTGTATATGATTGTGTGCTACACTAATATATTACTTCACAGGCATTACTGGCTTGTACTTTGACATTCATAATATTATAAATTTACAGTTTATTGCCGGTTTGTGGTTTTACACTGCTGTAATTTTTAAAGATTTCATATTATTGCAAGGTGAGCTTAAAGGGTGCACAACTATGAAAATCACACAGCTTCTGTGTGACATCAATAAGAAAAAGTAGCATTTCATAGATATTGTTAATAATAGTTGTTCATATTAAAATATGCGTGAACTTAATACGTGACCTAGATTATTTATTTAGCAAAATCTTGTCATTTTAATAATTATTACATGAAATGTATTAAAAAATTGTTGCTGCTCCAATTAAGCTCAGTGTGCTCTCTTTAAGCTCTTCCACATTGAACGTCTATGTAAATACTTCATAAACAGACTTTAAATATTAACTGACAGTCGTCACTTTAAGTTAATCTTTATAAAACGATTAATAACTTATTTTAACAGCTTTAAGATGACAAAATCGAGACATGACTATAGTTTATTGCCTTGTTGCTTGATTTCAATGTTCTGTATTTATTTTCTTTTTTTTTTGACTTTGCACCTTCAAATAAAACATTTTTTTAAATTATTCATTAAAAAGGTTGTTTAAAATAAACAAGAATTTTAAATAAAACATGATGTGAGCTTAATGGGAACAGGGGTGTGCTAAAAGGGTACAAAATGTACCCATTAAGCACAGCCAGATCTTAATTGAAAAGCTTTTGTCATTTAAAATAAAATTAAATATTTTTGTGTGAGAGAGAAATATTTTATTTTAACATAATTTCTCGTACTGAAACCAATATCTTGTGCACTAAAAATGACTCAATGTAGATTTTATTGGGTTTAATATGTAAGCTTACCCTAATTCAAAGTATAACAAGATTGAAAATCCTCGATTTGATTCAATTCAGTTTGTTGAAACAGTGCCTGACAATGTTTATTAAGAAAGTGAATAGGGTCTGTTCTGATTTCATGTGATTTTTAAAATACTCTGATAATTATTAAGATTTATGATTATTATGATTTATCCCTCCTCAGATCTGACGCTATATACTCTGCTCTATATGACGGAACGGGGATGATTGAAATTCTCCGAGGCCACGAGTTCCTCTCTCACCCATTTGCCGTGTCTCTCTTTGGTGGGAATGTTTTTTGGACTGACTGGAGGACCAACACTTTGACCAAAGCCAACAAATGGACCGGAACCAATGTGACTGTGATCCAAAAAACCAGCGCCCAACCCTTCGATCTGGAGATATACCATCCTAGCAGGCAGCCACAAAGTAAGTAACCATCTCGCTGTCTTTCAAAACTGTCTAGAGAGGCTTTGAAAGAGATGATGATTTGAAGGATCCAACAGAACATAATGAGAGAAATCTCTAGATTGAACGAAGTTGTCATGTTGGATTAACAGCGTACAATGACCCAGTTTTGGCACATTCCCATTTCTCGCTAGAAGATTTTAGGGACTAATTGGCTGCAAAGCTGTCTCGTCAAGAACTCCCATGATTCCCATCAAGAATTCCCATCATTTCTGAAACATGAAACAGATAGTCAAACACTACAAGGTCACATTTATTTTCTGAATTTCCTACTGGAAACTAAATGCACTTTCATTTAGAAACAAAATACTTACCAAAACAGAAACAAAAGAATGTTTTATTTTTGAGTTCTTTGGAGAAATGTTTTATTATTTTATTTTATTTTATTTGTTATTTATTTTTTTTTTCCTTCTAAAAACGAACCGCACTTTCAAAGATTCCAATTTGAACCAAAAGATATACCAAAACAGAAACAAAATAATGTTTTGTTTTTGAGTTCTTTTGAGAAATGTTTAATTAATTAATTATTTTATTTTATTTTATTTGTTATTTTAATTTTTTTTTTCCTTCTAAAAACGAACCGCACTTTCAAAGATTCCAATTCGAACCAAAAGATATACCAAAACAGAAACAAAATAATGTTTCATTTGTGTTTAATCTTGTTTTGTTTTGTTTTATTGTTCTTCTAAAAACTAAATGCACTTTCAGAGATTCCAATTAGAACCAAAAGACTTACCAAACCAGAAACAAAAGAATGTTTTGGGTTCTGTTGAGAAATTTTATTTTATTTTATTTTATTTTATTATGAAATTAAATGAAGACCATGAAAACAACAACAAAAAAAGAGAACTTTTCCAACAAATAGTTGTGTATGATTTTTTGTTTGGTTTTTGTTTTGTTCTGTTTTTCCAACGAAATGCAGAAGATGCTACAAAACGTTATTCAATTATAATAAATTAGTTAGTAAAGTTAAATAATTTTGTTATGAGTTGTTTGTTTAGCATTTTCTGAAAAGCTGTGACTTGCTAATGTCTTCTGAGTGTTTTTTAATGGGCTGTTATAAGGTTGTTGTGGTGTTTTTGCTGGTTGCTTGGGTGGTTGCATACTGGCCCAAGTCAAAAGAGCCACCCCTAATGACCTCTGGGTCATTTCTTGCAGCGTGTATCAGTTCAGTGAACGCTGAACATGCGCTTGAAATCTGTCCCTCCTTCTGTAACCCTCTTTTAATTGGCCTAATAGAATTTGTTCACCGTTTGGGCAATAAAGTACAAAAGAAGAGCCAAAAAACGTCCCATAAATAAAACACAATTGAATCAGCCCGTGATGGCTGTCCAGAATCTTTTCCCTTGGGTGTACATCTGCCAGATGCAGAAGAATCAGCCTTCTGTCAACACATAGAGCTTGGCATCATCCACCAAAGCTAAATTACACCCTTAATGGCGCTAAGAGGCTCTTTGTTAACTCATGACTCCAGATAAACACTTATAATGGGCTGGCGGAAACATTCACGGAGCGTTCCAGATAGTGATTGGCAGCTATAAACCTACGGTTTGGATGCAGTGATATGCCGCACAGATGTGTGAAGGCTTTTTTTGAGATTGTGGGTTTGTTTTTTCATGTTCTGATCAAATTCGATTTGAAGTACAACCTTCAACTATATACAGTCCTTGAAAATGATGATGAAAGTTGATGAAAGTGAATCTGGAGTGAATCATTTTTAGAATTATATATTTAGACTCGCCATCTCTCGCTTTGAACCAGGTTGTTTTGAAATTTACCTCACAGGCTAGTGTAGAAATGGGTGTTTGTAAGCCAAAAGTGTGCTCCGGAGCTTTTAGATTGAAACATTTATGATCATTTTTCTAGCTTTCTTTTGTTTCTGCTCTTGGCTGTGCTTGTCCTGTGGCTTGGCTTTACTTTGTTTTGTGATTTTGTTTATAGCACTGATAATTTTTGCTTTTATCTTTTGCTCATTTATTTTGTTTCATCTGTTTAACCCCCCTAGGCTTTTATCTTTATTTGTTGTGATAAATGTTTATATTATGACATTTGAAGCACTTTGAGCTGCCTTTTATGTCAGAAAGTTGCTTTATAAATAAAGTTATTATTAAATGTATTGTAGCTTTTGTTCTTTTCAAACATTTTGATCTGGAACCCAAATTGTTTATTTATTTTATTTTACTTTACTTTATTGTATTGTATTTTATTTTTTATAAAAATAACATAGTGCCTTAATTTTTATGAATCAAGTAAATATTCAAAGTAATTATTCAAGTAAAATAGTCAGCAATAATTTAAGAATAAAAATGTAAGAAAATTAATTAGACTTGGACTGAACTATTTATAAAAACAAATTCCTTAATTTATAAAAAATAATAATAATAATTTATTGTTTCTGTTCTTGTGTCTGTCCTGTAGGTTAACATTTGATCTACTCTGTTTTGAAATATTGTTTATAGCACTGGTCATTTGCACTTTAATATTCATTTATTTAGCTGCTGTTTTGTTTCATCTGTTGTCATACTTATCTTTTATTTGTTTTATTGAAATGTTTTCATATTATGCCCTTCATTTGAAGCATTTTGAACTTAAAAAGTGCTGTATAAATAATGTTTCATTTATTTATATATATATATATATATATATATATATATTTATTTATTTATTTGAAAGGTTTGAAAATATTGTGATCTGGAAAATAAAGATGATGATGATGATGATGATGATTATTATTATTTATTTTATTTATTTTTTACAAATGACATAAAAGTGTCACTGTACATTCAAGTATTTCTCAATTAGGTAAACATTTTTTTCAACTTAAATTTTTTTCCAAGCAAAACTTTAAATTAATAGGCAATACACTGAAATGAAATAACTTTTGTAAAATGAATGGGCTTTAGCCTGAACCATGATAGCATTTTTTTCTGACCTTTTTCTGTGTCTGCTCTTGGCTGTTTTTGTCCTGTGGCTTAGCACCTGCTTTCCTCTGTTGTGGGATTTTGTTTATAGCTCTGGATGTCTGTTTTGTGTCTGTTTTCATTATCCATCTGCGTCTGAAGCGTACGGCCCGCATCGCTATTGGTTTTCACGTGTCAGAAAAGCTTAGCGAGAGTGACATAGAGATTACTGTATTCATTAGGCCCAAAGCGACTGTTTTTATGGACTTGTTATGCATTTTTTAGTTACGTGTGTGTTTTACGGTCCCATTTAAAGTTGTGGAGTAACAACCTTGCTCTGAGCAAGAACAAACCCAGGGAATGTTGGGTAGGGAATAAGGGGCCTAATTACTCAGCACACCGTCCACATCTTCCACTTGTTAGGCAGAGTTCTTTTGGTTTTCAGGAGACTACATGCATAGAAATATTAAGAAATTAAATGTAAAAATTTTAACGTTGACCTGTGGAAATAATAATCAAAGGCATCGCTGTCTAATAAGTTGCTGTGGTGGTAAGTCAGGAGAATGAATTATTAATGCAATGTATGGAGAAGGTATGCTCAGATATTCTTTTATTAATGTTTTCTCTCCTCTTCTCCTGTCTTCTTCAGCCCCTAACCCGTGTGCTGGTAACAAAGGAAGAGGCCCATGTTCTCACCTCTGCCTTATAAATTATAATGGTTCTGCATCTTGCTCTTGTCCACATCTCATGAAACTGTCGGCCAACAACCGAAGCTGCCAAGGTGAGCACAGCCTGTCTCCTGGACTGTAGATCTCACTTTTTACGAGACGTGTTTGGCACGCACACCGAAACTCTGCAGTTTTAGGACTTTTTAATATTAGAAGATTCAAATCATACATAAAGTACTAAGTCTTTGTATTTTATTTTATATCATTGTATTGAATAATAATAATATTTATAATAATATTACGAAGTTGCATTTTATGTATAACATATATTAATATTATTTAAAAGCTTTTCAAACATTGTAATGTTAAAGCTCAAGTCAATATATATATATATATATGAAGAGTTCAGATGCAAAAGCCTCTATGTGCCGTCAGAAATTTTCTTCTAAAATGAGCATTTTTATCAGGCTCATATGTTTTGCTTCAGTAATTTTATGGTAATGGAAATGTATAGGCCCTTTTCTATGCAATTAAAGTGAAATAACTGAAAATAAATATAGGAGCCTGATAAAAATGCTGTTTTTCAAATAGTTGTATCTCGGCCAAATATTGTCCTATCCTAACAAACCATACATCAATGGAAAGCTTATTTATCCAGCTTTCAGATGATGTATAAATATCAATTTAGAAAAATTGACACTTAAGACTAGTTTTGTGGTCCAGGGTCACATATATGACATTATTAAACTTGATTTAAAAAAGCTATGAGTAGTTGTCTCTTTTTTTTTGTAACAGTGTTTGATTTAATATTAACGTTACATGTCTTTATACATGGCAATGTCTAATGCACAGATCTGATATTTGGACTCAAAAGTGATATTTTTGGGCAAGAAATGCCATTCATGTACACTAATACTTCATTGAGGCACGAGTTGCGAATTACAATATAGGATTCTTCATAAAAATGAGCGATCCACAACTGAATGGAGCTGATATGAAGCAGAATGTCTGATATTGGAATAATTATAGCGTGTATCAGGAGACTTTCACGACCTACCTAAACTCATTACAGACTGAATTGGAGATCTCTCTTTACCGGCCGCCCCAGAGATCTCTCTAGAGGTCAAGAAAGGAGAATTTACAGTATGAGTCCTTTGAGCTTTATGTCTTTATAGCGCTGCCTTTGTAAGGACACTCAATTCCCCTTATTATATTTGTCCCGCTAACTGATTTAGGTCATATTTTTCACTTCCAGAGATATTGGAGACAGAAATAGAATTCAATTGAGAATGAATTTGAGTTGATTATATATTTATGCATTTGTGAACAGGTGTGAAGAAGTTTCTGTTATACGCTCGGAGATCTGAGATTCGAGGAGTGGACATTGACAACCCGTACCTCAACGTCATCATGGCCCTCACTGTACCCGATATCGATGACGTCTCAACGATGGATTACGATGCTGTAGACGAGAGGATTTACTGGGCCGATGTGAAGACCCGAACGATAAAACGGGCGTTCATTAACGGAACCAAACTCGAAACCGTCCTGTCTGGAGGTACGTCAAGTTATAATCTTACACAGTTTACACACTTTCATTGATAGAAGAGTCAAATGATACCTTATTTTGCATTTTTGCTGTCATTTGGGTTGCAGTGATCTGCAAGTTTTCACAATTAGCAGCTTGTTTCATTAGCATGAATAAATATGCAGATAATTAATTTTTGCCTGTTTTTAAACACAAAAATTATTTAAATATATAAATTGCAAATTATATGATATTTTATCATATAAATTAATTTATTTCAATTTTTTTATATAAAACATTATGAAAGGTGCTGTACAAACATATATAATATAATAAAACTTCTGTTATACTAAATTATATTAAATCAAAACTTTATTTTATTTCATTTTATGTTTTTTTTTCTCCCTCTTTTCATTTTTTTTGCCTGTTTTTAAACAGGTTTATAAATTATATAAATATATAAATTACAAATATGATATTGTATTATATTATATAATTTCTTTTTTTATTTTATTTTATTGTTTGCTTTTTTAATTTGATAAAAATGATGAAATATGCTTTACAAAAATATAAAATATAAACATTGTTATATTAAAATATATTAGATTAAATTAAATAAATTAAATGTTTATTATCTTATCTAAATATGCAGATATTATATTATATTATATTACATTATATTATTATATTGTTATTTCTTTCCTATTCCTTTTTTTATTTCATTTTGTTTACTTTTTGCCTGTCTTGTTTTAACACATTTTATGAAGTGAAAAAGGACATTTCTATTCTGTTCTGTTCTGTAATGTAATGTACTGTTCTGTTCTATTCTATTCTATTCTATTTGTTTTATTTTGTTAAAACAAATTACGAAAGGTGCAATACATAACATTATAATGCGTGTGTGCACACGTGCACACACACACACACACACACACACACACACACATACATACACACATACACATTTCGCTATATGTGTACTTTGTTTTATGTAATGAAAAGATGAAAAATGCTGATTATGTGTTGATAATATCTGTATTTACAGACCTATCTAATGTCCGTGGCCTGGCTATTGACTGGCTGTCGAGAAACATGTACTGGATGAGCTCAGACAATGACGAGACCCACATTAACGTCGCACGTCTTGACGGATCTCTCAAAACCACCGTTGTTCACGGCATGGACAAACCCAAGTGTCTTGTCCTGCATCCATCTAAAGGGTAAAAAGCAAAAACCACACTAACAATTAGCTGTATCCATTTTGGAGAAATAACGGGCTGCGTGTCGCTAAAGATCGCTATCCTATTTATTAGTAAGTAATTGCACACTTCCGTCGAATTGTCACCTTTTGTTACCATCAAAGCTGCGTGTGAGAAACATCAGTTACAGAACTAATTACTGAACAGGTCTCTGTTTATATTCAGCGTGCACAATTAACTAAAGTTATTAGAGTCGTTTTCTTAGAGTTGATTAAGACTGACAAATCGTTGTAGCCGTGAAAACTCTTTAACGACGCCAAACTGGTTGTCAGCCAATCAGAAATGTGAATTTATCTTATCCTTGTTGGGCTGGTCAATGACAGCTCTTTAATTAGCATACATTATGATTCCAAGCATGCAAGCTAATTAAAAACGAAGCCAGTTCCTCGCAATTGTTTACACAAGATTTAATATAACGCGATTCATCCAGTGATGGATCTTAAGCACGGTACAGTGCGCATGTTGTTGCCGATATCTCTTGTGATCTTTGCCCCTCGTGTCGCATTTTTTCCACCAGCTGTCTTCTCATTTTAGCTTCCGACCTCTTCGACATTTCTGAAAGTCATCTGTCACATAGGTTCATGTGCACCATCAAGATGTATGAGGGAGATAGAGACAGCTTTATTTGATTGTTTTGTGCTCTGTGGTGATTGTGAAGATAAAGTTCTTTTCTACCTTCCCGACCTTCACACGGGTCGTGATCCTTAAACAGAAGAGTCCCATCCTTCATCTCCAAGACTCATCCATCTCTCTGAATGATTCTTGTTTTGTTGTGGTCTACAGGAAGATGTTCTGGATGGATGGAGGCACTATAAATATGGCCAATATGGATGGCAGCAACATCAAGATTTTGCACCAGAACCAGAAGGAGCCTGTTGGTAAATTGAAGTTCCAAAACCTGCAGTAGTGAGATGTGTACTTATAGAGTGTTTCTTTGCTTTAGTCTGATTGCATAGCTTTTTGCATTGTTTTTGTTTAATTTAGCTTGACGTTGCTTTGCTTTTGTCTGTTTTGCATTGTTTTTTGTTTTTGTTTTGCTTTTCTGTTTTGCATTGCTTTTGGTTTGCTTTTGTTCTGTTTTATTTGCTTTTCTTTGCTTCGTTTTGCTTTGCTTTAGTTTGTTCTGCACTGCTTTTGCATTGCTTTTTCATTTTAGTTTGTCTTTGCTTTGCTTTAGTGTTTTTTGATTTGCTTTTGCATTTGTTTTGCTGTTCTTTGCTTTGATTTGCATTACATTCATCTGTTTTGCTTTTCTTTGTTTTGCTTTTGCTTCGGTTTAGTCTGTTTTGCTTTGCTTTTGCTTTGGTTTAGTCTGTTTTGCATCACTTTTGCTTTGCTTTTCTGTTGTCATCTGTTTTGTTTTGTTTTTCTTTGCTTGAGCTTTGGTTTAGACTGTCTCGTGTTGCTTTCATCTGTTTTGCTTTGGTTTAGTCTGTTTTGTGTTGCTTGTTTTGTTTTGCTTTGCTTTTTGCTTTGCTTGGCTTTTTGTTTTTGTTTGCTTTGCCGTTGTCTGTTTTGCATTTTTCTTTTTTTTAATTAACTCATTTTGCTCTTTTTTGTTGTTGTTTTTTTGTCATTTGCAAACAGCATAGAGTAAGATGTTAGCAACACTGTTTTCTTTGCTTTAATGTTTGTTTCGCTTTTGTGCTTTTTGTTTTTGTTTTAACCATTTAAGAAATCTGCTGTTTCAGACCATCTATTTTAACATTTGCAAGATCACACGGCCTCATGTACATGTATTTACTGTAGAGAATAAGGGCTCCATTTACTCATTCCTCCTCTTCTTCTAGGCCATGTCTGTTGAAATCATTATATCTTTAGTAATTTGGTCTGAGTAGTAGCCCTAGGTATTGTTAGAGCTCTCTGAGATGTTCGTGGTTCTCTCCTCAACTCATAATTAAAGCAAAATCTCCCTGACACTCAGTACATGTGATTATGGCCAAGCCAAATCTTAAGTAACAGCGGTTATCTTTATGATGTGAACAAGGGATTATTGCAGATGAAGGAAATAAAAAGAGAAATCAACCTTTTGAACTCTTTTTGAACACTATTTATGCTGTGCAGCAAATAAACATGCTTTGCTGTAGGGGAAATTGCAGATTTCAAATAACCAGACACGATTTGTTAGTGACGATGTGTGTTGATATTCATAAGATGAAACAATGTTCGGTTCTTTGTTATTTAAATTAGCTATGTTTAACAGAAACATCTCTTGTGACAAGATAAGGTCAAATAATGAAGCTTGGGATAATTCTGTTTACTCTCGAGCATCCAGTTAAAGGAATACATCACCAAAAAAAAAAAGAAAATTGCTATCATTTTCTCTCCCTCATGTCTTCAAAACCCAAAAGTCTCTTTTACTCACCAAGGCTGTATTTATTTTTAAAATAATATAGTAAAAACTTTAACATTTTGAAATTTTATTATATCTTTTATTTTATTTTTTTTCTGGATTCTTTGAATAGAAAGTTCAATAGAACAACATTGTTCATATTATCAGCATATTTGCATATATATATATATATATATATATATATATATATATATATAGATAGATATATAGATATATATATAGATATATAGATATGTATTTTTTATGAGCCATTGCTTTAGATGTTTTCATATTTTCTTTGTGCTTTCCAGGGCTGTCGATCGACTACTCAGCCAACAAGCTATACTGGATAAGTTCTGGAAACGGAACAATTAATAGGTGTAACCTGGATGGGAGTGGCCTGGATGTGATTGACAGCTTGAAAAAAGAGCTCCAGAAAGCCATGGCATTAGCAGTGATGGGTGAGTGAAGGCTGTTTTCATCAGCATTGATTTAGTAAGGTTAATTATAACCAAGCAAATAATGGAGCTATTTAATTAGTACGGTGATAGACAGTATAAATGGTTTGTGAACAGCGGCGTATGAATGATAAGGAACAGTTTTTATGCTGAATATGGGCCTCAGGGTTTTTGTTAAGGCTTAATTGTGGAGCTGTTTTAGTACACTGCAATTACAAATCAATTGAGGGAGATTGTTGTTTTCAAAGGGCTTGAATTGCAACACTATTCATGTTCTGACATGGGTTTTTTCTTGAACTTTGATGACTCACAACTTTTGATGTCACAGCTGTGTTTGCTGATTGTAGCAGCTCTGCTGGGTTTGAGACTTGGCCAAAGACATATATGAATTTGAGCTGTCATCTTGTCTACATGTGGCTTCTGACTCACGGTTGAATTTTGGTGCAAAACCTAAAGATTTTTCTTTTTTTTGTGACATTTACATTTATTCATTTAGCAGGTGCTTTTATGCAAAGCAAATGAGGAAAACGGAACGATTTGTCAAAACGGAGGAAACCGTATTGACAATACAGATGGCATAACATTTTAAATTGCTTGTGATGTTCCTCATTTTCACTGGATAAAAGTGTCTGCTAAATGAGCAAATATAAATGTAAAATGAATATTCATAACTCATTTAACGTCTGTAATGTGGCTTATTCTTAATTATGCCATGGTCTGTCTGAATACTGGATTCTGATTGGCTGGCAGGTGTTGATTAAATTCGTTGAACTGCACAGGTAGTTCCAGGTCAGTTTAATCACGTTCTATATTAATGCGCTTTCTATAAACATTGGTAACCGTAGTAACATACAGTTACGGTTGAATAGTAATACAGACGAAAAAACCGTCATTTTTATCGTTCCGGTCAAATATTGCAGCGCAAATATTATTAACATCTTTAATATGTGAATGCTGGGAAATGACCATGACATAAACGGGATAATCAACTGCTAGCTGTGCATTAAACGATTTGAATGCACTTCGTGGAGGCAACCACCCTCCGCTGTGCGTCGGGCGGTTCTTCGCCTCCACGTCGTGCATTCAAATCGTTTAATGCACAGCTAGCAGTTGATTATCCCTTACGTGACCTGATTTGATTGGACCTATAAAATGAGAAAACAAGTTGGAAAATCACATTTTGTGAATCACATTCGTTTTGCTGTGTTTAGTTTTGTTCTGTTTTTTTTTTTGTTGTTGCATTTTGCTGTTTTGTTTTTGTTTTCTCTGCATTAGTTTTGTTCTATTTTAGTTTTGTTCTTTTGTTGTTTGATTTGTTTGCTAATTTTTATTCTGTTTTTTGTTTAGTTTTTTTGTCTTGTTTTGTTTGCTCTATTTTTTTTTCATTTTTGTTTGCTCTGTTTTTTTGTTTAGCTTTGCTGTTTTTTATTTTGCTCCTTTGTTTTGTTCAGTGTTTTGTTTTACTCTTGTTTGTGTTTTTTTATCTTCTTTTCTCTGCATTCTGTTTCTGCTCACATAATTTTAACTTCTATTCATGCTAATTTATACTTTACAGTAAGTTTATATTGCATAAACTAAAATTAACAAAGGGCAGTACATTTGTTACAGTATTTTTACATCTTTGTTAATGTTAAAAAAATAAAGCTCAATCCAGTAAATAATATTAACAGATACAACTTTTGATTTTAATAATGTAATAGTAAGTGTTAAAATTAATGTATGGAACCTTATTGTGAAGTGTGAAGGGCAAATAAAAATGAAAAATGACAAACAAAAAATTATATATACTGTAGACAGTTATTTAATAATATAATTATTATAGTAATAATATAGTAAACTGTTTTTTTTGATGGACTGATGGATTGTGCACAACGATGAAATATATTTATTAAGAAAGTACATAGGGTCAGCTTTGATTTCGTGTTGTCTGTAAAGAAAAACACCCCTAGGCCATAGTTACATTCCTAAAACATATTCTTTTTTCTTTTATTTGTTGAGAGCAGATAGATATAGTGTTTCGATTTCAGAGTCTTTCTCTCACATAAAGAAACTCAATGAAGCACTTGCCCGAGTGCCCCTCTTGCTTTCATCATTTAATTTCCTTTGACCCAGTGCATAACTCTGTCAAGAGGGGTTCTGGGATCACGGTGCCCACTTTTCATCATTTGTAGATTGACGGTAATCTGTTTAAGAGTAAAACAGCTAGTTCAAAACCAGTGGATCATCAGCAAAAAATATCACTTCTGTCTGAAACGTCGTTCAGGAGACAAAATGTGCATCAGATGACAACTGCTGATCAGAATTAGAGATTTTAGAGATAGAGATAGATAGATATTTTAAAGATTTACATTTAATTCTCACAATTAATAATTAACAGTTATTTTTTACACAGTGTATGTGCATTATATATTGCATACAATTATAGTAAACAATTATTAATAATTATTATTTGTAATTCATTTTATATATTTAAAATAGTTTTGTTTTAACCTTAAATATGTTTTAACATTTACCAAAACCCCTTTATTTATATTAATATAAAACTGCATTAATATAATATAACTGCACATTAATATAAAATTCTGTTGATTATTAGCTTCTTTTTTTTAACAATGGCTTGAAATATAACTATTATATAAATACAATTTAAATTAATTTACAATAAATATGAACAACACATTTTTGTTTGTATATATACAAATTATATCTACAGTATATACATTGTCTATATGGTTTAATTTTTAGATTTAAATGGATTTGAATTATATGTGATCATTTTTATTAGTTTATTTCCTTTTTTTAAATCAATCATTATACGATGTTATGCAAATACTTTCTTCATGAGTAATCATCCTTTGCTTTGTGTACATCACATTCCAAATAAAACAAAGTAATAAAATGTACAGTGGGAAAAAAATTATTTGATCCCCTGCTGATTTTGTACGTTTGCCGACTGACAAAGAAATGATCAGTCTATAATTTTAATGGTAGGTTTATTTGAACAGTGAGAGACAGAATAACAACAAACAAATACAGAAAAACACATTTCAAAAAAGTTATAAATTGATTTGCATTTTAATGAGAGAAATAAGTATTGGACTCCTTCCCAAAACATGACTTAATACTTGGTGGCAATATCCTTGTTGGCAATCAGAGGTCAGATGTTTCTTGTTGTTGGCCACCAGGTTTGCACACATCTCAGGAGGGATTTTGTCCCACAGATCCTCTCCAAGTCATTAAGGTTTCGAGGCTGACGTTTGGCAACTCGAACCTTCAGCTCCCTCCACAGATTTTGTATGGGATTAAGGTCTGGAGACTGGCGAGGTCACTCCAGGACCTTAATGTGCTTCTTCTTGAGCCACTCCTTTGTTGCCTTGGCCGTGTGTTTTGGGTTATTGTCATGCTGGAATACCCAACCACGACCCATTTTCAATGCCCTGGACCTTACAGTACATGGCGTCGTCCACCATCCTTTTGATGCGGTGCAGTTGTCCTGTCCCTTCAGCAGAAAAACTCCCCCAAAGCATAATGTCCTCCTCCATGTTTGACGGTGGGGATGGTGTTCTTGGGGTCATAAGCAGCATTCCTCCTCCTCCAAACGCAGCGAGTTGAGTTGATGCCAAAGAGCTTGATTTTGGTCTCATCTGACCACAGTTCTCCTCTGAATCATTCAGATGTTCACTGGCAAAGTTCAGATGGGCCTGAACTTGAGCTGTCTTGAGCAGGGGGACCTTGCGGGCGCTGCAGGATTTCAGTCCTTCACGGTGTAGTGTGGACCAATTGTTTTCTTGGTGACTATGGTCCCAGCTGCCTTGAGATCATTGACAAGACCCTCTCGTGTAGTTCTGGGCTGATTCCTCACCGTTCTCATGATCAATGAAACTCCTCGAGGTGAGATCTTGCATGGAGCCCCAGTCCGAGGGAGTTTGACATTTATTTTGTGTTTCTTCCATTTGTGAATAACCACACCAACTGTTATCACCTTCTCACCAAACTGCTTGGCGATGGTCTTGTAGCCCATTCCAGCCTTGTGTAGGTCTACAATCTTGTCCCTGACATCCGTGGACAGCTCTTTGGTGTTGGCCATGGTGGAGAGATTGGAATCTGATTGATTGATTGCTTCTGTGGACAGGTGTCTTTCATACAGGTAACAAACTCAGATTAGGAGCAATCGCTTTATAAGAGAGCGCTCCTAATCTCAGCTCCTTACCTGTATAAAAGACACTTGGGAGCCAGAAATCTTGCTGACTGATAGGGGATCAAATACTTATTTCACTCATTAAAATGCAAATCAATTTATAACTTTTTTGAAATGTGTTTTTCTGTATTTTTTTGTTGTTATTCTGTCTCTCACTGTTCAAATAAACCTACCGTTAAAATTATAGACTGATCATTTCTTTGTCAGTGGGCAATTGTACAAAATCAGCAGGGGATCAAATAAGCCCCCCCCCCCACTGTATGTATACAAATACACTTTTGTGAGTATATTTGATTAGTACAATGTATGATTCACTGCAGTATCCAACCATACGCATCACTGCATGGTTTTTTAATATCTGAATCATTTTTTTATTACATTTCCTGAAACAACTATATTGTGAAATATAATTTTAAAGCCACACAAATTATAACTCATTTCATTTGGCTTATTCCACCTACACCAGTTTCTCAGTAAGACAGGCTGTGTAATATTTTGAACACTGAATCTGAGGTAAGAGATCTTGAATCTTGAGGACTGCGTAAGATAAATCATTTGCCCAGCCAAACATGCCAAATTTGGATGTATTATTTGATTAAACCCCAACGAACAACCTGTTCTCGCTTCTTCTGCTGTATCATCCTCTCAAACGCTCTCACAATCAGAAACCAACATTGCCAACCACTAATACAATCAGATTGAGCACCATCCCGGCAATCAGCATCTGCGAGCTGGTAATGGAGTGATGGTTGAAGTCTGTTCTGTCTGCTTAGCCACACCGAACACTGTTTACTCCTTTCATTTATCAGGGTGTTATGTGGAGCCATGCTACTGTATATAACACCCTAATATTTTATATACAGCCGTAGATTAGAAGGTACATACAAATTATTGTATCAAACCAGATAGAAACAAAGGAATTTGTGTTTGAATCATACAGCAGAGAAATGCGTGACAAAAATGCACAGGCTTTCATTTGAAGACATATCATCTCGCTTTATTCCTTTCTCCTTTCGGTCGGATGAAGCAACTGAACTTCGTCTGACACATTCTTGGTTCTCATCTCATGGCCGTTTGATTATTACACTCGTTTGTTTAATATTAATGTCTAATTAACCCCGGTTTTTTACCAGCCATCCTGGGAGTAAGGAAACAAGTAAAGAGATAATGAATTATTAATGGCTCCTTTTCCGTTTTCATTTTCTTTGTCATTGTTGTCTTTAAATGACAAAGTCTGCTCATTCTTAGACTTGAAGAACTTATGACCCTTATTTGGGAAATAATTAATCTTATGAATGAAAATGAAGCTATGAGAGATAGAAGTATAGTTTGTTCAGTGGCATTTATGTACAATGAAATTCGACTACATTGAAAATGTGTGTATACAAAAAAGTTTTCGGTGGACGAAAGAATTCGGACTCTGTAAGACAAGGTTTTATATCATTATAATGGAATATAAATAGCTGGAAATTCAATGAAAAATGGTTTATATATCAAATAAGCCTTGACAGTCATGTCAGTGTAGTACTGTGAATAAGTAAGTACACCCCATTAAGACTTGTATATATTTATATGGCCTTTGTTTGGGAAATATTTAATGTGATGAATACAAAATGAGGCTATGACGGTTAGAAGTATAGTTTATTTAGTCACTTTTATGTTCTATGAAACATTTTCAACAAAAAGTTTCATTGGACAAAGACTTCAGACTCCATTAGACATGGTCTTAGACCATTTTAACAATATAAATAAAAATACAGCTATTTTTATTGGGAATAAAACACATTTTTTTAAATAATTTCCATATCAAATGAGCCCTTATAGTCCTGTCAATATAGCGCTGTGAAAAAGTAAGTGCACCCCATTGAAATCCTTTTTACTGCACACAAACTTTATTTGGACAGTATTTATGGCTGATCATCAAATAATTTAACAGTTAAAACCGGACTTTGAAATCTTCAGTTGTCTTCTGTCAAAAAATAAGCACACCCTATTAAAAGTTATTTATTATGTATGTGCTCCTCTGGTTTACTATTTTGAAAGCATTGATAGGCTGAATGTTATGCAGTTTAACAATTAACAATGAAAACTGAACTTTGAAATATTTTATTTTAAAAAAAGATATCTACAGACACTCAATTGTCTCCAATGGAAAAAGTAAGTGCACCCCATAATATCATGTTTTTTGCTCATTTTTACGTTAAGCTAGGGCATATATATATTTTTTTTTTTCATAATAGTACATAGACATAATCAAAATAGACTAGTTTATTGAGGTTTATGTTAGGTTCTTCCTCTTTTACAATGTTCTGCAAATTTGCACTTATAATCATAATTTTGGGCGATAAATGTAGGTGTGTGATTACTTTTTCCTCACATATTGGCAAATAAATAGGCATTTCAGTTTACTTAAGATGTACAAATCATTAAAAATGTACAGTCTAGTAACTCGGAAGTTCAGCTAGCTACGAGAAGTCAACTATGACCCCCTTTTAGAAAAATGGAAAAAAAACATTCAGTTCTGGAGGACTCTTCCTATTTCGTTAATAGGTAGAATAAATGCCATCAAGATGGTTCTTCTCCCGCAATTACTATATCTGTTACAAAACAGCCCTTTATTTCTTTTCAAGTCCTTATTAAACAACTAGATTCAATTATATTACCATTTATTTGGAATTATAAAAACCATAGAACTAAACAACTACATCTCTCCAAACCTAGAAGTGTAGGGGGTCTTGCCTTTTCAGACTTCCTGCTATTACTGGCTAACCTTAGAATTATATCAATAATATTAAATGATAAAAGCGGACAACTTGACTGGCTCAGATTAGAACAAGATGAATGCACCCCGTACAATCTTGGTGCTGTGATTCTTTCACCAACAAGCTGTAAAAAGGAAATTAGTAGTGCTATTAGTAGCCCTGTAATTAGTAGTGTTATTCGTATCTGGAAACAAATTAGAACTCATTTTGGGGTGGAGATGTTACCTTTACTAATTCCTATAGCTGACAGCCCCTATTATACCTTCCATACTAGATAAAGCTTTTCAACCAGTGGCGGCTGCTGGTCTTTCAAAGAGGGGAAGCTCATTTTCAGCCTACATCATAAAAATTGTCCATTTATTTATACGTAAATTCTGCCCTACGTTCCTTTTCAAGAAAATGCTCTGTGACCCTGTCGTACCAGCTAGGCGTCTTTTCCAGTGATGTTAGCCTAGCCTACTGTATGAATGAATGAATGAACAAACAATCTAAAAAAAAAAGATATTAAACTCGACGGAGGAAATGTGGGAATTAGGTTAAACTGAAACAAGGAATGTGCTGTATAATAGGGTTGTCACGATACCATAAAAATGTCTTACGATACTATACCAGCTTAATTTATAATTCAGTTCTACAAAATGAATCAAAATTGAATAAGTGTAAGTGAAAACAGACAATATTATTCTCTGAATACTTAATGTGAATGAATGACTGGCTATTGTTATCCATGAAATGATCTAAACAAAACTCATTTTAGCACTGCACAGAAGCTGTATGAAGTGACATTTAGATGTGGCATTTATTCATTTAGACTGTATTTATAATTGCATAAATAATGTTATGAGATTAATGTTTTAAATACTAAATTCTGAATATAGAAATATGTTGGAAAATAATGTAATACGCCTACATTTAGATGGGAAACTTAAAAACGGCCAGCAGGTGGCAGAAGTTCGTGATTGAATCACTGAGTCATTCAAATGATTCTTTGAAAACGGCTGAATCCTTCAGGAGCGAATCAAATGACTGTTTTTATGAATGGCTTCGTGAATCAGTGATTCGCCCAAATCAACGCGGATTTGGATTCGAACACAGACACGAAACAAAAACAGCACTCTTTCTCGTGTCGTATTGCCTAAGTGTCAGGAGCATTTTTTGCTCGCATATCTTGAAATTTCTGATTTAGCAGCATGTATATTAAAACATAACATTATAAATGAATAAAAATATATATAATGATTGATAAGAACCAAGTGCAAAGCCGCGATGGGACTGTGCTCGAATAACTTCAGCGTCAGCGACTTTTTATAGGACAAAATCGCTGTCAATCAAAAGGAGAAGCAGACCCTCCAATCATCACGCAGAAGCCCGGAGTCCAGGCCCGCCCACTCCTCCATTCACCTCCAGAGACGCTGAGCGTCCGTGGGCGAGACATAATCGCAGCATTTATCCAATGACCGTCTAGTTTCGAGGCACTGAAAAAAAACTGTTCGAAGCAGCCCCATTGCAGTCAATGGACGCTCGGCTTCAACAGAGAAATGTACTGACGCTACGGGAATGTATGAGAAGGAAATCGAGTCAGCCGACCTGCTGTATGTAGCTGATTCTGAACGAGCTAGTCTTCGAGATGAACGTGTTCTAACGCATTTTTAATCAATAAAATGTTAACACAATAGTACATGTTTGACCATTAATTTTTTGACATTATAGGGGAAGCTGAGCTTCCCTTGCAGTCTTAAAGAAATCCCCACTGTTTTCAACAATGGAGAGATGCAGGAATTCACACAGTAAGCGATCTGTTTCAAGATGGTACCTTTATTTCCTTTGAAAAATTTCAGGAAAAATGCAAACTTCATAGAAGTCATTTTTTTTAGGTTCTTGCAAGTCAGGAACTATGTTCACTCTTACTTAAACAGGTGCGCAACAATTATCCCTTCATGTCTCGACATCTGCCTTAAGGACTATTTTGGTAAAGGGAAAATGATTTCTTGCATCAAAACACTCTCCAGGCCTCCCAATTACCTACTACGTCTTCAATCAAAAGCTTATGGGAGGAAGAATTAGGGTCAGAAATTTCCAATGAGTTATGGGCGTATAGCCTGGAAGAGATTAAGAGATGTTCTATAGACTTCAGACACTGCCTCATCCAGTTCAAAATCTTGCATAGGCTACACTACTCTAAAATGAAATTATCTAGAATATTTCTCTCCAAAATGTGACAAATGCTGGACGGTTGATGCAACCTTTCTTCACAGTTATGCATTACAGTATGTCCCAGTCTTCAAAGCTTTTGGTGCAAGATTTTCAATGTCATCTCTGAAATCACTGGGAAACATATTGAACCGGATGAGTTTTTAATCGCGCTTGGTGTTTCAAGGCATGAGCTCTGTCTATCCAAGTCTCAACAACGATTTCTTTCCTACGGATTTTAACGGCCAAAAAGCTTATTTTAACATTCTGGAAAAATAAACTGCCACCTCCTTTTCAGCTGTGGCTTGATGAACTTACAAATACACTACATTTGGAGCGTATACGGCTCTGTCTAAGGAATAAGAGACAACAGTTTTCTAAAACTTGGGAACCCTATATAAGGTATTTAGGGGAAGAAGGCAGAGGAGACTTGGAAGAGAGGGATGTTGAACTAATTTGAGTTGGCTCTAAGATCCATTCCACTCCAGGTTTTTCTTTAGTATTCCTCCTTATGTGGTGCGTATCAGGCAGCCAGAGTAAGAGTGGGTGGGTGGTTGGGTGGGTAGGTGAATGGCCGAGTGGGTGGGTGGAGAGTTGTTTAGTTTGTTTTAGGAGTTTCTGTATGCTAGAAAATGTGTGCATATGTCTGCATTTACAGTGTACACTTAGATGGAATGCACATGTATAGGATTAAGTTTATTGTATTTGCAGGTGTGTACATATGTATGTATATATAGTTAATAACCGCAGAAAGAATAATTTGTTTATTTTTTTGGTTAGAGTTCTGTTTACATAAGAAAAATTGGGAGGAACTTCTGATTAAGCTTATATGTACTCTATATATTTCCCCAATAATAAAAAAAAAAGTACAGTCTAAGTATAATTTGTTAAGTATAATTAAGTAACATTTGTTAAATGCCAATCTAATATATGTAACCCCAAATATATTGCGAATAAATTGAAAATCTCTTCCAGCTGACACATTTCTAGCTATGTTTTCATTTGCATCAAATTAAATCTGTACCCTTGCTCCATTCAGGAACTTTCTCAGACACGGAGCATCTAAACGATCCTCTGCTGTGCCCTACGTGAAGTATACAACAACACTGTTCCCCGTAATTCATTTTCCCTGCGTTTGTGTCTGCCAACGGCTGATAGCTTCAGCTCAGGCAGAGCGCTAAGAATAGTCCTGCTTGCTTTTGGCGTCTGTATGTAATCCATTCAGGGCTGCCAGGGGACTAAGATGCCGGTGCTCACACCTATGGGATTCATAAGTGCTGAGAGGGTGGGTAGAACAGAGGTACGGTGGCATGGTTTCGCGCCGAGGGACGTCTCCTCCTTCAATCTAAGACACGACTCGCAAGTAATACTGGCAAAAGAATGTGTAGCTCGTCGTGAGCGGTTCGGGTCACTGGGGAAAAGGATGTTGGGAGACTGCGGCACACTTGCATGCCTTTTTATGATGTGTAATCACAGACGGTGTGTGAGTTCTAGTTGGTTTTCTCGGTGTTGTACCATTTCTTAAAGGCTGAGTTGACACGCTGTAGGGCTTAGCGGATTTGCAGTGTGCTGTCCGCAGCAAAGAAATACAGCAAGGGTAAAGACACATTTCACCCTGGTTCAATTTCAGAGAGGACAAGTATGTACAGTAAAGTGCCCAGAAGTACTACAGTCCATACAGCTATAGCTAAATAATTAATAATCTTTTTTTTTTTTTTAATTATTATTAATATTATTACTACTAATATTTATTATTATGTGTTGAATATTTATTTAAATGTTATTTAATACATTTATTTTAAATGTATTTATTAGTTATCATTAATATTTAATTAATAATAGTAACATTGATTTATTAAATTTATTATGTTAAATAATTTATGCACATAACTTAAGATAAAGTCAAAAGGGGTATTCATAAATGTCTGTTAAAATGAACATTGACATTTCTTTTTTCACTTTCATTTAAATTTTTACCTAAAATCTTGATGTTGAAAAAAAAGAAGAGTTCCTGTAAATGTGACTGATTTAAAACAGAGATTTCAGTGTTTTTCAGCTGTTCAGAAGCATTATTTTTCTCTCTAGGTGGGAAGTTATGGTGGGCAGATGATGTTCTCGCTCAGCTGGGAACCATTAACAAGAGGGATGGAAAAAACCTGACGGTTCTTCGGAATAAGACCACAGGCATCGTCCACATCAAAGTGTATGACAAAGACAGTCAGAAAGGTAAAAAGAAACATATTCCTGAATGTTTTGTCTGAAATAAAACCCAGACACAACAGCTTTTAAAGAGTGATCAAATGTGTTGTTTTTTGTCTTTTGAAAGCAAAAAATGTTTACATTTGTTCACTCACAAACAGCAACAAGAACAAGCAATATCAAGAGTTCCCACACCTTTTGATCAATTAGTTACCTTCATTGACTTCTTAACCATGTTTCAATTGATGAATGGAATGAATAACGGTATTTCTAATAGTTTTTCATTTCAAATTTTATTATAACACTCACAAAAAATGCCCCAAAATAACAAAGTCCTTGTCATTTCTTCAAGGTGAGGTTTCATATGACTCGGACAGCGGTTCTGTTTCATAACGGATATGTTTCTACGGCCACACATTGTCAAAGCCCTTTCCTCTTTATGAATTATGGCGAGAGACATTCATATCACTGACAGGTCTATTAGCAGAGGAGTGCTTGATCCTCTAAACGCTCTATTAGGATTGGAAAAAAAAAAAAAAAACTGGCAATTAGGGGCTCTTTAAGGTAAATCTTTTTGCTACCTTCTCAAATCTCCTCATACCAATTAGCTCCCTCATTTATCTCTCTGACACGGACCTCATGGGAGCGAAGGCCCGTCTCATTACGCCACTTCAATGAGCTAACTGGGGTGTTTCTGACGAGGTGTCCGAGGAACAAAGTCAAAGCGCCACTGTTTTTTTTTCCCCCCTCCACTTCGTTTTGTGTTTGTGATGTTCTTGAAATTGGTTTAAGAATGTACACAAGCTAGTCACCAAACTAGTTTGACAGATTAGCATTAGATACACCTGTTCGTCTCCACAAATTCTCTAATTTTCTTCGTAGGTCGCAATCCTTGTGTACCGAACAACGGCGGTTGTTCCCAGCTTTGCCTTACAACTTCTGAAACAACTCGGACTTGTTCTTGTACTACGGGCTACAACCTTCGTCCGGACCGCTCCACCTGTGAAGGTACGACTGTTAGTTGTGACCTCTGCATACGGACATAATTAACCTTTCCGATCTCGGAGGTATTCATTATTTTTCAAAAGCATTGACCTGGAAAGGGGTTGGTTTGATTTTTTTTTTTTTTTTTTTTTTTTCTTTGCTAGGTCTTCAGTCTTTTCTGATGTACTCCGTTAATGAAGGTATAAGAGGACTGTCTCTGGATCCCAGCGATAACTCGGAAGTTTTGATGCCGCTAACTGGCACTCTGTTCGCCGTGGGACTGGACTATCATGCCGGTAAGTGCACTTTTCCTTTGAATATAAAAGAAAAAAAAAAACACAAATAAATATTTTTAAATAAATTTTTCTTATTTATTATTTTATGTTATGAATTAATATTATTAATTTATACATGAGTTGTTAAATCACAAATGAAAACATATTTCAGTTTTAGCAATTTTATGCGCTTTAGTCATTCTTAATAGTTTTTGATATTTATTTGTATTTCAGTTTTAGTTTTATTAATTGTACATTTTAGTTAGCTGCATTTCTTATTTTCATTTTTCAGCTAATGTTTATATTTACATGAATTTTAAATCAAGCATTTTAATACTTTTTAAGGACAAACATTATTTTAATATTATTTATACACTACAGTACTGTTGTGTTTATTTCTTTTTTGTGTGCAGTTTTCATTTAAATTGAAGTTTGTTGTAGTAATTATCTATTTTTTAGTTTGTAATATTTATTTGTAATATTTCGGTTTTAGCTTTAGTACTTTTTTTACTTCAATTTAGACATATTTAATTCAACTAGTTACCGAGGCAGCATTTCTGATTTAGTTTTTCATTTAATAATTATATTTTATCTTACACCAGCTTTATTTCAATTACATTAATTATTAAATCATTAAGGAAAGTGTATGTTAATACTTTTTTGCTGTAATATACATGTGATATTTTAGTATTATTTATATAGTTTTAGTTTAACAAATTAAATTTATGTTGTCATAATTAAAAACAATACAAAACCAATAAACAAACAAACAAAAAAAAAGAGGTTAATAGCGTAAAGAGGACAGTCGTATTGTAAAGGTAGTGGCCAAAGTTCATGAATTATGGTAGTTTGGATGTAACATCACAACTATAATGGTTAAAATTTGCTTTCAAGTTTTGTGTGTTAAAAGTGTTAGATGTATAATATAAAAAAAACTGTGTAAAAAGGTGGGGAAGATATGATATTTTGTTCTACTGACTACAATTAGATAGACATTTTTGATTCTTCTGAAATGAGCTGTTATTTTTCTTAGTTGTGTGTTTAGAAACCAAAGCAATTAGGCATCGCCATGCCATGTGTACAACAACATATCACCCCTTGACATGAGGAAAACATTGATTTGCAGGGTATCTGCCAGTGTTTGGGACAGATTCATAGTGCAGTAATTGGACAGCTGTCTCCACACTGAGACAGAAATGCCGCTCTTTGCATCAGCGACAGACAGTTTGCAGCTCTGCATTTGCATGATAAAGCAAATATTGGCATTGCATTGCATGTCTATATTTTTTATTTATTTTTTTCATTGCGAGATGAGGTGAAGGGATGCGATATGCGGTTATGACAGATGGAAGATAATCGAAACAGATTAACTGGACAGATGAGCCGATGCCTCATAACGATGTGAATGGGCTTTATTGGAGTTTTTGTCAAAAGGGATATAATGTACATTTTTGAGTAGGCGAGGAGCTGGTGATGCATGAAGCTACGGATAATGTCGTGTGGCCAAGTCAAAGCAATTTTTGTGAAAAGCGTTTTTGAAAGGGACAGACCATGGGAGCCAGGACAATCACAAGTACTTTGGGCCTTTTTAGCCTCTATTGTTTTGGAGAAAAGGCGGGTTTGAATGAGAGCAAAAGGGCAAAGACATTTTGGCCAGCAGAAACAGATTCATTTTTGTAGGTAGAGCTTGGCATGTGGCTCTTCAAAAAAATCATTTTTTAAAGGCCTTGTTTATTCAAAATTGGCCATCAGCACAAGAATGAATACAGTTCTTAGCTGATGTAATGTAAAAGGCAAAAAAGGCAAAAAATAATAATCATTTTATGCTTTTAAGAGCATTTTTTAAAACAAATAATTGTTGCTCACTTTTTTAAATTAAAATGCATCAGTGTTACTACAGTTAATTATAACATGAAAAAAAATGTTACTTAAAGTTCAGTGAAATGAAATCACATATAGAGATCTTAAACCATTTTTATTTCAGCAAACTGCCAAAGCAATTTTATTTAGCAGGACTGTTAAAATTGACTAAAACCATAAAAAATAATTTGATATATATAAAGATTGTTGCTTGAAATAAAATAAATGTTATATATACAAAACAACATTTCTCGTTTTCATTTGTCTTGATGTACCAAAATAACTAAAACTGAAATGAAAATTAATAAAATCTAAAAGACGAAAATGCAACAAAATTACAAAAACCTTAACTAAAATAAATATGAAACAGATAATATACAAATAAAATTAATTCAAAATATTAAAAACTTTTAAGTATCTCAATGATACTAAAATAAGCCACATGGTATAACGTGATATAATACTAAAATAAAACTAAAACTAAATTTAATAAACTATTAATACAATATCAAAATACAATAAAAAATTATATTAAAAAAACGTATCTCAGTGATACTAAAATGACAGTACAATTCATTAAAGACTGAAAAGATGTTATTGGTAAGTTGACAGTAATCTATATGCAAAAATTTGGGCAATTAGTATGCACAATTAAGTGTACAATATCAGTTGATACATTAATAAACTAAAATATGAGTAATATGCTACATATATCTTGTACAAACCTAAATAAAGATACTTTTGCCCTCATAATAAGGTAGTTAATCAGTTTTACAGCAGGTGCTAACTAGTCTAGGCACGCTTTATAATTATGGGTTATTTTCTAATTGCATATCTTAGGAAATGATACATTGTACTGGACAGACATGGGCTCCAACAGAATATCTAGATCCAGTCGAGATCAGACCTGGAGAGAGGATATCGTCACGAGCGGTCTTGGACGTGTTGAAGGACTAGCAGTAGACTGGATTGCAGGTGTGAATGTTTCTTTTTTTTTTTATTTTAGCATTTCTGTGTTTCCAAATTGAAGTTGTCAGGCTTATTGTTTCTCTGTTGGTTCAGGGTCTTTGTTGCTTTGCATCCTAAGGTAATATTTACTGGACGGACCATGGCTTAAATCTCATCGAAGTCGCTCGACTGAATGGCATGTACCGCGCCGTGGTGATATCTGACGGTCTTGATCAACCCAGAGCCATTGCTGTGCACCCAATGAAGGGGTATGTATCTGCCTTTTTATTTTTCCATTCTGAAAATACCCTCTGGTTTATTTTTATTTTTTTTTCTTCTAATTCTAAGCTTCAATTTTACCCAAGTGTGGCAACAGTATTTAAATGAATGACCTATGATCATCTAGAGAGCAGTTAGCATGTACAATTAGCACCTCAAAGCTTGTTAACTGCAGATGTACGTCCTCCTTAAAGGCCTTATAATTTCCATTGCATGTATTCTAATTTGAGAGGGCCATCATAATCTTGACCTCATGTTTGTAATGAGTTATCTCATTATCTCCAGCTTTGTACTGTAAAACTGGAATATAAACATTAAGCTGTTATTTTTTTCACTGGTGTTACAAAAAGACTCAATTTTCGGCTTCTACCCTTCAAATGCGAGAGACCATTTTAATGATCCACTCAGTCCCTGATGGAAATCAAATCCTGTTCTACATTTTGTCTCATTTACACTTGAATATGCAAAAATCAGTTTGTCACTGGGACAGTACTCTTAAAGGGGTGGTTGATTGCGATTTCACTTTTTTAACGTTAGTTAGTGTGTAATGTTGCTGTTTGAGCATAAACAATATCTGCAAAGTTAAGAAGCTGAAAGTTCAATGCAAACAGAGATATCGTCTTTTAAAATTCTGGCAGTTTAATGCCTACAAAAACGACTGGTAAGGGACTACAATGAGTTACTTCCCGGGTCCCCAGATAAACCCCGCCCCCGGGGACATGCAGCAAAGGGGGCGAGGCCATGCTGCGCTGCTTTAGAGAAAAGGAATAGAAAACTAGGGGTGCACATAAAACTCTATTCATATATGAACCGCGATTCTGTCTTCTAACGATTCTAATGGATTGACAAGTTTCAAAATCATATGTTTTAAAGCAGCGGTTCTTAATACTGTTACTCACGTTGCCCTGCTCTGCACAAGATCTCTCATTCAGATCGTCTGATCAGCTCCAACAAACTGTTCCAATTATACACCTATTGTCACATAGCTATAAGAAGCGTTATACATGGACGTGGAAGTCGTGGCCTAATGGTTAGAGAGTCAGACTCATAACCTAAAGCTCGCGAGTTCAAGTCTCAGGTTCGGCAGGAATTGTAGGTGTCTCCACCCTCAATACCATGACTGAGTTGCTCTTGAGCAAGGCACCGAACCCAGGTGCCGCAGCATAAATGGCTGCCCACTGCTCCGGGTGTGTGTTCACGTTGTGTGTGTGTGCACTTTGGATGGGTTAAATGCAGAGCACGAATTCCGAGTATAGGTAACCATACTTGGCCATATGTCACATCACTTTCACTTTTTTACTTTTATTCCCCAACACGTTTACCCTTAAAAGGGTCATAGTATTACTACTCTAAGGCCCTAATATTCACCTTTTAGGGGGAGATAAGTTACATAGTTGTGCCTTAAAGGGTACTGCATCAGTGACCAGCTGTGACTGGTAGAGGAGAGGAAAAACACACCCTAATTAGAATTTCGGAACTTCCCATGAGGACCTGAAGACAGCATTAGCACAAACAAACTGTAATCCTGTTAGCATTGTACTTGTTTTCACTGTAACTGAACATAAATCTTGGATTTCAAACTGTGGAAAGGTTAGAATTTTTAGGAAGACTACTTAATCATACTCGCCGTTGAATTCATGCAGGTTTCTCTTCTGGACGGAGTGGGGCCAGAGTCCTACCATCTCCAGGTCTCGTCTTGATGGTTCAGAGCAATCCGTGCTTGTTAGCACCGGACTAGCAAGGCCCAACGGCATCTCCATAGACTACCAGGTCTGCCTCCCCTACATGCTTAGTCTGCAGGCAGCAGTCCATGTCGATGTCATGGCTTATCTTGCAGCTTTAGGGCAGCCAGATCATATATCCCTTCATTCTTAATACAACAGATGTATGATGTTTGTCTTCCAACTGCTTTGTAGGAAAATAAATTATACTGGTGTGATGCCCGCAACAACAAGATCGAAAGAATCAACCTTGAGCGGGGTGAGCAGAGGGAGATTGTGTTCTCATCGAGTGGGGTGGATATGTTTTCCATAGCAGTCTTTGGGGCTTACCTCTTCTGGTCTGACAGGTAATTTATTTTTCCATAAATGGTACAGTCTCAAATAACGGCCCAAGAAAGCAGATACCGTCCCATTTTCCCTACAAGGTCGCAATGCCTAGTGCAAAAAGACACTTTTGATTATTTCAGAATCTCCTGTGGTTCAATGTCATACCAAGGATGGGTTACCTCACCTTCTGTTAGACCAGCTGTGTACTGTATTTTAATGAGTTCTTTGGTTTTAATTAGTCGAGGGCCATTGATTAGCAAGTGTCAAACTTTCGGTCTTGTGCCCCCATGACGGTAGAGCTTACGCCAACGGATCCATCCGCCGTGCTTCCAAGAAAGACGCCGTGGACGTAGTGACCATCAGGAGCGGCTTGGGCATCAGTCTGAAAGATGTGAAGGTCTTTAACCAGGATCGGGAGAAAGGTTGAGGTTTCACTTAATGGCAGTTTTCCTGTTCTTTGAACATTGCACCAGTGCACGCAAGGACAAGTTTTATCCTAGATAAAGCAGGGGTGTCCAATCCCGCTTCTGGAAGACCACCTTTTCACAGAGTTTAGCTCCAACCTGCTCCAACACACATACCTGGAGGTTTCTAGTAACCCTGAAGACCTCGATTAGCTGGTTCAGAGGTGATTAATGAGCACTAGAGCTAAACTTAAAAGAAAGGTTGCCCTCCAGGAGCAGGATTGGATACTCCTGCTGATTAACGAACACCTGGTGTTGGACACCATATGGAAAAAGAGATCAATTAGACTTGCTGTCATAGCAGTAAACGTCAGAGAAAGTTCTTGTTTTTTGAGCTTTACAGGAAGGGAATAGTTAATCGAAACATTGGACCCTTTCAAATTACACTTGAATTTTGTTTGCATGCTGAAACTATTGTCTCAAAGCCATTATTAGGTGATATCATTTGTTTAGACCACATGTGTCAAAGGGTCAATGTCCTGCAGAGTTTAGCTCCAAAACACCTGCCTGGAGGTTTCTAGTAATCCTGAAGCACTTGATTAGCTACTTCACATGTGTTAAATTGAGATTGGAGCTAAATTCTGAGTTTGACATCCTACTTTGTTGGGAGTCTGATCTCTGATTTTCTGACTTACCCAGGAACGAACGCTTGCAGCAGAGCGAACGGAGGATGCCAGCAACTTTGTTTTTACTTGGGGAATAACCAGAAAACTTGTGCTTGCGCCCATGGATATCTTGCTCAGGATGGACTCAGGTGCAACAGATACGAGGGTTATCTGCTGTACTCCGAGAGGACCGTTTTGAGGAGTATTCATCTATCGGATGAGAATAACCTCAACTCACCAATAAGGGCATACGAGAACCCGAATTATTTTAAAAACGTTATAGCTTTGGCCTTTGATCATCGTCAGAAAGCGCACGGAACCAATCGGATTTTCTTTAGCGATGTTCATTATGGGAATATACAAGTCATCAATGACGACTGGACAGGACGACACGTCATTGCCGAGAGTAAGTCATTGTGTCTAATTAATTGTTTTGCCTATATTGTTAGTCGCGCTTTTTTGTTGGAAATTGTTTTTTTTAGTCATTTTGTCAGTTGCTTTGAGAACCCTTTCATGAATTCATGCTCAAGTCTGCTGTTTTCTCAGACATTCAGTGTCTTTAAAAGCCCATATTGGATGAAAGATGAAATAAAGATGAAATGACAATGTCCAGTGTAACTTAAATGTTGTTTAGAAGGCTGATACCTTCCGAATAATGCTGATGAATGATTTTACAAAGCTTTTCAGACATCCTTAATGTTTATAGCTTACATTATATCTGTAAGGAATATTTGAATGAATTGGACATTGGTTGTATGGATTTGCCAAAACTTTTAGACTATTTTCCATATCGTCCAGCCTGATATAGTCTGTCCAAGGTAATTTCGTAACACATTTATTTGCTTTATTTGTAATGCAACTCATATTTGTAGCAGCATCACGGCCAATTAACTGTGGTAAAATGTAAATAAATTATCCATACAGGGTACAGCCAATTACTCTGATAAAGCAGCAGCCCAGTAGCCGGCATTGAAATTCATACCTCTTGTGATTTATCAGGCCCTAACCTTGTCAACATTAACACACGTCTCATTTAATCAGTATGCCATTAACCTGCAGAGCTGTCAGTTCGCAGCTGCCGTACTGAACGATAGCTTGCCTGAGAGGAATTGTGATATTTGTCAAACGAGGCCGTGGCAGGCGCTCAGATTGTTATACCTGACCCTAGACGCTAAGCTTTATCCTTTGTCATGGATTTATGCTGATATATTGCAGGCATGTATCTTGGCGTTGGGCTGATAAACAGCTTGTCTGTACATACTCTTGTTTGAGCGCTGATAGAGGTGAGGGAATGACTGGAAGCTCTTTAGTTGAAGTGACTTTTTAGCTGATTTGTGACGATGTTAGTTTTTAAATGTTGAGTTTAAAGTGAACTGACTCAGAAATGTTTTTGTACATTTCGTCTGGCAGCTATATCTGTGTGTTGCTCCCAAGCTTTTGTTGACAGGGTGGTTCAAATCTGACATATATATTGCAGCTTCTCCAAATCAAAGCCATTTCAAGACCAGACAGTTGCTTGGCTCGATGACTTTTACTCAGACCTCTATAGTTTTCACCAGTGCTGGTGATTAAAGACTTTGTTTTTGTCACGCTGTTAACAGCGCTTCCAAATCTTTTTTTTTATTGACAAGAGCTCAACCTGTTCAGTCAGCGTGAACTTTCACAGACAGAGGAATCACACCTAATCTTTCTCGTGCTTCATGTATACGACTGTCAAAACTGTCATTCGAGTACCCTGCCTGCCTCTTCCTGTGCTTGCAACAGAGCCTCAAGGCTATTTTACACTTAAATTGCAGCATGTTTGTTCTTACAAGCTGTTGATGACTTTTTTAAAAGTTTTAAAGGCTTTTTTTAACCTAAAAATATTATATTATTTTGTCAGACTCATTTTGTTGTTTCAAAACCTGTTCTACTTACTACTTCCGTGCAACACAAAAGAATACATTTTAATTAATGACATTGTTGCTCATTTCCATGCAATACCAATGAATTGGAACTGGAGTTTCCAAAAAAAAAAAAAAAAAAGAAGAAGAGTGTACTTCATTCCATTCTTTCATTCATTCCCTCCCTCCTTCCTTCCTTCCTTCCTTGTTTCCTTCCCTCCCAGTGGAACTGGTCAGTACTTATCACAATAATTTTGCTGGCAATACAAAATTTGGGAATTGTAGTTTTCTTTGAAAGAACTTGATTTGCGGCAATCTCAAGATTTTGTAGGAAGGTTGCAGTTTTTGTATTATTGTCTTCATATTTTTATGGTGGTAACTTACATATGATTCCTTTTGTGTTCATTTGTTTAAATAAATAAATAAATAAAATAATAATAATAATAATTGGGCTTAAATTTTGCAGTAAATATTTTGTATATACTTTACATGTATATTTGGATTTTTTTGTTTTTTTTCTCTATTTTGGGGGGGGGGGGGGGGGGTGAATGTTTCCTTCAGAATAATACAAATGTTTCAGACATCATTCAGAACAGTACAAGCTATGGTAGTTTTGTGTAAAAACTTGAAATTTAAGCCACTATTCACTAAATTTGGCACATTCGTAAGAAAAGTAGAGATGCCAGAATTTTGAGCGAATCATTTTCGTAAGATGTACGTGGTTTGAATGGATCAATCTATCTGAATGATTAATTGATCTAAATCTCAACTTTAAGCGATTTGAGTCGATCATTCTTGAGTCAAAATATCAAGATGCATAACAAATGTTGTCAAAATTTGGAAGAACATGAAGACTGAGTCAGTAAATTAAACTAAAAAATGATCAGTCTGATTCATTAATGAATCATTCAGACAAGCTAATTAATTGAAAAGCTCTGACTTAAAAGATTCACTCTTGATTCTGGCATCTCTGCTTCTCTTATGAACGTGCCAAATTTAGTGAATAATGACGTAAATTGAAAGTTTTTCATCATATAACTTCAGAACACTTGAAATATTAATCTTTTATAGAAAATGTAATCTTTTGTGTTTCGTGTTCCACACTAATGTGTTTTTTTTTTTTTTACTTCTGGATGAAAATGACACTTCAGTTTTGCTCTATTCACACCTATTTTTATTTTTAGACATGTTACTAAGCTACAAAAAGGCTAATCAGTGTGAAAATACAAAAAAAATGAACACCACCAAAGTGTAATTAGTCATTTATGAGAGACATGTCTGGTTTATGAATGAAGAGAGAGGCCATTGTAGTTCAATGGGAATCTGTGAGAGAATATTAGAAAGAATTAAAGGTTTTACTTAGTCAAGACTCCACAAACGCGCGAGACATTGAGCCCTGAAGGCTTTTTATCCATGTGTGAGGAAAATCAATTGTGGGTCAGGGGTGAAAGAGAGCTACTGCGAGAGTATTGGCTTGGAGAGAGAGACATGCAGAGGGAAGACGTCAGACAGACAGCGAGTGTGAACTATGCCAGAGGAGTTCGACAGCACATGATCAGCCTTCAGGCCTTTAGAGAAAGAGCGAGAGACAGCGGTGCCAACGCTGCGTCTCCGTCGGGGGAAATCTGTCTTTGTTAGCCGGAGGACGGTGATAGATTGCAGGCAGGATGTGATCGCTTGACACACTCGTAATATATCGTACAGGAGACGTTTCCAAGGCAACACGCAGACCTCGGCCTTCTTGCGTAACTCTCGTCGGGGCCCGAAGTGGAAATGTCATGTCATCTTCATTCTTAAAACCAGACATTTTCATCAGGAGCCGTGTTCTTGATAACCTCTGCTAAACAAATACCAGGTTATTGCTGTTTAAAGTCAAGTTTGTTTTCTTAGCGCTTGTTCCTGGTCTTATTGTAAACAATTTTTCTATGGACGCATGTTATGTTGGTATCATATTGCGTTTAGTAGGCCTATGTATTTATTTATTTAGATCAACATTGTATTTTTGGATACTTATTTCCCCTGTTTTTTTGCATTTTAGAATTCCATTGCTTTCATTTAACGCTCAAAGTTCTGTCATGAAAACTATCGGAGAGTTTAGCATGGTAGAGTATACATGGAAATGTTAATGTGTTTGATCTTGGTGGAATAAATCAGATACTCTACCAAGACTTGCTTTTGCCAATACATCCACAGACATGCTGCTGTGAGAATGTAAGAAATACTGCTGCTGCACATATAACATATGAAATAACCCCCATATAGCATACATGAATTATCCTGTATAGATCTATACAGGTGGAGCTGGGGGAGGTAGAGGGTTTCTGAAGCACACTGCAACTACTACAGCAAGCGCTAGCCAAGTACTTGAATGTTGAGCAGCAAGCTCATTGGCTGCTGTTGTGAAAAGTACATAACTTTCATAAAGAGTTTCATGACATAACTTTGGATTCAATCTTCTAAAAACATGAGTAATTTAATAGCATTGTTAAATGTAATCTTTAACAAATCTGAAAATGAATATCCACTTTTTTTTCACATTGTACATTATAATATTGTGCCTACTGTAAATTATTTTATTTTGGTTATTATTATTTTTAATAGTTTGCGTCTATGTAGAATCTGCCATCTTCATTTTTATTTATTTATTTTTATTTTTTTATATATATCAATATCAACCATAACATAAAAATAATCTACTCAATTTTATTGGCCAAAACTTTAACATGTATTCATTTTATTAAAACAATTATCATTTTATTGAATGGCAAATTCACAAAAAAAAAGGTATGTTTAACTTGTATATTTAGACAATAATATACTGTATAAACAAAATAAGATTTATCTTTTTTGTTTAAAGTTGGACTAATAAAATAAGTAAAACTAAGTAAACTAAAACCTTAAACTATAAACACACAACACACACACATATATATACAGGTGCATCCGAATAAATTAGAATGTCGTGGAAAAGTTCATTTATTTCAGTAATTAAACTCAAATTGTGAAACTTGTGTGTTAAATAAATTAAATGCACACAGACTGAAGTAGTTTAAGTCTTTTTTTTTTTTTTTATTGTGATGATTTTGGCTCACATTTAACAAAAACCCACCAATCTCAACAAATTAGAATACTATTAGAATAAACATTTTTAGTGAATTGTTGGCCTTCTGGAAAGTATGTTCATTTACTGTATATGCACTCGATACTTGGTAGGGGCTCCTTTTGCTTTAATTACTGCCTCAATTCGGCGTGGCATGGAGGTGATCAGTTTGTGGCACTGCTGAGGTGGTATGGAAGCCCAGGTTTCTTTGACAGTGGCCTTCAGCTCATCTGCATTTTTTGGTCTCTTGTTTCTCATTTTCCTCTTGACAATATCCCATAGATTCTCTATAGGGTTCAGGTCTGGTGAGTTTGCTGGCCAGTCAAACACACCAACACCACGGTCATTTAACCAACTTTTGGTTCACATTTAACAAAAACCCACCAATTCACTATCTCAACAAATTAGAATATGGTGACATGCCAATCAGCTAATCAACACCTGCAAAGGTTTCCTGAGCCTTCAAAATGATCTCTCAGTTTGGTTCACTAGGCTACACAATCATGGGGAAGACTGCTGATGTGACAGTTGTCCAGAAGACAATCATTGACACCCTTCACAAGGAGGGTAAGCCACAAACATTCACTGCCAAAGAAGCTGGCTGTTCACAGAGTGCTGTATCCAAGCATGTTAACAGAAAGTTGAGTGGAAGGAAAACGTGTGGAAGAAAAAGATGCACAATCAACCGAGAGAACTGCAGCCTTATGAGGATTGTCAAGCAAAATCGATTCAAAAATTTGGGTGAACTTCACAAGGAATGGACTGAGGTTGGGGTCAAGGCATCAAGAGCCACCACACACAGACGTGTCAAGGAATTTGGCTACAGTTGTCGTATTCCTCTTGTTAAGCCACTCCTGAACCACAGACAACCTCAGAGGCGTCTTACCTGGGCTAAGGAGAAGAAGAACTGGACTGTTGCCCAGTGGTCCAAAGTCCTCTTTTCAGATGAGAGCAAGTTTTGCATTTCATTTGGAAACCAAGGTCCTAGAGTCTGGAGGAAGGGTGGAGAAGCTCATAGCCCAAGTTGCTTGAAGTCCAGTGTTAAGTTTCCACAGTCTGTGATGATTTGGGGTGCAATGTCATCTGCTGGTGTTGGTCCATTGTGTTTTTTGAAAACCAAAGTCACTGCACCCATTTACCAAGAAATTTTGGAACACTTCATGCTTCCTTCTGCTGACCAGCTTTTTAAAGATGCTGATTTAATTTTCCAGCAGGACTTGGCACCTGCCCACACTGCCAAAAGCACCAAAAGTTGGTTAAATGACCATGGTGTTGGTGTGCTTGACTGGCCAGCAAACTCACCAGACCTGAACCCCATAGAGAATCTTTGGGGTATTGTCAAGAGGAAAATGAGAAACAAGAGACCAAAAAATGCAGATGAGCTGAAGGCCACTGTCAAAGAAACCTGGGCTTCCATACCACCTCAGCAGTGCCACAAACTGATCACCTCCATGACACGCCGAATTGAGGCAGTAATTAAAGCAAAAGGAGCCCCTACCAAGTATTGAGTACATATACAGTAAATGAGCATACTTTCCAGAAGGCCAACAATTCACTAAAAATGTTTATTCTAATAGTATTCTAATTTGTTGAGATTGGTGAATTGGTGGGTTTTTGTTAAATGTGAGCCAAAATCATCACAATTAAAAGAACCAAAGACTTAAACTACTTCAGTCTGTGTGCATTGGATTTATTTAATACACAAGTTTCACAATTTGAGTTAAATTACTGAAATAAATAAACTTTTCCATGACATTCTAATTTATTGAGATGCACCTGTGTGTGTGTGTGTGTGTGTGTATGTGTGTGTATATATAATATAATATATAATATTAAAAAAGTGAAACACTAAAACTTGTTACTAAATCTTTAACAAAAATTAAAATGGGCATAAAATAAATAAAATGAAATGTGTGTGTAATATAAATATTAAAATACTATGAAATAGAAATGTATATATTCATTTATTTATTCATTCTTTTATTGATTGATTGATTGATTGATTGATTGATCGATTGATTGCTAATGCTTAATTTTTACTATTCCAGTCAGTTCTTGATGACTAATATTGAACTCTGCCCATGAATCTGTTTTACTCTTGAAACTTGACTGTACAGATATTAAATGGGTTGCAAAAGGCAATTTACGTTAACTTGCAGTGTTTGCGACACATGATGGATTGCAGACGTTAGCAAATCTGAAAACACTTTGAAACAAAGTTTGTTGAGCTCTCTTGTGGAGCTTCAGAGGAAAAATGTGAGATTACACAGTTTTTTTTTTCCTTTCTTTCTTTTCTTTTTTTTTTCTTTAGAAGAGCAGGACAGGAGATTTAAGTGTCAGTTTGCTCTTGCTTATTGCATCTGTTTGCTGTCTTGGAGAAACAGATATGATATACACTTGACTATATTTGAGATTTGTCTTTCTTATACAGTCAATGGCAAATAGTCTAAATAATTTACTGCACTGGTTCTGAAAGGCCGGTGTCGTATTGTCCTCCTCCTGCGCCGTCAGCGTCCTGCTTTACGCTTATTAAGTCCTTGTATGTTCACTGCAAGTAATCTAGCAGACGCTGTATGTCCTATTCAGTGCCACTCACTTTCCCTGTCAGGCTCTATTGGGGTTTTGAGGATGAGGAACCACATCCCAGAAAAAGTGAGGTATTTCTGCAGGGCTTCTTAAAACATGCTGCTCAGGTTGCGGTGTGATAAACTCAAAAAATTGTTTTTCTCCCATGCATTATGCAATTGCAACATCAAAAAGACTGAATAATCGTTTGATCAGTGCATGATTTTGTTTTTCACAAAAAGGCCCAAGCAGGTTATTAAAATGCGCTGAACTTTGTCGAGTCGTAGATGATATGGTTGCATATAGGAAATGCTTTTGACGACCGTTAATATATAAATATATATATATATGTATGTGTATGTGTGTGTATATATATATATATATATATATATATTAGGGCTGGGCGATAAAACGATAACGATATGTATCGCGATAGACACGTGATCGATATCAATAAAAAATGTGTTCGATAAAACGTTCGATATTTTTTATTCTTCGTCGGAAGAAAACAGAGGTTGCATTAACAAAGGCACTGCTCTCTGGTAACCTAGCAACGTAGGGAGTGACACGCTAACAGCCAATCATGTAACAGTATCAGTTTGGGTGCACCATATCGTTGTCTCGTGCTGGTCTGCTGGATTCCTTTTCGTAAGCAGAAAATGAGTGCCGCAGCGAGCGAGGAAATTGTAAATAAAAGAGGAAAAGTCAGCTCGCCAGTGTGGCAGTTTTTTGGATATTATAAGTCTGACCGTAGTCAGACCAATGTCGTCTATGCAAGACCGTCGTCCCTGCCAAGACTGGTAATACCACGAACTACCTCAGTTTTATTTATGTTTACAAAACACTGCACATATTTTAAAAACACTTTATTCACCAGAAGGTGAACAGCTAGTGAACTTCCTAGCGCTAAACTTGGGACAAAATTCTTAGGTTTCTCTGTTTATATTTAACACTTTGCACTATTTTATTACACTTTATTAAACATTTCTTACATTTTTTTTTCATTTTGCACCTTAAATGTTAAGAGATAATTAAGTGTTAATTGTGACTTTAGACTTATGTTTACATTTTAATTATTTGAGTTTTCCATGGTTGTTTACATTTCTGTCTTAATAACTGAGGGGATTATGATCAGAGGAAGGCTAAGTTTAAAATAAAAATGTTTAAAATGTAATATATCTTTCTCCTGGTCCTTATTTTAAATGGGTCATAAAAAATATCAATAATTATCGATATCGACCGATATGAAACACTGATATCGTGATACAGTTTTCAGCCATATCGCCCAGCCCTAATATATATATATATATATATATATATATATTCATTAAATCAATTAAAATATACATTATTAAAAAACATTAGACAATGGCAGTTTGGTGCCACATTAAAATATAAAAACATTAATAAACTATTTTTTGGAGAATAAAGTTGTTTTATTACAAGAATAAATTAGGCATAATATTGTGTGAATATACTATAAATTATATAAAAAAATACAATATTCTGAGAAGTGTTTTATTCTCTAAATATTACTTGTCACAGTTATCTTTTTTAGATGTTAACATGGAACTAAAGTGCTGTTGTTATATTATATTATATGAAATAGTATTTAATTGATTATTTTGTATTTTTGTTGTTACATTTAATTGAATTTATATACTTAAATTAAATAAACTATTTTAAATATTTATTTATTTTTTCTTATTTGTTTAATTTATTTTTCATCTGGAAAACCATTTTAATGTCTTTTTATTTGCCAATTTTTAAAGTTTCAGCTTTTTATTTTTCATTCTGTTTTTGCTTCTGGTTTTGTTTTATTTTTATTTTGACATGGAACTAATTGTATTATTAAAATACACAAAACATATTATAAAATGTTCAGTTTTATATGTAATTAAAAGTGATTATATGTACAATAAAGCAGTTCTTCACAAAGTGCAGTATTTTTAAGAGCTAAAAGCTTTTCTTTTTTAAAGGTTTCGATTTAGTATTGACGTAGATTTCCACAACACATCTTGACCTTTTCTGACACCTAGCTGTTTTTCACATCGACCATCTGTCTGCTTTTTCTTCTTTTTGAATCACTCGTGAAAGAACCTGTGGAGGTGTTTGCCTGCCATCCGGTTTTATGGCCTTCAGATCAACTGCTTGCATTTGTGGGCTTCAATGCTTTTTATTTCTTATATTATTGATAGAAGGTTTGAAACATCTAGATAAAAGTATTTGTTTAAAGTGTGTGTAGTTGGTCACTGTCTATGTTATTTGAGAGTACTTGAGTGATTGGCATTGACGTTGTGTCTCCGTCTCTAGATGTTGGTTCTGTGGAGGGACTGGCGTACCACCGAGGATGGGACGTCCTGTACTGGACGAGCTCCACCACAGCCACCGTCACCCGCCACAGCATCGACCAGACCAGACCAAACGCCTTCAACCGAGACACGGTGGTCTCCCTGTCTGAGGAGGACCACCCACATGTCCTCACTCTGGACGAATGTCAGAAGTAAGTCTAGAGTTTTAAGTTCATCTTTGACATTTTAGAAATAAATTTTTAATTTTCCATTGTTAAAGAGTCTTTGTTATGCTAACATGTAATTAACATTTTCCATATGTATGACTATATATTTTTAATATATTACCTTACTTTATTTTGTGTATTTATTGAATTTATTTAGCATTTCACATATATGTGTCTTTAATTTATTATAAAAATGTTATATTTTTTATTAGTACAGATACTCCATTTTTACTGAATTAGAGCTGGTTGGGAATTGGAACTGTACTATATGAATATTAATAAATAATGTCAATGCATTTATATATATATGTATATATATATATATATATATATATATATATATATATATATATATATATATATATATTAGTACAGATACACCTTTTTTACCAAAATGGAGCAGGTTGGCAATTGGTTATATATAAATATATATATGAATTAGTGAAATTATATATTTATATGTTATAAATTCACTTATTTTATATATTTCTTCATATGTTTTTCATAAATGTCATTTTCAAAACTGATTGCTTGTGCAATTAAATTTATACTTGGTGATTTAAAAAAAAAGAAAAGAAAAGTGATGCTTATGTGATTTATATTATGTCTTGCAAGGGACAAAATATGTATTTTTCATTGCTGTAAAATAAATCCATCTGTCTGCAATGCCAAAAGTTTCTGCATTCCACCTCACCTCAAAATAACCCTTGTTGATAAATTTGTTTTGATGGCTGTCTTTCCAAAAGGTCAATTAAGGGAGGGATCTCTAATTATTTTGGAGTAATTAGGCACCAGACCGCATACAGAGTATTAATTTTACATCAGTGAGTTATGAGCTTCATAAATATTCATATTTAAAGCAGAGTGACCTGTGCTACAGAGATTCGCGGTATTAATCTCCAAACACGCTTGCATCTCTTGATCTCTGTCAGCAATTCCTTTCATTTTCAAATTAGAAAACATTACTTAAGTTTCACTTTTATGCATTTATTTATTATTTTTCTACTTTGGCAAATTGCTGCCCTGCTGAACTGTTCATGATTGCCTTTTTGTTTGATCCTCTGATTTTAGTGTCACCTAGCGGAGTGGTTCTCAACTATGTTTTACAGTCAATATCAAGCACAAGCCATTCAAAAGTGAACTAAAATGTGTGTATTAAAGTATAAAGTAATTTAGTAATATTACTATAAGTTGCTGAATTGCTAATACTTGTAAAATCATTTTGTTGTCAGCACAAATCACTAGTTTTACAAGTGAAATTGTAGTTTTGTTCATGATTTTGGAATTAGCATCTGCTAATCTGACTAGCATCTAGATGAATTTGTGTCCAAATACCACAAAGTTAGATTGAACACACAATTTTTGACATCCACAACAAAAGGTATTCGTTTTTGTCATTTATGAAAGGTTTTTAACCCTATATTTTTGTTATTTTTACTGTGTTGTTCTGCCATTGGTTGCTTTATTTGGCAATTAGCATCATGTAACATTTAAATTTCTGCTTCCTGGATCAAAAATAGTATAGTTGAGTCATCAATTATAAGATATTTTGAGACAATATGAAGCTTATGAAAGAGAGAGCACTTTGTTTACTTTGATTTTGCCGTCTACATTTAAATTGACTTCAGCATTTCCCACCATTTTATGCTAAACTTCAGTCAGATATGGAGTTTTTCCTATTTTTGTCAGACTTTCAACTACGAACATTTCCTGAGGCTTGAAAAATGTTGTGTAAGGAAGCAAAATGAAGCTAGCTTCTGCTGAATTGCTAAAAATAAACAATGCTATGCTAGCATTAGCTCGCGTTCTTCAGGTGTACAATCATAAACACTATCATTACGAAACAAATGTTTGCTATAAACACAATTCTACAGACATTCTCTTCAGTTTTCCAAGTAGGAAATCAGAAATTTAGACTTTGTGAACGCTCATTGCTTATAACTTCTCAATGGTACTGTAAAGTACAGTATGATATATTTTAGCCTTAGCATTAACATGGCTGTTTGTTCTCTAAGGAACATTTCAACGCTTCATACCCTGACAGCACTTAGTCGGACTGTAGCAGTTCGGCGCGTTAGCCTGTTAGAGCATTAGCACGGCAATAAGTGGCTGCTGCTGTCAGCAAGAAGTCCCAGCGATCCAAAAGCTGCCAAAGATCACAGCTAGGAGTCACACGCCAACGCTAGCGGCTGACACTGCAAGGTGCCGTCACATGCCAGGCTAGCACACTCGTCTCAAACACAAGGACATGCTTCGTCCTTCGACTGACTAGTCTTTTTCTGCCACATTAAAAGAAAAAAGGGCTGACGCTATTAGGCTGTAGCCTTTTTGATTATGATTGCAGATGAATACATTTTTAATGAGGCTATTAGCATAGCGCAGCGCAGAATCAATGGTGCACATTTTGTTTTAAGAAGACCTGTGTGTGGACTTTTTATGTGCCATTCATTGAAAACATTTACAGTATGTCTGAAATGTAACACATTTGAAGAAGAAATGGCTCAGAAAAGTCAGAGAAGCACTAGTGATGTGGCAAGATTGCGGCTGTGTTTGACTTGCTCCCTTAAGGAAATTTGTCCTAAGGATTATACATTTATTAGTTTGCCTAGACTTTCAGGCCGTGGTGGAGGAATTGCTGCTGTGTTTTTTTTTTTTTTTTTCGTCAGACGGTAAATGTTGAGTCTTTTTCCTCTTTTGAATTGCAAGTGATTCAAGTTGGTCATACAGATCCCTTTCATTGTATTTTAATTTATCGTCCTCCTGGCCCAAACAGCTCCTTCTTAGATGATTTTAGTGATATTTTATTTATTTATTTATTTATTTTTTCATCTGTTCTTAAGCTCACTAAAATTGTGATTGTTGGTGACTTCAACATTCATATTGATGATGTTTCTGATAAATTTGCAACTGATTTTATGAATATTACTGCGTATTTTAATCTCATCCAATATGTTACTGGTCTTATTCTTATAAGAGGGCATACTTTAGATCTTGTTTTCAGTTGTGGTTTAAATATTTTATTTCAGATCATAACTGCATTTCATTAAACTTATTTTGTAATTTAGATTTAGATTTTTTTTTTTTAACGGCCTTAAACCCCCCCCCCCCCCCCCCCCCCCAAAAAAAAAAACAATATCCAATTCTCAACCAGCTCCATTTTAATGAAAAAGACATATCTGTAATAATGGTTTTGATCATATTCACACTTAAGTTTCAGTTTCTTCTGTTTTTTCATGCACATTTAAATGTGAAATTTTAATGTGACTTTCAAAGAAATCATGTATGTCCGAAATATTCCAAATTTGAAGAACTAATGGCTCGGAAAAGTGATACAAATTCTCAGAAAAGTGCTTGCGTGAGTTAAGTTTGATAGTATCTAATGTAATGAAGTTTTTTTAAGGATCACTCAAATGTCCAAGTTCTTTAGGACTAGAATTGTATTGTAAAAATCATTTGATGTGACAGCTAACAGTCTGTTTGCGTTCCCCTAGCTTGATGTTCTGGACTAACTGGAACGAGCAGAAGCCGAGCATCATGAGGTCGACTTTAACAGGCCGGAACGTCCGTGTTATTGTTAGCGTGGATGTCATCACCCCTAATGGACTCACCATCGACCACAAAGCTGAAAAGCTGTATTTTTCTGACGGCAGTCTCGGCCACATCGAGAGGTGTGATTACGATGGCTCGCAGAGATACGTGAGTATGGAGCCTCTTTGTGTGTGACTTTTAAAAAATGCATGGAAGTGCATTAGCTGAAGCAGAGACTGTGCCTTAAGAGCACTGCAAACGTCTTTCAGCCTTTGTGAAGCTTTTCTGTTTTGCTTAGGTGAGACATTGAAGGAGGACATAAAGAAATTTCGAACCCATCCGCTGAATACAGGTCACTTGGGTTCAGTACATTGTCACTTAAAACTAAAAATTTGCTCTTGCCAGGAGGACCAAATAAAAAGGTCATCTGTTCCCCTTCAGGGTGCAGCAATGCCTTGTTCTGTAATATATAGTGTGAGTAAGATCGTCGTCTTAAAACATTAAATTAGTAAAAAGTGTTTTTCGCCTAAACGGAATAATACATATCTGGCTGTAAATTCCTGATTCCGTTATATAAAAATCAAATTTCACACTTTTTTTGGGGTTAGAAAAATAATGCACTAGAAAATGATCGTAATCCCTATTCGGATGGGACTGGTTTTACAGGGGATCGTTAGAGAAATTTGTGTTTCACAGGTGTATTGGTGATTTTAATCCCGTCCGAATCTGCCACGTCTGTGTTTTTCTCACACAACCTCTGTAATAATTCTAAATAACAGAGCAAATTATCTACTGTTTTTCAGCAAACTCAGTGATCCTCTGAGAAAACTAATCCCGTCCGAATGCGAATGTATGTGATTGCTCGCGATATTTTTTCACAACGCATTTCCTTGAGTGTTTTGGCCAACGTGAATTACCGTAGACGCTCTTACCGTGCACATGTTTGATATATTTGCCTCCCAGCAAAGAAATAAAAAAATAACAATAATAAAATCAAGATCTAGATCACGTAAACTGTTAAGACTGGCTATTGTAATATCAGCGTCAGGTAAAATTACTCGCGTTCATTTCTGCACTCAACTCATTTAGCTTCAACATGGTATTTGTAGTAAAACTGTGATTTATACTAATGGTAATCAATCCGAATGACTATACGCAATGCACGCATACAGAGCATGTGATCTCTGCAACGCCCAGATGTACAAAACAGACCCTCCCACCCCTGTAATAAACATGGAGATGTTAGTCCCGTCCGAATTGGTACATGAAAATCACAGACGTCAGGTGATAAGAATCGAAACTCAAACATAGTTTAGAAATCTAGTCCTGTCCGAATAGGGCTATACATGTATGAAAATTCCTGTTTTTGTTTTATATATATATATATATATATATATATATATATATATATATATATATATATATATATATATATATATTGTGAGTTGGGCTGTCAGTTTAATATGTTAAATTAATGAAATTATGTAATTAACACAACCGATCATACAAAAAACAAAAAAAAAGTAGTGATCATACTTATGAAAATTCCGCTTTTTCGTTTCGATAAAAAAACGACGCAATTAATTATGGTCATGTTTAAAATCCTGTTTCTATCATGCATACTTTTAAGTAGGGCTGTTAGTTTTCCAGTTTTATTTAGTAAAACAAATATATTTACTCTGTTTAAGGAATTATTCCAACTATTTTAATTGACTGACAGACCTAAAAATAAGTTAATAACTTCTAAAGTAAACTGATTTTAATGTTTACTTTCATCAAGTGCCAGGAACCACAGGTTAGAGGGTTTGACACAGTTTATCGGTTGACGACCGCCAACAATGCCGTGGTGCGCTAAATAGGTTCTAGCTGGCTAATGAAACTATCTGCTCACTAGGCTATTAAAAGGTGAAAATTGGTCTGGGCGAACAAAAGGAAGATTTGTTTTCTTGCGTGTCAGACAGAGCAAGGCCAGCTAGGCGGAGCCTGCCAGAGTGCGCTGGAGGAGGAAGTGCCATCTAGGTTACAGCTGACAGATCCAAACTCAAGCCTTTTCAAACTTCCTCTAGAGGAAAGCACACAGAGCCACACATTCAAACTCCCAGGAGTTCGGAATTAATCATGCAAATTAGATTAAACTTTCTTAATAACAACAAAACATCAAATATGACCCTATTTACTTTCATAAAGGTAAAGTGTGTGATTTCTAAACTACTTGAATCAACCAATTGTATTACAGCGGTTGGAAAACAATTCATTCTATTCAGATTTTTAAACCATTTTTAATTGTGTTACTGTACAGCATTGTATATGTTGTATAAATTTAGTTATTGCTTTCACATGAGGCTTTTGTGAAAATTCAATTCAGATTTGCACCTTTATATAATGCACTGCAGAATTTATCTCAAAGGGTAGTGAATGCATTGTAGAAATGTTACATTAATACAAAGTTCTGTCATGAAACTCTAGATGGCGCAGGACTACAGGTTTTAACTCAATCTGATATAATGACACCATTATTCACATAGTGTAGCTGATTGGTTACTTTTCACATCAGCACCTCAGCATTCAAATACTGGGCCTGTGTTTGCTGTAGCAGTTGCAGCGCGCTTCAGAAACCTCCACCTCCCCCAGCTCCACCTGTATAGGTCTGCTACAGGGTGATTTCATGCATGTTATATATGTTAAATATATTAAGCTTTTTTGCATCAATTCTGATTTTTAGTTTTCAAATTTCTAGCATATGCTGCGAAATTTACCAATGTCTAAAAGTAGTAAATGCATTGTAGAAACGTTACAGCAGTGTTATCATTTTCAAATTAAGCTTTTCTCTTTGCAATTGGTTGAGAAGCATTTGCTTCATTTCAGATTTGTAGTTTTTAGTTTTTAAGCATGTTACTTCATGAATTCCGAAAAAAAAAACAGTAATTGCATTGTAGAAACGTTACACTAATGTTATCGCTTTTAAATGAGGCTTTAAAAAGCATTTGCTTCAATTTGCCGTAGTTTTCGGTTTTTAATAATTTGACAATTTCTTTAACGAAGAATGACCAATAAAAATTTCACAATGTTGCAGTTCTTTCCAGTTCTCATAAAAATCATATCCGATCAGATCTGACCACCTTATGACCACATTGTTATGTAAGTATAAAGGGGCGGAGCTTAGCAAGGGGACAGTATAGCTTTGAATAAAATAGAACCTGTTTTAGTTGAGGTTATGTTTGAATAACCCTCTGTCGCATTATTGGAGAGCAAAGTCTGAGATAATCCCTGCTTAGAAGCTACTTGAAACGTAAGCCTGCGCTCGGAGCGGGAATGTCATGTTCTTGTCCACTGATTGGTAATTCAATGCTAAAACTTTCGATCTTAAGAGAGCATGAAGAGGTTTTCACCTGTCGAGACGACAGCTCTGATATCAGAACGTCATGCAGATGCGTCTGCCGCATCTTTCATCCTGATCCCCCACACACGTGCGGGCGGCGACGGAACACTTGGGAATAAAGACATCTCGACTGCACGAGGGTGAGAACACGTGTTTGACATGTTGTCATCGTGGATTAAAGCGCGAGCCTCGCTCTCCACGCGCCCATCGAGCCTCCTATTATTATTACAAAGACTCTGGCATTCAAACGGACGGCCCTTCAGAGACATCTGTGTCTGCGTGTGTTACTGAAGAGCGGTTAATGCTGCACTTCAGAACAGATGCGTGTGGCTCACGAAAGCCTTCAGAAATAAATTGCAAAAAACATGAAAAGCTCTGAAAGCTGGAAAAAAATGTGTGCAGCCTCTTTTTTGTTGATGGGTTACATGTAGTTATCATAGAAAATGTAATGAAGAATTTGCAGTGACTTGTTTCGTGGACATCATATTATATAGTAACGTAACAGAAATATTGGTCTCTCTCTATGTATTTTGATTTGTTTATTTATTTATTTATCTTTCTTTTTCCTTGTTGCTTTGCTATATTATGCCAAGATAGTTTTTGTAACCTGAAGTTTTTTTCTTTTTTTTTTTTAAATGTATTTGTTTTATCCATCCATCCATCCATCCATCCATCCATCCATCCATCCATCCATTCATCTTGAGTTGACTTTTTCCTTTTTTGTGTGTGTGCCCCCCCATTTATTTATTAATGTTTGTTTGTTTGTTTGTTTTGTACAAGAAAAAATATAATGGTGTACCCTTAAAAAAAAAAAAAAAAAATCTAATTGACTAAATATTGATAATTTTTTTTTTTACGTTTTTCTCTCTGAAAAAAGAAAAACAAAACAAAATCAAAGGCAGTGTCAACTTTGACCAAATTAAAAGTGCCTTGATTTTATTTTGTTTTATTTACCGCTGTTTGTTCTCAATATTTTTGTAAATAAATTTGAGAAATCGCTTTTTTTTTTTTACACACACACAGGATAAAAAATAGACTAAATCCCATTGACTTTTCTCAATTATTTTGACATTAATTAATTAATTTGTTTGATTTACTGCTTTGCTTTTTCCTCAGGTATTTATTTATTTACTTTTTCCCCCACGCACAGCAGAAAAATAAATAAATAATAGACTTAGTGAATTATTTCATTTTCTTTAACCTTGCCTTCAGGGCTTATGTACCATATGGAGTTGTAAATAAATAAATACACTTATGATGATTCATTTTCCAAGTAAGTCACGACACTTTGTTTTTGATGAGGATCAAATGTTTTAATTTTCAAACTCTGTTTCATTTCACTTGCCAAAATCAAATTTTACATGTATTTGTTGAGTGTAGATTTTGAACCCGGCTCGTTCCCATCTCTACCATCTCAGTGTTTCTGAGTGACTGGACTCGATTCATTTCCTGTGAAGATCAGCCCCTCACTCTCACAGCTTACCTTCCTCCCTGCGGCCATGCGTGATGTACTGTATCCCAGTGTCTGTTACGACAGCGATTCCATTTACACTCTCTGTAGATCTGGGTTAATCATTTATAATGTGGGGGATAATGGAGGAGGGCTGTCCTTCGGGTGTCACGGTGCTTCCCCTCCAGCTCTGGACGGGCCTGTGTGTCTGTGTGAATTATACAGACACTCAGTGCGCTTTATTTTGGTCTGTGCACCTTTGTACTGAAAGTAAACTGCCTGATGGAACTGTGCTGTACAGCAGGAGAGATGCTTTCATTTATTTATTACCAGTGCTTCAAAGTTATTGAATGCTTTTTACAATCAATTTAAAATTGCTTTATTGGCATGATTGTAAAAAATACAATATTGCCAAAGCTTGAAATATATGTGGAGAAATATAATAACAATGAAAAGATCAAAATAATAGAATAAAAACATTATAAGAATGTAAACTTTAAATAAACAGTGTAACAAATAAGAACTTGTGTGAGCATTTCACACCACTCTTTGCTCTCTGGGTAATCAGCTCTTTTTGTGTCTGCCGGTCTCGATGGCTAGTCTGTGCTCACTGAGCCTGTACTTTGTGTCTTTGGCACTCTGGGGACATTCATATTTTGATTTTATAGTTCGATAGAGTTGTAATTTACTTTGTGTTTTGGTTTCTTGATCCCAATGTTCCAGATATATATTTTTAGATTGTTTGATCATTTGATTTATTTTGATGTTTGGGTGAGAAGCAGTGCTGGTCTGAGACTGGTTAGAAGAATTAGTCAGGTTAGTAAGTCTCAGAACCAGCTGACCTAGGGGACTTTTTTGTGGGTTCTGTTCATGGGTTTGTAGTGCTTTAAAATGTAGCGATTGTGTAGGACTTGATTTTAGATGCATCCAGACTTTGAGGGATCTTTATTGTATATTTATGATTAGTGGGAATCGGCCTAATTCTACCCTACATGCATTATTGTGTGTTCTCCTTTGTAATTTTAGAATCATTTTGCAGAATTCTGTGTGTTGGGGCTTCTTTTGGATGTCTGTCCCATCTAGTGTAGCTCTGATCACTGAGTGGACCCCATACCTCACTTCCATACAGCGCTATGGGCTGAATTACACTATCAAAGATTTTGGACCAAATTGGAATTGGTATTTAATAATGTCATAAACTTTACCCCCCACCCCTTTGTAAAAAATTGTAATATAATCTGTCGTGCCAAATAAAATCAAATGCTTTTTTTAAATCGACAAAGCATGCAAATATTTTTTCGTGTTTAGTCTGTTTTACGTGTTTATTGATTAGGGTGTGTAGGGTGTAAATGTGGTCAGTAGTTCTATAATTAGGAAAAAAGCCAATCTGACTAGGGCTCAGGACACTGTGTTCGTTAAGTTTACTATTCTATTGTTTAAGATACTGCTAAATAACTTCCCCAGATTGCTGCTCACCCAAATGCCTCTGAAATGATTAGGGTCCAATTTGTCTCCACTCTTGTGAATTGGGGTAATAAGTCCTTGGCTCCAGATGTCAGGAAAACAGCCTGAAGTCTTCAGATCTTTTCATTTTTTTTCACATTTTGTAATGTTGCAGCCTTATGTTAAACTGCTTTGAATTACTTATTAATCTACAGTCCACACACCATAATGACAAAGCAAAAACAGAATTGTCACAACTTCGTAAATAAGTACTGAATACTGAAAAATACTGAAATAAGTACATTGGATAAGTCTTCATAGCCTTAACGAAGTACTTAGCTGAAGCACCTTTACAGCCTCAAGTCTTTTTGGGTATGATATGACAAGCTTTGCACATTAGAATTTGGCCATTGTCTGCCATTCTTCTCCTCATCTCTTCACGTCTCAAGCTCTGTCAGGTTGGATGGGGGCAGATGCACATTTTCAGGTCTCTCCAGAAATATTTGATTGCATTCAATTCCACGCTGTGACTGGGCCTCTCAAGGACATTCACAGAGTTGTCTATAAGCCACTCTTGCTCTGTGCTTAGGGTCATTGTCCTGATGGACAGCGAACCTTCTGCCCAGTCTAAGGTTCTGAATGCTCTGGACTGGGTTTTCATTAAGGCTATCTCTATATTTTGGTGCATTGAGCTTTTCTTCTACACTGACGAGTCCCTCAGTCCCTGCCGCTGAAAAACAGCCCCACAGCATGAGGCTGCTACCAGCACACTTTACTTTTGGGATGGTACTCTGCAGGGTGATGAGCAGAGCTGGTTTCCTTCAAACAAGATGTTTGGAATTGAGTTCATTAAACCAGAGAATCTCGTTTCTCACAGTCTGAGGGTCCTTTAAGAAACATGTAGCGCGTTGTTGTTGTTCTGCCGGCACACCAAAAATCATCCCCGCCACGGCTGCAGCGTCTCACTGACAACATAGTAACGCCGCTCGCATCATTCACAGTCGGGTATTATCAGAGAACAGCGCGGGATTGCGGCTATTAGCGGTAATAATCATTCTACAGATTCCCGCAGGTTCCGACGGAATGTATCACATTTGCACGTGCTTTCGAGTCTCGAGAACTCACTCGCGCGCTCTCATCTGTGCACAGATCGCGATAAGGAGAGTGACAGCTTTTAATAATTATTAAGGGAGTTTGCAAATGTGATATTGATTTAATACAACAGATCAATAAACAAGTACTGCATTTTTGCTCTATCATCAACGAAAATAGTTCTAAATAAAGTAACAGCTGAGCCGCTGCGCATCTCTAAAAGCAAACACAGGGGTTACTGTATAATTTCAGTTATTTAAATCATTTAATAGTTCTGTATTCAAAATTGCATATTTAAAACATTAATCTCCACATGAATTTATGATTTTAATTGCACTCATGCCACCTCTGAACCTCATTAAACGTCTGAAAATGTACTTACAAGCCACTTTTGTGTTCTTCTGTGCCACCTCTGTAGTACAAATTAATTTCTTATTAATACTAATTTCATATAATTGGTAACTCATTTGTCTTATTCTACTTCTTAATAATATTTTTTTTTAAATAGAAATTTTAAAAAGCTTATAAACATTTTTTTGAATTTGACAGATGAAAATGATGCCATTGCAAAAAAGAAAATGCCCTTTTTTTTTTTTTTTTTTTTTTTTACAGTTGAATAGATTATAGTTAGACCTAACTGAAAAAATTTAAGTACTGATAATTTAATTTGTATCTTGTTATTATTTTTGTTTGTGCTATTGATTGTCATTAATTTATTTGTTCTTATTTTATTATTTACCGTACTAAATTATTCAAAGATATACTTTTTTTTTTTAGTTAATATAAATTTTATTCTGAGTGCAGGTGATTCTTGGGTGGGGAGGGGGCGTGGTCCATGGGAAATAGTCCTGCCACCACAGCTGGAAAAAATCCTAGAGGAAACACTGCATACATTTAATAAAATTAGAAAAATGCATTTACAAAAGTAAAAAGAAAATTCCCCTGTAAATCACTTTGCCAAATGTCACCTCGTATTAAGAAGGCTAATTTTTTATCAGAATTTTTTATTATTGATTAGAAGGTGCTCCTGATTTTTTTAAATTAGGAGAACAAGCGCTCCTAATTACAAGAAGAAAAACACGGCTCTTAAAACTGGGTGTGTGACAGGTATGGGTTTGGATCGGGGTTTGGCCGAGGAAAAATTTTCAGTCAAAAGATTTTTTTTTGCTTTAACCCCTGACACCATCTTTAGTTTCAAATTTTTCCGTTATGTCACAGCCGGCTCGCAAGCCATGACAAAGAAGGAGACAACAAGTTAGATCATGATTAAAAAAAGGAATAACATTTATTAAAGTAAGATTAAATTAGCCAATAATGATGTCACTCACCCTAAACCCATCCTGCAAAACAAACAGAAGAGAGAACAAACAACCAACAAATATGACCCATACTGGGTTCATAACACCCTCCCCCATAGAAAAGGGTGTTCATTTATGAAACCCAACCTAACCCTTCTCCCGATAACCCCCACACACTGGAGAGCACCCAGCACTCTGTCATACTCCCAATGCCCTCAGCAACTACGGGCCCTGTAGAAGAAATTTAAGAGAATTAAAGAGTAAAACAAAACATGGACAAGTCAACAGCTAAGAGGAGTAAGGAGCTCTAGACAATGCGTCAGCCACCACATTGTCAGTACCTTTGTGTCGGATATCAAGGGCATATGATTGCAGAAAGAGGTACCAACGAGTCAATCGCTGGTTTGGGCACCTCAAAGAGTGGAAATAAATGAGCGGATTATGGTCGGTATACACGAACCAATGGGTCCGACACGGATCCCACATACATCTCAAAATTTTGCAGGGCCCAAATCAAAGCTAATGCCTCCTCCTTAACCACAGAATAATTTAACTGATAAGAAGAACACTTTAGAAAAATAACTAACTGGACGGTGAATGCCTGGATCATCGGCCTAACAGTATAACAGTTTAGCTCCCGCACCCACGTTACTAGAATCCACACACAACCTAAAAGGGCGATCAAATCGGGGAGCTGCTAACACAGAAGCAGAAGCAAGCAATGATTTAGCTGCCTCAAAGGCTTCCTGACAGAAAGGAGTCCAGACAAAAGCTGCTTTTGCTTTCAGCAAATCAGTGAGTGGGGGCTACTACGGTAGAAAAATTCCTACAAAATCCCTGATAGTACCCCACTAACCCTAAAAACATCGCATCAACTTCTTTGTAGTAGGAGAAGGGAATTGATCGATGGCCTCATCCTTGGCATGGATTGGCCACACACAGCCCTGTCCAACTATCTTACCAAGGTATGTCACAGTGGCCTTGTGAACTCACATTTGGCCAAATTTACCGTCAGACCAGCCTCTCCAAAACAAGAAAACAGGTCTGCAATACGACTCAAGTGCTGGTCCCATGAATCACTGAAAACGACCACATCATCTAAATAAACTGTGACTCCCTGCAACCCAGCAACAACTTGATTCATAAGCCGCTGGAAAGTTGCGGGTGCATTTCTGAGGCCAAAACTCATAACATTATAAGAGAGTAACCCCTCAGACGTGATAAAGGCAGAAATCTCCTGAGCTCTTGGGATCAACGGAACCTGCCAATAGCCCTTGAGCAGATCAAATTTACTAACAAATTTCACAGACCCAACTTGGTCAACAAAATCCTCAATGCGAGGAAGAAGAGGTCCCGGGTTCAGATCCCGGACGAGCCCGCATTTGTCATGGCCGGCTCGCAAGCCACTAGAACAGGAGACAAGAAGTTAGATCATGATTAAAAAAAGGAATAACATTTATTAAAGTAAGATCAAATTAGGAAAACAGAACAAAAACAGCATGAGGACGGAGGACGAGCGCATCACAAGTCCTCATCCAATAATGACGTCACTCACCCTAACTCCATCCTGCAAAACAAACAGAAGAGAAAACAAACAGCCAACAAATATGACCCATACTGGGTTCATAACAGTTAATAAATGTTATGATTAGATTTTTCATTTCTTCAGAATTGAGGGCTTGAATAAATTTGTCTGTGCTGTCTGAAGCCCATATGTATCCTGGCTGGATTTGATAAATTTACAGGTTTTGGGTATGTTTTGTGTTAGTGTGTGATGTGTTTTGATATAAATGTTAATTTGGTTATGGTCAGAAAGTGGAGTTTGCTGTTTGACAGTGAATGCGCTGAAGGAGGAGGGGTCCATGTCAGTGATGGCATATTCAACTACACTAGCTCCAAGACCTGAACAACATGTGAACCTCCCTAAAGAGTCCCCTCTGATCCTGCCATTAAGCATGCACAGGCCTGAGGCTCGGCAGAGCTGCACTAATTCTCAGAGGTGGAATGTAACGAATTACATTTACTTGCGTTTTTGCGTACTTCTACTTTTTAAAGCATTTTTTAAAATCTGTAATTTTACTTAAGTATACTTTTGTTTGAAGTACTGTACTTCGCTACATTTTAACCCTTCGCATCAACCCTTCGCAAGCATGTAGAGGTAACGTAAATACTTGCATCATTGCATTGGTGGTTAAAATGAAGCTCTGACAGTTTAGCAAAAGGTTTTGCACAAATTAGACAAAAAGACAGTGATGCAGGGTGTGCAATATATATCGTCTGCGATAATATCGTAATTGTTGTTGTAATGATGTGCGATTTGACATTATCAGTATTTTGCAAAAAACCAAACAAAGCACTCCTACAGAGTGCCGTGAAGTCTAGTTGTAATGGGGTCAACGAGACGTGAGGCTTGTGGATCCATTTGCAAGCTTTTATTTCTGAACATAGACATGGTCATAACAGGCAGGGTCAAACAACGGCAAACGGGTATATAGAGGGCAAGGCAAGAGAGGTAAACCGTAAACAAAGCGATGGTCCAGGCTGGGGCAAACAGAATCCAAACGGCAAGGCAAGGGTTAATCCAGAGAACACGGAAAAAACAGGCAAGACTATGACAATAAACTGGGCTCCGTAGAGTAACTATCGCTGGGAGAGTGATAAACGCTATACAATACGGGAACTAAACAAACACAGAATGGCTCGGTAAAGCAGTTATCACTAGGAGAGGGATATAAGGAGAACTAAATACAGAGCTAAACATAAACACAGAATGGCTTGGTAAGGCAGCTAACACTTGGAGAGTGCTACACGCAGAACAATACTCGGCAAACTGTGAACGGAAGTCCATGGTTTATATAGAGTGTGTGATTGTGTAATAGTTCTCAGGCGTGAGCGTGTGATTGAGACAGCTGTGTGTACTTGGTGCAATGAATGATGGGAAATGTAGTCTGGTGACGCGCAACAATAGTGTGGTGCAAAAGTCGATGTGATGAGCGAGTGGTGAGTGAACGGAAGACCATAACCTGGATTCGTGACAATAGTAGATTAGACTAGTGCGCACACACATTTAGAGTGCGTTCTTTCACTGTGTGATTCAGTCTGTTAAAATGCATTTAGAATGATCACAAAATTGAAGATATGGGGGTAGAAAATGTATATATTTATATAATTTCATATAGTAAATCAATATCACACGAAGAGTGCTTCGTGCATGATTACATGATTACACATTTGTAACTGCAGGTTAAATGCATTCATGTCCTGCATTAAACAGTGTGTAAATGCATCTAAATGCCACTTCAGATGAAGCTTCTGTGTTTCCTCTGCATTGCAAAGATTAATTTTGTTGACACTGATTTAATTTGCCTTTGTCTTATTATTCTAAATAACTGATTCCTTTAATTACAAACAACTAGTTCGACATTTATAGGCCTATCCCATGGGTGTGAAACTCAGTTCCCGGAGGGCCACAACCCTGCAGAGTTTAGTTCCAACCCTGCTCCAACACAGATACCATGTAGTTTTCAAATAATCCTAAATGATTAGATTAGCTGGACCAGATGTGTTTAATTAGGGTTATATCTAAACTGTGCAGGGCTGTGGCCCCCCAGGAACTGAGTTTGACACCCTTGGCCTATCCCAATTTTGCCTCCCTCCCACTGTTAAAATATTACTTTTAACAGTAATTTTTACTCTGAGTAAATTTTAAATGAGCTTTTTTACTTTTATCTATCTATCTATCTATCATCTATCTATCTATCTATCTATCTATCTATCTATCTATCTATCTATCTATCTATCTATCTATCTATCTATCTATCTATCTATCTATCTATCTATCTATCTATCTATCTATCTATCTATCTATCTATCTATCTATCTATCTATCTATCTATCTATCTATCTATCTGCCATACTGCTTGTCCATCCATCCATCATTCTATTGTTCTGGGGCAGTTGTGGCCGAATGGTTAAATATTTGGACTTGTAACCCAAAGGTCTATCATTCTATCTGTTAGTCCATCCATCCATCCGTCCATTCATCGTTGCAACATTTTATCGTTCTTTCGTTCTATCTGTCGTTCTGTCCATTCATCCATTAATCCATCGTTCTATCTATTGTTTCACCTGTTTAAATGTCTCTCCATACATCCTTCGTTCTATCTGTCGTCCTGACTGTCTGTCTTTCTCTATTTATATTGATCATCCATCCGTCCGTCCATCCATCCATCCTTCCTTCCTTCCAGCATTCTTATCTTTCTACCCACCTGTCTGTCCATCCATTCATCCATCCATCATTCTGTCTAATGCTCTACCTGTCTGTCTGTCTGTCTGTCTGTCTGTCTGTCCATCCATCTATCAATCGATCTGTTTTGCTATCTATCTGGCATTTAAGCACAAGTTCAAAAAGTTCACAAAGTTTTTAGGTCATGAGAAATATAAATTCACCAAAATGTTTGACTGCTAGTCTATACCCTGAAATATTTATTAGTGCTCTTATAATTTATTTATTTTATTATTATTATTATTATTATTATTATTATTTAAAAAAAAAAAAATTTAACCAGGTTATTTCCCTCCCCTAAATTCTTCTTCTTAAATTTGTAGGTCATTGTGAAATCAGGACCCGGAACGTTCTTTGGCTTGGCAATTTACAGAGACTTCATCTTCTGGTCTGACTGGACGCGGCGCGCCGTGATCCGCTCTGATAAGTTCACAGGAGCCAATACGAAAGTCCTCCGTGCAGATATCCCTCATCAACCGATGGGAATCATCGCTGTTTCCAACGACACCAACAGCTGTACGTGATTCATTTCCTTTGTTCCATCACATGACACAACTGTTTTAACATTTGACATTTAACATTTTAACTCAAACCAAACGTTTTTAGATGAATTGAAACTGAAATATTGTGTCAACAAACCTTTATAGTATGTTTCTAAAACCCTTGAATCAAAGAGAGTTTTAAAACAAGCAGATAAACATGTTTCTTGGTTGACGTAGCAGATGACTTGCAGTCTTGTTTGTATTAGTCACACAAAGCTTGTTTGTATTATTCACACAAGGTGTCTGAGATGTTTAGTCTGCGATGACAGCAAACACAATGCAAAGTCACTGATGTTAGGTGCGTCAGAAGTCACTGGGGGCTTTTTTGATGGGTGCGCAGGAAGCTGGAACAAAATCAACACATTTTGACATGAGGGTCAGATAAGCTGCACGTAGTCACAGTGTTCTTTGCTGACTATTACAGGACAAGCTGGGTTTCTGTCAGCACAGTGTGATAAATACAAAGACAAATCATATTAATAAGTGACTGTACATCATTAGAGGGGACTTATCCAGTAATTACAGGCTGATATATTTCCATAAGTAAAATAAATTCTGTATCCAGGGTAAAGGAGCTGCTCTGAGTAAATTCTTTTGATACAGATTGAATCTGTATATTCAGATCTTGAATCAGGATTGTGATTAGGGTTCAGATTATGACATAGACTCAAATACACAATGTGATTCAGATTCATTTTGCTCTGAATTTAGATTATTATCTATATTGTGAATCCATATTGTAATATAGGTTATATTTGCTCTGAAGATGTAGATTTCCATATGTAATCTATGTGTTCTGTATGTAATCTGTCATTTCTGTCAATCTAGTCTAATTTGTGATCTATGTAATCTACATTTAAAGTATGTTTTATACTATGAATACAAATTGGGATTCATATTAAAATTTTGATCCTTTTCGATCTGAATATGTAGATTCTAAGGCAAGTTTGTGATCTATATTCAAAAGGTATGATTTGTACTACAATTACAGATTGTGATTCAGATTACCTTTGATTTAAATCTAGATTTTGGATTCAGGTTATGATCTATATTGTACACCCTTATTGCAATATAGATTCTATATGCTCTGAATATATATTCTAAATATAAATTATGATCAAAAATTAGATTTATGAACTAGACTATAAATGCAGACTGTGATTCAAATTCCTTTTTGTTACACCCTAAATTCACATTCAGGATTCACATTATTATATATTTTTATATCCATATTATAACTTTTTTTTTTTTTTTTGCTCTGAATATATAGATTCTAAATTAAGATAGTGATCTATACTCAAAAAGTATCATTTATGCAATATAGATTGCCTTTGATTTGAATCTAGATTTTGGATTCAGATTGTGATCTGTATTATACACCCATACTGCAATCTAGATTGTTAGCTCCGAATATATAAATTCTACATATACAGTAAATTGTGATCTAAATTTATGACATTCATATTGTAACCCAGATAGCTCCAAATACATAGATTATAAATGAAAAGCATTAATGTATTTATTTATTTATTTTCTAGATTCCAGATTCAGCTTATGATCTATATTGTACATCACTGACACATTGTGATTTAGATTCTGATTATAAATTAGACTCTATATATTCCATTTCTTATACATCTAGATTCTGTATTCAGATTATAAATTATATTGTATTTTATATTGTCAGTATTTTAAATTCAATTTTTCTCTTGCTTTTTTGTCAAATAATAGAATGCAGCAATGCCAAGTAAAAGTACACTTTGTTATTTTCACTATATTACAAACTAGGGATGTTCATTTCGGTTATTTTTCCTAACCGACAACCGACGCTCGTTAACCGATTATTAACTGTTAACCGACAAGATTATTTTAAATTAGAACTAAAATTAAATTAGAAAGAATAAGTGTCTGTGACCCGTTAAACATACTAACATTTGTTTTCAGGGGATTAATTTTACATGTGCAAAAAGCAGCAAACAACCCTAACCGTTTACAGTTCCGATTATCTTCATGACTAAAAGGAGTAGTTGCTTCCACTGTTAGAAGTGATTTCTCCAGCGCCGCATACAGTTTAGCATTCTACATTGACAATGCAGCCTGTTCATTATCATTAAAAAAAACTATCAGTCAAACATATTGGGGGGAGAAAAAAAAAAAACCTTAGTTTAAATATGTAGTAAAATCTGTGCCGTTAAGCGTTATCACCGTACCGCCGCGAAGTTATGCAAAACATTTTGTTTTACGTGTACATTGGAGCGCGACTGAAGTAGGCCTATACATACAAGGTAAATAATATTTTGGCATTCAAATACATCACGAATACGGAAACATTTGATTTTGTGTCGAACGAGAGACCCAACATTGGTTTCAGTTTCGTTTTAGCCTTAATTCGTTTTGGTTTGCCACTATAGCTTCTTACATTTTTAATTCTTGTTCTTTTCTAAATAGCCTAGTGTTAATTGAAATGATTTGTTGTGGAGTGAGAACTAAAATAGCATAGCTATGTTTACAGTGTTTATTATAATATTTGTAATTCGCGTCGGCCTATTTCTGAATGAAATAATAAAATGCGACTTATGTTTTTTTTCTCTCTCTCTCTAAAAAACTCTTTTTTTATTATTTATTCTTTTTTATACGCGTAGCTTATTTTAACCATGCATTAAACCTTTTAAAACATCTTGTTAAATTACTGAAAAAAATAAATAAATAAATAAGCGACTTTAAACCGTTTAACTGATTGTATTAATCGGTCAAAATTCTTATCGGTTGGTTAACGGTTAAACGGTTAAAATGAACATCCCTATTACAAACATTTTTACATAAAGTTTGCATGTGTAAATTTAAGCAGACACACACAAAAATAAATAAAGATCTAAATTACACACTTCAGTATTTGTCAGTGAACTAATACAGTGAATCCATCTTGGTAACTTCCATTCAAGTCCTATTCAAAATACTGAAACCCAGTCCATCCTGGCCAAGGAAGAACATTTACATAATTTCTGTTTAGTGCACATGGTGACTTTTACATTTATATTTCTTGACCACAAAACTTAAACCTGCCGTGCTTGGTAATTGCATCTGTTGAAACTCCCAAGGAGCACCACATTTCAAGCGCCTGAGGCGTAAATCTTTTAAAGCAAAGAAACCAAACTCGATTCACCCGGGAAGTAAAACTGCACCATGAAATTTACAGAATTAGCTGAATTTATATAATGTGACACATTTATATAATGCAGACTTTCCACTCCGCTTCTTTCTTGGCTTTGATACAAACGTTTCTTTGTTTAGCAGTTCAAGCCTCAGTGTTTCAAAGGACTCTAATGGAAGCAGCTTAGATGCTTGGCATCCCAAACCGCAAATTGTGATTTTCTCATCTCAGGACTCTCTTAGGAGATTTGGACCTCGGTAGCCACCGTCCCTCCTATCTATATAGGGCAGATGACTCTATTAAGAGAATTCGCTCAGACGGAGCTATAAAATGCTGAAATTCCAAGTAATTCCCCACATTAGTTTTTAAATCATAACAACAAGAACAAACTTAATGCACCCTTGTGCTGTTCCAAACCACATGACTTTTTCCTTCTGCATATAATAATATAATTAGTGTTTTTTTTTAGGTTAACTGTCCCTTTAAAAGTGGGTACCATCTGCAGTTCCTTTATTCCAACTAATAAACATTCCTTTATAATTGCCGGCCAACAGAAATCAGCCATCGAAGAGTCCAAGCTATTAAAAGCGCCATCCCATAATAAGCAGAAGCCTCCCAGGACTGAAGCCCCATGTCGCTACAGTGAAAGACGCTGGCCCAATGCACTCATCTGAATCCTCACCATTTGTGCAGGGGAATACGCTCGGCCCACGGCTCTGGAGTCTGGCAGCCGCTTGTGTGTAGATAGGGCACGGTTCAGAGACCCGCGCTCCACGCCAACGTCTGTGCCAAGCACAGTTCAAACTCACACCCGCTGAGGAGCCCAACCCTCTGACTGGCACTGCAAGAGTGCCCTTCAAGCCTTGAGTGTGTGTGTGTGTGTGTGTGTGTGTGTGTGTGTGTGTGTGTGTGAGTGTACGGTGCTAGGCTGAATTGTGTTAAAAGACATCGGATGCCTTAAGCCACATTTAAAATAGAGCGTTCTGAAAGGCGGTGAGAAATTAATAAAATATTTCACACAGTATTCAATAATGCTTTTCTTTATTCTAACAAACAAACATGTTTTGTGCTCATTACTAAATAATACAAGGAGCCTTATTTATATTAATTAATCAATGGGCTAGAAAGATTCTGTGTCTGAATTACTTAGATCTAAATGTTTGGACCTGTTGCTCTGAATATAGGTTCCAAATCTTGATTGTGATCCATATTTTAAATCTAGATTATGATTCAGATTCTATTTACACTGAATACAGAACTCTGGAACCAGATTATGATTATACATCCAAATTGCAATCCAAATTCATTTTGTTCTGAATATAGATTTTAAAGAAAGATTGTGATTTCAGATTCATATTGATAAGAATTTAGGTTCTAAAGAAAGAAAGAATTGCATGCATATTGTATGCATATGATTGTACATATATATTCTAAGTACATGGGTAGTTGGCAAATAGCCAGTAACAATGCTTTTTTTGTAAAATACCATTTTTGAAGAAGAAATGCATATATTTATGTAGTGCAGAGTCTGATCTTTGTCACTAACTTCGTCACTTCTTTCATTGTTTTTTAAAAAATATTTTTACTGAACTGTACCATAAATTTGTCCTATGGTGTGACATAGCAAAAATTAAGGAGAAAAAATGCAATACTAAACTTTTTTTTTTAAAGATATTTATAAATCTGTGGTTCTTTTATGTGTGTCACACCATAGGACATTACGTCACACCATAGGACATTAAATCACACCAAAGGACAGAAATGGTAGTTATTAAAGTATTTCTGTTTAACTCTGAACATGAAAAAAAAGAAAGAAAGTTTAATTTTGATATAATCAATAGCAACATGTTTTTTAAACAAAACAAAATAATTTAGCACAGCTAAATATGATTGATATTCAAACTATATTCATTAAGATGTGAATTATTATTTTTCTTAAACTATATACTGTAGCTGCTGATTTCAAGGCATCATCTCTTTGGATCGCCTCCCTTCTGCGTGGATCCCTGTTAATTTTCTGTCTATATTTCCATGTCTTCTCTCTTCCACTAATTTCTCGCCTTCAATTCTACAGACAGTACATGCGTCACACTGGAGAACATTTTCTGTCACACCATAGGACGGTTTCAGCATTTGACTTTGCTATTCTGAGCTAACCTGTCAGCGGTTTGCAAGACACATCTGCATCATGTTCCATGATTATGTAGTTTAACATACATTTTTTAAATAAAAAATATAATTTAGCGGTGTCACACCAAAGGACAACAAAACGTAACACTTTTGTAGTGGTTCCAAAAAAGTTAAATATTTGAACAATTCTGAGACAAAATTTGACCATGTGCATGTGTCATGGGCTTCACAGGGGGCTTCAGTAACACAACCATGGGGTCCTTCAGCTAATTACAGTTTTCTTCTGGAATTGCCGATTTAAAATCAGGATATAGTGTCATGCCGTAGGACATGGTTTTCAGAGACAAAATGTATTAAGTTCCTACACTTTCAGAAATGATATAGATGAAAAAAATGATTGCCATTTACTAAAATAGACACTTGGTGCTGGGTGTTTTTATTAACATTTTTATGCTTTTCTTTTTAATTTATAAAAATTGTAATTTACTGAACCATGCTTGGGACAGTCACACCATAGGACAATTTTGACATTTGGCTCAAAAATCTAATAACACTTTTTTAACAACAGTTCCATGTAGGACAAATAAATGTTTAACGATTTACAGCATTTTAAATAACGACAATATTAGTTTTATTATTTATTTATTTTTTTCTGTGGGACAGTGAAAATGCAATGTCACATCCACAACCCATATACAGATTGTGTAATTCAGATTTCTTTGCTCTGAATATATAGTCCTGTAACCAGGTTATAATCTATATTGTACATCCATATTGCAATCCAAATACATTTTGCTCTGAATTAGAGGCCTAGGTTCTTTATTCTGAAGCTTTAATGCTAAAACTATAATAGTAATAATACATAATACTTTTATATTTATTTTATTATTATTTTACTTATTTACAATATTAAAGTTTACTTTTTATTTTATTGTTTAAAAAAAAACTAAACCTTTAACCCAAAGAACCCACCTTGATTGCTTCCCATGCAACCATGAATCACCCAATATGATACTTAACATAATTCCCAAGCTGCTTTTTTTGTTTTTTGTTTTTTTCTGCCATTCCTTCTTAACTTTTTGCACACATTCAAACATGGTACCAACCATAGAGGCATTTATGTGCCATCTTTGAATGTTACATTCTTAACCCAAAGCATGAGCTGTAAAGCTTGTCGAACTGTTGTAAATCTCCTGATTTGTTTCAGTGCACTAAAGTGAGTGATTTCTTACCAAGGAATTCTCTTATTACTTTTAGGTGAGTCATCCCCCTGCAGCGTGAATAATGGAGGGTGCCATGACCTTTGCCTTTTGACTCCACTTGGTGTGGTGAACTGTACTTGCCGTGGAGAACGGATATTACTGGATGATAACAGATGTGTATGTAAGTCCTGTACCCTCTCTCTCTGTATCTCTTAAAATTTTCTAGTATGTCTCAGTACTTTGAGTTATGTGGCTAAATCCATATCTGTTACTACTGAGGCAGTCTTTATGGTGGCATATTCCAAATAATAGCAGATATTTCTGTTTGGGTGGTGATAAAGCAAGTTTTGAGAATGTGAAATGTTTGGTGGCTGATTCACTCTGGATTGAAATTCAGAGCGCACATTCAGGTTTGCCGTGCCCTAGGTCTGGAGGCGGATGGTTGAGAAACAGGGGGCATGTGGGACAGAACGGCTGCTTTTGGCATAGTGAGAAGAACATTCTGCTGCTCCAAGAACAAACTACAGCATAAATCTATCAGCGAGGCTGTGGCCCGACAACCTTATTACTGCATCATTCTTATGCTTATTATTATTAATATTATTTACAAATCTAAATGACTGAGATTCCTGTGGCTCTGATCCAAATCCAGATTGTGATTCTAATTCATTTTGGTCAGAATTTAGGTTCTGGGGCCAGTTGCATAAACTTAGCCACCAAATTAAGACACTATCTTGAAAAGTAGTTTGACCAACTAGCAGCTGCAAGGGGAAATCAGTTTTACTTTTTCAATACAAATAAGACCAATCTACCTTTTCAACACTGAATTAAAAAAGTTATGACCAGTCTTGAAGAAAAAAATTAGATGACTAACTTTTTAAGACAAGTCTAAACAGTTTATGCAACCAGCCCCTGGACCCAGGTTATGAAAAACCAAGTGTGCATAGAGATTGTAATTCAGTGATCTGGATTATGATTCACATTCTATTTGCTATGAATATGTTATTCTGGAACCAGATTGTAATCTATATAGTACCTCCATATTGCAGATAAAATTAATTTTACTTTAATTATTCTAAATCCAGATTGTGATTCGGATTCATTTTGCTCAGAATTTAGAATTTAGGTTCTGGATCCCGATTGCATACAGATTGTAATCCAGATTTCTCTTTCTCTAAATATAGATTTTAAATAAAGATGATGGTCTAGATTCAGATTATTCCATATTATAAATCCATATTATGATTCAGATTATGTTTGCTCTAAATATATTGATTTTATTATTATTATTTTTTTTTATATCTATATTGTACATCCAGGGTGTAATCTAAATTAATTTTGTTCTGAATATAAATTCTAAATCCAGATTGTTATTCAGATTTATTTTGTTCGGACTTAGGTTCTGGATCCGTATTGTAAAATATAATTTTACATCCAAAATGCAATACAGATTTACTTTGCTTCAAATATCTGGATTCGATACCAAGATTGTGATCTGGATTTAGATTATGATCCATATTCTGAATCTAGATTATGATTCAGATTGCAAAAAACCAGGGTTCAGAACCAGGTTTGAATCCAAATTTTGCTCTGAATATAAATTCTGAATCAAGATTGTGATCTGAATTGTAGATTTCAGATTGTTGACTAAATTTTTATTCCAGATTGCAGTCCAAATTCCTTTTGCTACACTGTAAATGCCAAGTGCTTTTATTTTCACCTATTTGGAGCCACTACAGATTCCTATCTGAATAGATGTGCCAGGTGTGAATGCCAGTTTTTTTACAACACATTTACATAGTTGATACTGTTGGCTAGATCTAGATATTAAATGGTTCTGGGGGCTTCTGTCTAGATACCGATACTGGAACACCCATCTACTATAGCTGTAGTTGATTTTTGTTAGGGATGGGCATGAGTACAAAAAAAGGTAACACTTTATTTCGATAGCCCACTTTAGACATTCTACTAACAGTAAGTAACTTTGCAACTACATGTCAACTAGCAGTCATTAGAGTATTAATAGACTGTCTGCTTAATATCTTCTAACACTTTATTTTGATGGGTCCACAACATACTGACAATGAGAAACTTTGCAAGTATGTCAACTTATTCTACTAACCCTAAACCTGAACTACATGTCAACTAATTCTCATTAATTTGCAACTACATGTCTACTAACTCTCAGAGTAGTTAGTAGACACGTAGTTGCAAATTAATGAGAAGAAGTTGACATGTAGTTACGAAGTTACTTATAGTTAATAGAATGTCTAAAGTGGACTATCAAAATAAAGTGTAACCCAAAAAAATTGAAAACAGTTGTTTGACTTAAAGAAACATTGGTTAGATTCAGCATGGTAGCATACGGACACTATACACAGTGACTTTCAGTCTAGGATTGCAACAGCGCTCGACTGCTTGGAGAGGATTATGGAGCTTATACACAGATGTGTTTTTGTGTTCAAACAGCTAGACATGGTGCATCAGACGTAACAGATCAGAACACAGGGGACGCAATGCAAAAGCCAAGGAGACACCCCTCTGAAGTTTGTGTACATAGACTCTCAGTAAAAAAAAATTAAATAAAAAAAAAAAGGGCAGATGGAATTCCAATGCCACGTCTATCCTCGGCTGATTATGTGTCAAACACTCAGTCGATGCACATCCCTAATTTATACTTCAGCGCAGCACATCACAAGTCTACAAACCTCTTTTACTTTCATCTTCTAGCCATGAACTCCTCCTGTAGCGTCCACTCCGAGTTCCAGTGCGGAAACGGGGAATGCATCAGTTACCAACTGACATGCGATGGCATCGCACACTGCAAAGACAGGTCGGATGAGAAGATGCAGTATTGTGGTAAGAACCCAATCAAGCAGGGTGCTGTGTTTGAGCCCTCAGGTTTCATCTCTAAACTGAATGAAGGAAGCTACAGAAGGCCTTCCTGTTCTCCTGTGACTCGGGCTAATAAGACGAGCTTAGAGAAGCCTGGCAAAACTGTAATGAGTGCGAGTGATGTGACAGGCTGACTGCTGCTCTGTCTCTCTCTCCCTCTGTCTTTACTTTCTCAAGCAGAGTTTCTAATGAAGCAGTTGCTCTCAGATAGTTTTATCCAGACTTTACATTGCATATTTATGAATAAACTATCTATCTATCTATCTATCTATCTATCTATCTATCTATCTATCTATCTATCTATCTATCTATCTATCTATCTATCTATCTATCTATCTATCTATCTATCTATCTATCTATCTATCTATCTATCTATCTATCTATCTATCTATCTATCTATCTTCATCTTCCTTCATTTAACTGTGTTAAATATCTCAAATGCATGTTATTGTACAGTCCTATGCCTAACCTTAGCTTTATCATTCTTTAGAGAACCGGAACTGCAGACACGGCTTTAAATCGTGCTATAACCAGCGCTGTGTGGCCAACCATCGATTCTGTAATGGCGTGAATGATTGCGGGGATAACTCAGATGAAGTTTACTGTAACAGTGGGTATTGTTTCTTCTTCTCGCAGAATTGAAACCCATTCTCAATCCAGTGTTGGTCAGTTCAGGGATCTTCTCATTTATTCCCCCTCGTTCTGCCTGACTCTCTGGAGAAATGTAGTCCATCAATCAATAGAACTCTTGAATTCTCGCCTTTCTTGAACATCTAAATAACAACATTAAGTTTTAATGCAGAAACACATCTATAATGTAGACAGCACAAACCACAGATCTCGGCATCACTATGCTTCAGTGAAGGCCAATGAAAACTGTACTCTTCCCAGCAATGCAGGAATCTAAATGTTTCTAGAACCTTTTGATTTTTGAAGTAAATAAAATACTTCGCATTACAGATATTTTTATTGTATCTTGTCACCTGTGGCCAGTGAAACTTGATTATCTCCTTTTTGTAAGAATCAAACTCAGACCAGTATTGCATTCACACTGGACTTGAAAATGGAGTAAGATCTAATTTAGCTTAATTTAGAATCAGACTCACACCTCTTTAAAAAGACCATTTTTGCATTCACACTACCACTGGGTTTCTATTATCATTTAGTTAGCACAAATATCTTTAATATCAATGTATTTACACTATTTATTATTATTATTATTATTATTATAATTTGGAATTATGCAAACGTGAAAGCAAAGGTAACCATGAGCACTTTGCTTTAATATTAGATATTAAACTTTACTGAAAAAATCTCAGTTAATTCGGTTTGCTTAAAAGTGGTCTAACTTCATCTAAAACGTTTTTATTTGGTTTAAAGTGGACTGACTTTGTTTAAAGCATTTTGATTAGCTTTACAGTGGTTTGACTTCATTTAAAGCATTTTGGTCTTCTTTAAAATGGTGTGACTTCATTTAAAGCATTTTGGTTTGCTTTAAAGTGGTTTGACTTCTTTTAAAGCATTTTGGTTTTCTTAAAAGTGGTTTGACTTCATTTAAAGCATTTTGATTTGCGTTAAAGTTGCCTAACCTTATTCAAAATGTTTTGGTTTGCTTTAAAATGATTTTATATAAAGCATTCTGGTTTGCTTAAAAGTGGTCTGACTTCATTTAAAGTGTTTTTGTTTGCTTTAAGGTGTATCTAGTTAATCTGCTTTTTTTTTCCTTCTGGTTCCAGATTCCTCGTGTTCGTCCTCTGAGCGACGTTGTGCAGACGGTGCCTGTATTCCTTCATCATCCTGGTGTAATCAGATCATTGATTGCGCTGACGCATCGGACGAGAAAAGCTGTAGTAAGATTAGCATGTGTGAAGGCGCTAGCCCGTTTGCACTTCTGAGGGTGTGTGTTTGCGTGTCACTTAACGTGTGAAACACTCATCTCATTGTCCTCTGTGTTTCCAGATAGCACAGACTGCATGGAATACTACAGACTGGGTTCTCGCGCCAGCAACAGCGAGAGGTTTCTAAGCTGCAATTCCACGTCGCTGTGTGTTCATCCCTCCTGGATCTGTGATGGAGCCAACGACTGTGGGGATTACGCAGACGAAATACACTGCCATGGTAGAAATGCATTTGCATTCTCTCCCCCGGACTGTCTTTCTCTTGTTTGTTTGTGTTCAAAGTACAATGTTGTCACGTTAAGAATGGAAAATAGCACTGGGAACAAAGGGAATTTTTACAAAGTTTGCATTGCGGTGCAGTGACGGCTCACATCGCCAGAGCCTTTTATGAGGCTGTGAAATATGGACTTTTTTGACTCAATCACACTGAGTCCTGCCAAATATTTGACAGTAATATACTTAGATATTTATGATATATGTAGAAAGCCCAGGACCTACTGAGAATATTTAGTGACTTAATAAGTCCTTGTGGCTGAGTGAAACAGAACTCTGGAAGTCAATGAGTGTGTAGATTTTTTTGTGTGGAACTTTACAGTCCTGTCAGAATTTATGAGCTGAGCGCACATAAACGTCATTGCAATGTTGTAATTAAAAGTTGGAAAGTTGAATTTGTCTTTGAAATCTGCAAGTTAGGGAATGTCAGTGAAGGAATTGTGGTAGAAGCAGGTTGCTAATGATGTGAATTTTTAATTGTGACTCGTTGGTGCTACGGTTTCATTTATTCACATTTTGACTAATATATATGTATATGTATGTGTAAGTATGTATGTATGTATATATGTATATGTGTGTATATATATAAATACACACATAAATGTCAGAATGTGTGTAAATGTAACTGTAGCATCAACAAGTCACAATTATATTTTTTAATATAATAATTTTTACACAAAGACTTTTTAATGATCACACTTGAAATGTAATTGTAAATGATAATTTATTAACTTCATTTATTCATTTACACAATAATATATAAAGTCATATATACATATATACATTCATACATACATAAATAAATAAATCCCTATAATAATTTTGATTTGACAACAACAAAATGTTTAATTGTTTCTTTCACTACAGGTTCAATTATGACCATTTTATGTGTTGATGACAGAATATATATTCACGTGTATTTGTATCAATGTATGTTTTTTATACATGTGTATACGTTTATGTTTTTCACTTTTACTTTAATTATCATAGTTAAAAAAAAAATATTTGTTTTTAGTTTTATTTATATGGATTTTCAAATTTTAAGATTTAAACTTGGTCTTTTAAAAATGTTAAAACAAAATAATATATAAAGGAAAAGTATCATATGAATGATACCATGTTTTCTTAGACAGTTTTAGAGTATTTACACAGCAAAGAAAGAAAAAAATGTTTTAATAAAAAATCAATGCCTAGGGACATAAAAGTGCCTGTAAACACCCATTTATGATTTCAAAACTTCTACGTAGGAACTTTTCTGGAAGTCTTCAAGGCAGAAATACATAGCTAAAGCACTGATTCTCTGAAAATGTTTATGTCCCTTGAAAACAGAAAGTAGCACAAACCATTAATAGGAATATGAAGATAATTCAACTCCTGACCTTTGCTTGTGGTCGCTCCTATCTTGTAGAAAACAAAAACTCCTATAATTTTACTCAAGGAGATGCTGCAGGTTTAAAACGACCTTGATACACAAGTCAGAATCCAAACGCAAATACAAAACCACAGATAGGAAATTGGATAATTGCCAATAGACATTTAGAGGTCATACGATTGATTTGTTTACAGCATATTTTCATCCTTTTTTTTTCTTGAAATAGTGGTGAACCTAGCAAACCCTTTGGTAAGTGTTAAAAGTAAGAACTTCAGATGGTTTTCTACAGGTTCCTCTAAACCTTCATTTTCTTGTTTCTCACAGCTTCTTCAGTCCATACATGTGAGGACGGCCATTTTGCGTGTCCCAGTGGTAACTGCATCTCCAGCGTCTGGTTGTGCGATGGACAGAAAGACTGCGAGGACGGAGCGGATGAATTTCAATGCGGTGAGTGCCACCTTTATACATTTTTCAACTGATCAGGCCTGCCGGACACATTGTGTTCTCTATATGTCATCCTAATGAATATATTCACGTCTGAAGACTTTATTTATCTTCAAGTCACGCACCACCATCTACATTAGAACATAAGTGCTATTTTGCTCTATTGATCCACTTGTCACGGCTAGTATGTGGTAAGTGCTAAATGTGAGAGTTTAGCTGCTTGACATTCCTGGCAAATTTTGCATGTGACTTTATTTCTCGTTATAGCGATTTACTACTATGACTCACAATTCTGCTTTGTATCTTAATGTCACACTTCTTTGTCATAATTATAACTTTATTTCTCACAATTTGTAACATTTTGGCTTCTATGGTGACTTTAAATCGCGCAATGTGACTATTTCTCGTTATAGCTATTTTTTTCCAGAATTGGTACTATATCTCACATTATGTCTATATATCTCGCAATGCTATATTATTTCTGTAATTATGACTTTATAACTGAAAATGTAACTTTAAATCTCGCGGTGTGACTTTATTTCTCGTTATAGCAACATGTTCTTTTAAAATTGCTACTATATCTTGCAGTATAACTATATATCTTGCAGTGCTGCTTTATATATCACAGTGCAACTTAATTCCTCTTTATTTTTCTCAATTTGCAAATATACAGTAAATCTCCCGTGGTGACTTTATATCTGAAAATGTGACTCACAATGTGTCGTAATTTCTCTATATAGCGACTTTTTTGTAGAATTGCTATATCTCACAATAACTGTATCTGTATATCATAACGCGACACTTTCTCATAATTATAACTTTATTTCTCACAATTTGTGACTGTCTTCAGTGGTGACTTTAAGTCTTGCAATGTGACTTTATTTCTCGTTAAAGCCATGGTGACTGTATAACTGAATATGTGATTAAATCTCGCAGCGTGACTTAATTTCTAAATTTAAAGAATATAAATTTCTTAATTTCAGCATTAATTATACTGTAGCGACATTTTCTTCTAAAATTGCTACTATATCTCACAATATGACTATATATCTCGTATTAATGCTTTATATCTCTATATATCTTTATATAATGCGACTTTATTCCTCTTTATTTTTCACAATTTGCAAATCTGTCTTTATTTCTTATATTGACTTTTTTTGTAATATCTTACAATATGACTGTATATCTTGCAGTGCTTTATTCACAATGTGGCTTTATTTCTTGTCATAGTGACCCCCCCCCTCCAGAATTGTTACTGTATCTCACAGTATGTCTATATATCTAGAAATTTTGTTGTATATATCGCAATATGATTTAATTTTTAGTGATTTTGGCTTTATTTATCACAATTTGGGACTTGTTATCTCCCCCCTTTTTTAGTGTAGCTACTATATCTCGCAATTTGACTATACAATCTCACAATGTATCTTTATATCTCATATTGCAACTGTTTCTCATAATTATGATTTTATTTCTTGTGATTTCAGGCTATGCTTAGGGGGAAATATTTAGATGAATTTCATTATATTTTTAAAGAAATTTACTTGAACAACTGTATAACATTAGGTGAAGTGTTATTCCATCCAAATCTTGCTATAATGTGTTGCGTAATTATTAATCTTATCGACATTCATGTTTCTCTCCATCTCAAACTTTTGTGATGTACCGCTAAAGTGAGCAGAACTGTAGAATAGGAAGTTCTAGGAAGTTCTGCTTCCCTGCTGTGACCAATCTCTGCTTTGCTTCTGTCCCGACCCCGTGCCGGGAATCCTTTTGGTTCCGCTTCAAAGCGTCTTATTCTGAGCAAGAACTCTGATCTGCGACTGAAGCTCCCGTGAAGCCAGTGCAACTCTGGACCGCGCGGCGACCTCGTAGTCACTGACCCAAAATCAGAAGTAATACGGATTTGTTTCCGTGTCCTTGATCTTGACGAATGCGCCAGTGCTTTTTCACCATTCATTTTGGTTATTTGTTCTTTTGAGACTTCCCCTAAGGCAAGTTTTGAAGAATGACCCTCATTTACCTATTCATCCTCTTCGCTTTCGTTGTCTTCAGCCCTTTTGGTGTCACTTTTTAAAACCTTTCTCTTGGTGACCTTGGTCTCTCTGTCCCAGTCCCCGGTGGCTTTGCAGAGATATCACAAAATCGATGGCAAACGCAAGCAAACAAACTTTCAGACTGCTGATAGGGGCATATTTGCTCGCACCTTTCGTGGCTCGCGTGCGTATGCAAGTGGACAATTACTTTAAAAGTGCTTGCTAGCAGGATCGCCTTCCAAAGTTGAATCGCTAATCCCAACAAGGGCAAAGAGGGCTTTTAGAGGCCACTTTCTTCAGACATTGCACTCAAATTGGCTTTCAAAGGCAAACTTATACCATTGAAGTGTATTAATAGATGTGTACACTTTATTTATTATTTATTTATTCAACCCATATGGCTTGTTCTTTCTTGGAACACAACATAAAATATTTAGAATGTTTTTATGGGTTTAATTTTTGTTGTTACAGGTTACATGTGTGTATATGTATGTATGTGTGTGTGTGTGTGTGTATGTATATATGTATATGTATATGTATATGTATATGTATATGTATATGTATATGTATATGTATATGTATATGTGTGTGTGTGTGTGTACTTTGTTTTAGAGCAGCGTGAAAATTTCCAAAATACCATATTTTGTGTTCTATAGAAGAGCTAAAGTAATTTCTTTAATTTTGCTTGTTATAGGGTACACATGTTCTTTTTCTTAGTTTTCCCGCCAAAATGAAAAATCTGTCATTATTTATTCACTCTCTTTTCAAACCTATGACTTTTTTTCTTATTAATTTATAATTACAAAATATGTATTTTATTTATTTATTTGTTTTATGCTTTAGTTTGATTATCATAGGGTTTATTTATTTACTTTGTAGTTTTCCTGCCAAAAATGAAAATTCTATTATTATTTATTCACCTTTATGTCTTTCCGAACCTGTATAACTTTTTCTTTCCTGGACCACAAGATAAAATATGTTTACATATTTCAATGTGTTTTATTTCTATTTATCCCTTTCTATTTGGGAAAAGAGCATTGTGAACATTTACAAAATATCGTATTTTGGGTTCTATGGAAGAACTAAAGCCAAAATGGTTTAAAACAACATAAATGATGAAAGAATCAACATTTTTGTTTGTACCGTTCCTTAAATGTCAGTACAGCCTCCCGTGGGTTTATTTTCAAAGTTCAAACTTTTCCCTCTAGATTCATCGTGCCTCTGGAATCAGTTTGCCTGCTCGAAAAACAAGTGCATCGCCAAACAGTGGCTCTGTGACGGGGAGGACGACTGTGGTGACGGATTGGACGAAAGCGAGGAAATTTGCGGTAAAACTCTGAAGCACGTATTTGCATTTAGGCCACACAATGAAAGACTTCCTCTGAGAGGAAGGATATAAATCAACACGAAAGAGGCGGGAAGAAAAATTGGCCTGCGGTTTCATCATAGTTGCGAATTTATGGCCATGCTGTGCTCCTAACAAATGGGCTCCGAATAAAAACCCTCAGGTTTCTCAAAGGTCAAACACAAACAGATTGTTAAACAAGTTCTCAAGACAATGCTTAAACTTTTTCAATTACTTTGAGAAGTTTTTCTTTTAAACAAATGAATATTCATTCATGCAGCATGTTGGCTTGAGATAGAGATGCTCAGTCTCTGTTTTCTCGACAGGTTCGGCAACATGCGCCCCCGGTTTGTTCAGTTGCCCAGGATCGTACGCTTGTGTACCCAGGAACTGGTTATGTGACGGGGAGAGAGATTGTCCCGATGGCAGCGATGAACTAGCGGTAGCTGGCTGTGGTAATTTCAACCATAATATTTCTTCTCACAAAACCAGCAACTTCCTGTTCCTGTTTTCACCCCAAATCACAATAGAAATGAAGCTAGTAAATGAATGCATCCGTCAAAGGTTTAGACACATTTGACTGGATTCATGTTACTTATGTTTATGTCTAAAAGCTTACAATTAGTTCGTTCTTTTTCTTTCTTTCTTTCTTTCTTTCTTTCTTTCTTTCTTTCTTTCTTTCTTTCTTTCTTTCTTTTAATTTCAGGTCATGCATCATTTTCATTTTTCTAATTTTTATTTTACTATTATTCTAAAATGAATAAAAATTGGAATAGTAATTCAGGGATTTTTATTTTATTTTATACATTGTCATACATTGTTTTCCTTATTTTATATATTTTTCAAAAATGCAATAAATAAATCTAGGCATTTTATTGGTAACATTATTTATTTATTTTTGTTTGTTACATTGCATTTATGCATTTATTTATTCATTCATTCATTCATACCCTTATTTATCCATCTGAAACAGCGAACACTAATTAACACCACTGTTGGATAATAAGATGCCAGATTTACCCAAAATATTTTTTTATCTTCTGTCCCTGAATTTTCAGAGCCACAACCAAAATAATTGGGGATTTGAGACAAGTCTCAGGTGTCTGTTATGTGCTACTCCTTTTATCCTAACACATACTTAACGTCCTTTTTGTTCCTGTTCCTCTCTTTAATAAGCTCCGAACAACACGTGCACCGAGAGCACGTTCCAGTGCCGGAACCAGAATTGCATCCCGCGGCGTTTCGTGTGTGACCATGACGACGACTGTGGAGATGGTTCTGACGAGTCTCTGGAATGCGGTAAGCAGCTCCGGTTTCTCGATTCATTACTTTCTGTTGAAAATGACCATCCCTTTGCGGCCCGTTTAATGGGTTGTAATTGTGTTGGCACAACATTAATTGGACGTTTCAGTGGTTGGAATGCATGCATAACTCATTGTCCCATACCTCAGATCTAAGAATAAACACTCGCTCAGAATAATTGATGGAAATATAGGCTACTCTTCTCCTTTTTTATTGTTATCTATGAGAATGAATCTCACAAACCTGTCCCAGTTGCATTTTACCACAAAATCGAAAAGAAAATCAATAAAAATAAATAAGTAATTGCATAAAGCTGCATACAAAAATAATTAAATAAAATTTAGAAAGGGTAATGTAATAGTTATTTTTTCATTTTATAATCAGCATAAATTTAAGCGAGTAAAGTTACATAAAATTGTGCTTAATTAACATTGAAATAATGCCAAAATGCATCATTTCTATGGTCCTAAAAATCCGCTTTTTTGTCTAAATGTAAAGGTATTATTTTTGACGATAGTAACTGTGCTTTAATTCTAATAATTGCAACTTCATGTCCCATCTCAAAATGTGATTTAAATCTCACAATGTGACTTTTCTCATAAATGCCACTTTTTTTTTTTCTCCTCATAATTGACTTTATACGTCATCATTGACTTTATATACAGGTGCATCTAAATAAATTATAATGTCGTGAAAAAGTTATTTTTTTCTTGTAACTTATTTCAAAAAGTAAAAATTTCAGATATTTTAGATTCATTGCATGTAAAGTAAAACATTTCAAAAATTTTTTTTTTTTTTTTTTTTTTCAATTTTGATGATTAGAGCTTACAGCTCATGAAAGTCAAAAATCAGTATCTCAAAATATTAGAATATTTACATTTGAGTTTCAATAAATGACCATCCCTACAGTATACATTCTGGATATCTCTTGTTCTTTGAAACTACAATAATGGAGAAGACTGCTGACTTGGCAATGATCTAGAAGACGATCATTGACGCCCTCCACAAAGAGGGTAAGTCACAGAGGGTCATTACAGAAAGGTGTGGCTGTTTACAGAGTGCTGTATCAAAGCATATTAAATGCTAAGTTGACTGGAAGGAAGAATTTGGGTAGGAAAAGGTGCACACGCAACACGGATGACTGCAAGCTTGAGAATACTGTCAAGCAAAGCTGATTCAAACACTTGTGAGAGCTTCACAAGGAGTGGACTGAAGCTGGAGTCAGTGCATCAATAGTCACCACGCTCAGACGTCTTCAGGAAAAGGGCTACCAAGCCACTTCTGAACCAGAGACAACGTCAGAAGCATCTTACCTGGGCTGTGGAGAAAAAGAACTGACTGTTGCTCAGTGGTCCAAAGTCCTCTTTTCAGATGAAAGTAAATTTTGCATTTCATTTGGAAATCAAGGTCCCAGAGTCTGGAAGAAGAGTGGAGAGGCACAGAATCCATGTTGCTTGAAGTCCAGTGTGAAGTTTCCACAGTCAGTGATGATTTGGGCTGCCATGTCATCTGCTGGTGTTGGTCCACTGTGTTTTCTGAAGTCCACAGTCAATGCAGCCATCGGCCAGGAAATTTTAGAGCACTTCATGCTTCCTTCTGCTGACAAGCTTTATAGAGATGCTGATTTCATTTTCCAGCAGGACTTGGCACATGCCCACACTGCCAAAGGTACCAAAAGCTGGTTCAATGACCATAGTGTTACTGTGCTTGATTGGCCAGCAAACTCGCCTGACCTGAACCCCATGGAGAATCTATGGGGTATTGTCAAGAGGAAGATGAGAGACACCAGACCCAATAATGCAGATGAGCTGAAGGCCACTGTCAAAGAAACCTGGGCCTCCATACCACCTCAACAGTGCCACAAACTGATCACCTCCATGCCACACCGAATTGAGGCAGTAATTAAAGCAAAAGGAGCCCCTACCAAGTATTGAGTACCTATACAGTAAATGAACATACTTTCCAGAAGGCCAACAATTCACTAAAAATGTTTTTTTTTAATTTTTATTTTTATTGGTCTTATGAAGTATTCTAATTTGTTGAGATTTGTTAAATGTGAGCCAAAATCATCATAATTAAAAGAACCAAAGACTTAAACTACTTCAATCTGTGTGCATTGAATTTATTTAATACACAAGTTTCACAATTTGAGTTGAATTACTGAAATAAATGAACTTTTCCACGACATTCTAATTTATTGAGATGCACCTGTATATATCTCAGTGTGACTATTTTCACAATTTAGATTTTTGTCACATTGTGACGTTATATGTCCCATTTGTGACTTTATTTCCCTTCAAGTTATTTTTTGATGATAATTGCACTTTTTTTTCTAACAATTTCACATTTTTATGACTTTATATTTCAAAATATGACTTTAAATCTCTCAATATATTTTTTCACAATTGCTATTTTTTCACAGTTATTATTTTTATCTCGCAATGTGACAATTTGTCTCTCATTGGTACTTTATATCACAAAACGGAACTGGAGGCCTATTTCTCTCAATATGACTATTTTTCGCAACTGCAATTATTTGTCTTTATCTGATAATTGCAGATTTGTGTGTCCCACTGGTGACTTTATAAAATATGACTATAAATCTCTCAATGTATCTCTCGCAATTGTGATTTTTTTTTTTTTCACAGAATGATTTTATTTTTCTTAATCTTGCAGTGTGGTTTTATATCTCGCAATGTGACTATATGATATCACATTTTGACTTTTTATATCACAAAATATAACTCTCTTTCTCTCACTATGACTATTTCTCGCAATTACAATTATTTTGATGATATGACTTTATATCTCACAATGCTGTGACAATCACGCATTGTGACTTTTTTTAATAACAGTTTGTATCCCATTGTGATTTTATCACAAAAATTACTTTGTCTTGCAGTGTGAGTATTTCTCATCTTTTTTTATTGTGACATCATATCTCACAATTGTGAATTTATATCTTACAGTGACTTCTTGTTCTTGTTTAATCTCAATAATAATGGTGACTGAAAAATCATACCTACCTATTTGAAAGAGTAAAAATTTTTTCGCCACGTTTAAATTCTCTTCCTGTCACACTCTTTCTCTCTCTTTTCTACAGAATATCGTTTATGCAAAGAGGAGGAGTTCCGCTGCGCAGATGGGCGGTGTTTATTGAGAGCCCAATGGGAGTGTGACGGCTTCTCCGACTGTCTGGACCAATCAGACGAGCTGCCACTCAACCCAAAGTGTTCCGCTGCAGGCGAGTCCCTCTCATGTGTCACGCACCCCATTTGACTGACAGGTTCCCAGGTTCCGTCCCATATGGGATTTGTTAGAACACCTGGTCCTCCCCGTTTGCGTCCTGTACCCCTGCTAGCACCACCTGAGCTGGGCAGAAAGGGGCTGATGAAACTGCTGTGCCTCTGTTCTTTAATTTTTGGTTTCAGGGCAAACATATGCCATTAATGTTAACAGATGCCATTACTGTTCCCAGCCAAGCTCATTAAGCAACAGTTTTATGTTTATATTTCTGAGGGGAAATTCAGTTCAGTTGTTTACAACATGTTTACAGTACAACTTTAAAACACTAATAAGGCTCTTTTGACTTGGACCGTTAAGAAACACTCTAGCAACCAACCAGAACACCTAGCAAAGTGCCAAAACCTCCTAGAACACCACAGCAAACAGGCTAAAAGGCTCCCAGAACACCCTAGCAACCACATACAGTAGCAAAATATTGAAAACCACCATCAACACCATAGCAACCATGTTAAAAAGCTCTCAGAACACCATAGAAACCACATACAGTAGCAACATATTGAAAAACACCAAGAACACCATAGCAACCGTGTTAAAAAAAACTCTCAGAACACCATAGCAACAACGTACACTAGAAACATATTGAAAAACACCAAGGACACCATAGCAAACGTGCTAAAACGCACTCAAACACCCTAGCAACCACATACACTAGCAATATATTGAAAACCACCAAGAACACCATAGCAACAGTGTTAAAAAATCTCTGAGAACACAATAGCAACCATATACACTAGCAACATATTGAAAACCACCAAGAACACCATTGAAAACATGATAAAAAGCTCTCAGAACACCCTACCAACCACATAGAGTAGAAACATATTGAAAACCACCAAGAACACCATACCAACCATGTTAAAAAAAGCTCTCAGAACACCATAGTAACCACATACAGTAGCAACATATTGAAAACTACCAAGAACACCATAGCAAATGTGCTAAAAGCTCTCAAACACCTTAGCAACCACATACAGTAGCAACACAGTGAAAACCACCAAGAACACCATAGTAAACGTGCTAAAAAAGCTCTCAGAACACCCTAGCAACCACATAGCAGCCGTAGGTAAGACATAGAAACGTGCTACAGTCTGTCCAGAGCACCCTAGCAACCCCTCAAGTTCTGTGTTTCTAATCTGATGGTTTTGTTGATTTCTGTCTCCCTTTTTTTTCTCGCTGCTCCATGTTTTAGAAAGTTTGTGCAACGGTTCGGTTTTCATGTGTGCAAATGGCCGCTGCGTTTCGCTGGGGAGCGTGTGTAATCAGCACGACGACTGCGGCGACCGATCCGACGAGAGGAATTGCCACGTTAACGAGTGTTTGAACCGTAAAGTCAGCGGCTGTACCCAGGATTGTCAAGACCTACCCGTGGGATACAAGGTGTGTATGAAGTACATTTGTCACGCTGTACAAGGTTTTTCTTTTTACGAATTAAGCATCTGGTTCAACTTCCAGGCTAAAGAAGTCCACACATGAAACTACAGCCTATGAATACAAAAGATTGTTTTTTTTGTTTTTTCAACAAATCTTCGCTAAACATCATTAGCAGGCTTTAGTGGCTATGCCAATATTGGGAAAGTCTGCGCAAACAAATCGTTCAAAGTGATAATATCTTTTTACATTCCAAAGAGGTTTAAAGTACTTAGCGTTAAATCTGTGGAGAATGTTATGATCCTGTTTCCAGTCAGTTTACATTTAACCAATGAATGTATGAACGAGAGAGCTAAAACAAGTATGCTAGCTATTTAGCGCTTGAGTCAGCTGAGGTAGTGCACAGCAAGGGAATGACATGTAAAGCAGATATACACATACACAAACAGTATGTGTTTTTAGTGGGAGAATGTCACACACACACACACACACACACACACACACACACACACACACAGAGTGAGTGGCAGATCGAACAGCTTCGTTTGGCAGATGTCTCAGAATACTGGGCTGGTCGTTTGACAGCCACACTGACTTTAAAAACAGACAGTCAAGGACACGGAGGCTCCGAACTTACTAGAACTGTTTTTCTGGCTTGTTTTAGCTTTTGTTACCACATAATAAAAATATAAAGCATAGTTTTAATGAATGACTAATGACTAAACTAATGGTCTAGAAACACTGCTCACTCTCTGTCCATTAGTCTCTCATTAGTATTAGAGTGAATTTTATATAAATTTGGCATGGTCGTATTTCACGTTAAAGTCAAATAGAAAATCCGATGAAGAAATTATAAAATTACTCAAATACAGTTATACATTAAAATGGTTTAAAATATTTAAAAAAAAATGATAATAATAACATCTATCTATCTATCTCTATATATGTATATCTATATATATCACCCAAAAATCTAATAGAAAATGTAATTAAGAAATTATGTAAAATTCTAAAATGAATTTGTGTTAAAGTAATAAAATAAAAAATCTGAAATTTAAAATAAATTATACATATTTTAATGAGCATTAAGACTTTTTGCATTGGAATTTATTTTTTGTTAGTAATATCATATAATATATAAAACAAAAATACCAATAATATAATAATAATACAATAATACAATAATATAAATAATATTAATAATATTAACAAACGTTATTTATTTATTTTAATAATAATAATAATAATAATATGCACTATTTAATTTTGTTTTATTTTATATTTTTATTATGCATATTTTAATGACCATTAAGGCTTTTGCATTGCAATATAATATAATAATGTAATGTAATATAATAATATAATATAATATAATATAATTTTCATCATTAATCAGAAAACATTAGTTGTTTAATAATAATAATAATAATAATAATAATAATAATAATGTGCATTGTATAACATTTATAATATGAAACATTTTATTTAATTTATTTCATTTCATTTTATTTTATTTCATTTCATTTCTCACTTCCTGATTCCACAGCATTGGAAACCATGTATGGGTTAAATTTTGCATCTGTTGATAAATTTAATCTATTTAGATTTATGTTCAAATAATATAACATTTTAATTAATTATAATTATATATGTAGTTTATTTTAATGTTATTTATTTTATGTTCTTGGCAGAGTTCTGTGAGATTCACCCACAAATCTTTTTTTTTTTTTTTTACTTACTTCTAGTGTACGTGTTGGCCGGGGTTTCGTCTGAAAAACGACGGCAGGACTTGCATTGACGTGGACGAGTGTTCCGAGAACTTTCCCTGCAGTCACCAGTGCATCAACACCTACGGGTCTTTTCACTGCCTGTGCGCCGATGGGTACCAGCGTCCAGCCAGTAACCCGCACAGCTGCAGGTCTCTCTCAGGTACTCTGCTCTATTCAGCAGCACAGGTGTGAATGAGCTCCTGTGGACCCTCACAAACATTTTACTGTCACACTTGCTCAGAAACACCCCGCACGGGCGAGAACACGCATACTGAGTCTTGTTGTGACTTATATTTAGAGGAAAGCAACAGGAGGTTGAAGACAATTAGTTCGTCAGCTGGAGATGAGCTCTGATTGGCTAAGAGAAGATCCAGGTGTGACATATGGCATCTGCCTGCAGTTATTTACTGTATAAAAGAAAGACGTTTATACTCACTCATTTAGTGTTCGCTCGCAAACACTGCTGACATGCAAATAAGCTGCTAATGAAATCTACCGAAGACCACCACTTACAATTACAATTGCCTCTTTAACATGGTACTGTGGTAATACCATGTTTTTTTGGACATGTACCATATGACTCATGCTACATAATGTTATATGTGTTAATGCAGACATTTTTTAGTTTTATTTAGTTTAGTTTAGTTTAGTTTTTGGGAATTGGGGATTTATTTTTTCCCTACCAAATTTTACTTAGTTAACTTTTTGTTTACACATTTAGCTGAAAACAAAATATATAGAAATGAAGCTAGTATTTTGTTTTTATTCTGTGCTGATTTTTTTTTTTTTTTTTTTTTTTTAGGTTTTAGTTGACCGCGTTATTAAAAAGATTATCATTATGTAAATATTTTTCCATTACCAATTTTATAAATGATAAAAAATAATATTTAATAATAATGACATCATAATACTTTTATGAAGCAAACCCATCAAAGACGAGCTTAAGTCTCATACATTATATTGCTTTATTTTTTTAAAGCATCTTAAAATATCAACCCTGTTACAATGATAATGTTTCGAGAACAATCATTAATTTATTTTTAAGTAATATAATATCATTGAAATATAGATATAATTATGTAATATTTTAAAATATTAAATTATCAAAGGCAAGCTAAAGTCTCATACATTCTATTGCTTTATTTTTTAAAGCATCTTAAAATATCAACCCTGTTGCCATGATAATGTTTCGAGAACAATCGTTAATTGAATTTTTAAGTAATATAATATAGTTGAAATATGCATAGAATTATATAATATTTTAAAATATTTGTCAATGTTTTAAAAATGCATTATCTAACAAAAAACTAGGTTTTATTACTTTATCTTTTTAATGTGTCTTAAAATATGAACCGTGTTACCATAATATTGTATAGTGGACAATTTATTTTTAAACAATATAATTAAAATATAAATATACTATATAATATTAAAAAGTATTTTCTAATGTTTTAAACATGTTTTGTGTAAAGAAATGTAAGTTTTATTGCTTTATCCTTTTAAAGTGCCTTAAAATGTCAACCCTGTTACCATGATTTTATTTTTTTTATTTTTTATAGTGAACAATTGATATTTGAAAAATGTATATGTAGATAAGCAGACTTTTGTTTTTCATGGCCTTGAGCACTAGATTTGTAATATGAAATTGAATCCTAAACCATTCAACCCTGTTACCATTAGTAATCTTTACCTTTATGAAGGCATAATTACATCTGAGAATGTATATTAAACACCCAGTGAATTGACACTAAACACATTATTTGTCTGAATGTATTTGTAAAACCACCATTCTTCAAAAGCACAACGTTCAGTTGTTATTATGAGTGTATACAGATAAAAGTAGACCCCTTACAGATTCGAATGGTGTATTGCTCTTATCTGTACGATCAAAAATGGCAGAGTAATTCAAGCTCATTTCGGCCTTATCAGGAAAATCTCCCTCAAAACGCATATATGCGTTTGTCGACCCCAGAGGGTTAAACTAGGAAATTTTCCAAAGTATACCTAAATATAAAAATACCAGTTAGTATAACAAAGTAGCATTTGATACCATCCCTGTACCACCACAGTACTGTTTTGTAAGTGTCTCTCCTTCAAAGACATGTGCCTACACACACGTTCGTTTTTGTGAAAAGTGGGGACATCGCATAGGCGTAATGGTTTTTATACTGTACAAACTGTATGCGCTATTGCCCTACACCAACTGTACACCTAACCCTACCCCTTACAGGAATCTTTGTGCTATTTGAGATTTTCAATACACTCCATTCTGTGTGATTTATAAGCGTTTTAAAAAGTGGGGACATGGGGTAATGTCCTGAAAAGTCACCTTCTCCTTGTAATACCTGTCATACCCTTGTCATTATACAAATGTATGTCCTCATTTCTCACAAAAACGCGCAAACACACACACACACGCACGCACGCACACTCACTCACTCAAGTAATAAAGCACTGTTTTCGTATGACTGACAAGTCTAAGTCCCAGACTTGACAGGAAGTGGATGTTCAAGTGTTGGCAGCTCACAGGAAATCGATTTCAAGTCATCAAACTGAAGTTGCAGTCGTGTCTCGCAGCCAGAATAATCCATAGAGCACCACAAACACTTATTTAAAGGCTTTTTAAAGTATTTGGAATCCCAATACATCCATATAACTGAATATTACAAAATCCTAAGTACTTTTTTATTCACTTATAGTCACACAGGATTAAAGTAAGACAATGCAGGTAATAAGCAATTTAGTGTTTTTTTTTTCTTTTCTTTTTTTTAAAGAAAAATATATAATATATTATAAAACGTATAAATTAAAATACTTTATGCATTAAATTAAAAAAAAAAAAATATATATATATATATATATATATATATATATATATATATATAAATATATATATATAAATATTTTATGCATTGCATTGAATAAAATAAAAATTTAATTTAAAATATTAAATTAAATATAATAAATAAATATTTTAAAAAATATATTTATTAAATATAATAAATAATTCAAAATGTATCAATAAAATAAGTCATGCACTGCATAAATTATAAAATGTATAAATTAAAGTACTTTATACATAAAATAAAATAAAATACAAAATGATAAAATTATCTAAATATTTTATGTATTACATTGAATAAAATATATCAAATAAAGTATAAAAAAACATATTTTAAAATAAAATAAAATATTTCATGCATTGCATAAAATATATAAATAAAAAATGCTTTTTTTTTTTTTTTTTTTCTTCCAGCGGAGGAGCCTTTTCTTATTCTTGCTGACCATCACGAAATCCGAAAGATCAGTCTGGATGGATCGAACTACACACTTCTGAAACAGGTATGATGGATAAAGCTCTCTAAAATGTACAATTTTACTTATACAATTGTTAAAAATCTCTTTTTATAACCATTATTGTAGTTTTGTGCTCTCAGATGCCATCCTGTTTAGCTCAAACTCATTAGTGTGTTTCCTCCATATTCCCATGTAATTTCCTACTTATTACTTTCATAAAAATAAACATTCTCACAGCATATGGAGCTTAATTCACACGCAACATCCAAAAGTTCAAAGGAAGCACAGGATTAACCTGTGGTGCTTTATAGAAATTCACAAGCTCAACTTGAGCTAGAAACAGCGTTTTAGACACTTGATTGACGTGAATATCGACACCCGGGAATATTTGCACACGGAAAAGGTCATATTGTGACTGGAATCACAACTATTTTCCACTTAGTATGGAAAATGATGATGAAAAAGTGTAAGTTATGGCTCTTTTAATAATTCTTAACCGGTAAATATATCATTATAGTAATCGTTATTAATAAAAACGTCAGTTATGGTCTTTAAATCTGTATGAAACTGCTTGTCAATGCAAAAGGAACCATGACCGATTTGACTCTGAAGGGACCGTTGGATGAGAAAGTCTCTCACGGCCCTCGTGTGAAGAGATTGAGGGGCTTGCCATCGAAGGAGCAGTTAAAAACGCACGCTTGGGTTGATTCATCAGTCAAGAACTCCATCAGTTTGATTTAAAAGGTCTGGTCCAGCAAATTAGATCTGAACGCGGCGGGGGGTTTGAGTGAATGAGACAGAACGACAGAGAGAGAGACGGGGGAATGTGAAAGACCCCTACTGAGAAAGTGATTGGCTACGGTCATAGCAGTGCATGATGGGAAGTTTCTGTCAGACAGAGGAAGTCTCGCTCTTATTTCTAACCAAACGTAGTGAAAATAACAAAGCGAATGAGAAAGGTATCGAGAAAGCGGCGATGTTTGATGCTTTTTATTATTATTTTGGTGACTCGTGCTTTCATAAAATGCTTCTGTTTGCTTAAATTAAATGGTTTGAAAAGATCAAATGATTCACTTTTTATTAAATATTAATAGCTGCTGAAGATGGCCTAGCATATAAATGCTCATGTGAGCAAACAAAGTTCGAGTCTGGCTCGCAACAATTACTGTTGGCAATCTTCCCACTATCCTGTCCTCTTTATACTTGCCTTATAGCTCTATCAATAAAAACATTATATCAATAATATTGGGGGGGGGGTTGTAAAAACTGGTGAAGAGTAAAGAGAAAAACTAGAAAAACTTTAACTAAATTACTTATACGTGAAGCTCCAAAACTTTATCTAAAGTAAAATAGAATTTTAAAAAAATATATATTTTTATTATAATATGTTTAATAGTTATATGTTCAGAGTTAATTTAGTATGATATACAGTATATACTCTGATAATAGTTATTACTATTTTTAATGTAGTATAATTTTTGTATTTTTATGTGCTTTTCTCATTTTATTAGTTTTCAACCAATTATTCTTAAAGCATCTTATTTTAGGTTTAATATGTTTTAGCAACATTACAAATTTTTGTTTAAGCTACATTTAGTTAATAATAATAATAAAAATAATTATTATTATTATTATTATTATTATTTATTTATTTATTTAGTCATTTAGCAGATGCTTTCATCCAAAGCAACTAATAATAATAATAATAATAATAATAATTATTATTATTATTATTATTATTGTTATTGTTATTAAATTTTATACATTAAAAACCTTTGCATTAAAAACTAATGGTCTAATGGATCTCGCTATTTCAATATTATTTTTCAGGTCAGAGTGAAAATTGAGAATTTATTCACTGTTTAAAAAAAAAAAAAAAACTTAAGAGAACAAAGAAAAACGACTTTTCTTCCCTTTAAAATCTCATCTGTCAATCTCACACTTTGCCTGTCTCTCTCTCTTTGTCTTTCTCTCTGCAGGGACTCAGTAATGTCATCTCTCTAGACTTTGACTACAGGAAGGAGTTGATCTATTGGATTGACACTAGCAGGCCCAGTGGACGCAGAATCAACAGAATGCGCCTGAATGGAAGTGACCTCAAGGTACATCCACGAGTGTGTGTGTCTGTTTACGTTGAATTACTCTTGAAATCACCCAGAATTGCCCAGATTGACATATGCAAATACCCTCTGCCCCTGGGTAAATTTGATTCACATCACCTCTGCACAGGGGCATTTTTTTATTGTGTAATTGATGTATTCCAGTGGGGGGAAAAGCAGACATATTCACATCACTCCAACAAATAAATAAAAGCTTAAATTTTTCTGAAAATAACTGGTATGAAATGAGCCGGGGTTGGAATGATAGACAGGGCAATGTGTGTGTGTGAGGCTGTCTGTCTTCATACTCCTCTCCATCAATGCCCTTGCGTATATTACTCAGGGCGGAAAACGGGCATAGTGTGCCAGCCTTGCCCTGCTGGGCCGCCAGAGCTCGTTATGTTTAATATCGAGCCATAATGGCTCATTAAGCTTGATTGAACTCTGGATCTTGAACTGATTTATGATAGTGTGCTATAGTACAGAGAAAAAGAGAGAGAGGGAGAGGTAGAGCATCTGTAAAGGCAACGAAGAAGTGATAAAGTCACCCCAAATGTTGATATTAATAGCAAAATGAAGAGACACTAAGGTAAGGATACTTTTTTAATATAGGACATTGATGGAAAGATGATAAATAAATAGAACAACAGGAGTGAAAATCAGCCAGTCTATAGATTTGAAATGTGTCGGTTTGATTTTATCATAAATTCACAGGCACTGAAACTTACAAGCTGAGGGGTGAGAACCAGAAAGAAGTGACATTCCACCAACTTTACAGGAGAGCCAAAACAAAAATTTTACCATAGTTTGATCTGACTTTGTGTACTGATTTCAATTGTTTATAATAAAAAAATTGTACACTCATGGATGACATGAGTGCCAGTAGAAAAAGCTCATTAAGAGCTTTCATTTGATATACATATCTCCATTTCACCAAAAATGTCACTTACGCCCTTCTGGTTCTCACCCCTCGAAACACACAATGCAATGTGCCTGTCACGTTGCATAAAAATAATGTAGTAGCAGTACTGGAAATGCGAAAAACATTCTTATTTTGTCTGCCAAAAAATTAACTGATTTTTCACAAGATAACACCTTCATGAGTATTTTAGGTCATTGAAAATCTTTTCAATGCAATCAGTTTATTAAACTTAAATGTTATGTAAATTATCAAGATTTTTTTTTTTTTTTTTTTTTCGTAGGACATTGATGGAAAGGAGATGATAAATAGATAGAATGAAAGGTTCAGAGAGTGAGAGAATTTTGCAATGCAAGATAAAATGCTCTTGGAAAACACTTTGAACAGTTGCAAATGAGACAATCTCCTGAGACGACTGGAGATATTTGAAATGTTTTGGTTTGGTTTTATAACAAATTGACAGGTTTTGAACTTGCAAACGTTCAATGCGATGTGCCTGTCATGTTGCGTAAAAATACTGTAGTTGCAATACCAGTTTCGACCACTGGGGGCAATTTGGAAATGCGAAAAACACACTTATTTTGACTGCCAAAAAAATGTATGCCCTGCCACTGATTTTTCACGAGATCACAACATCATGAGTATTTTAGTTCACTGACAATATTTTCAACGCAATCACACTTCCTGTCCATGTTAATTAAACTTAAATGTTATGTAAATTACCAAGAAATGTAAAAGCAAAACTAAGATAACAGAATTTTTTTTTTTTTTTTAAAGGACGTTGATGGAAAGGACATGATAAATAGATAGAATGAAAGGTTCAGAGCATTAGAGAATTTTGCAGTGCAAGGTAAAAATACTCTTGGTAATCACTTTGAACGATTGCAAATGAGACATTCTCCCGAGATGTCTGGAGAGATTTGAAATGTTTCAGTTTGGTTTTATCATAAATTCAGAGGTGTTGAAACTTTACAAACCAGTCAATGCAGTATGTCTGTTGTATTGTGTGAAAATTCCAGCAATCCGGAAATGCGTAAAAAAAAAAAAAATGACATCCTGCCACTGATTCTTCAAGAGATCAGTTTGATCACAGAATTGTGAGAATTTTAGGTTTCTGATATTCTTTTCAATACAATCACACCTTAAATGTATTGCTAAATATCTAAATTATTGGGCATTGTTTGGTCTTGTTTGCATCGTTACCTCATTTTTTAACATTTTTTTTTAATATATATATAAAATAAGTTGCGTCGAAAATACATTATTAAATTATATTTATATATATATATATATATATATATATATATATATATATATATATATATATATTTTTTTTTTTTTACATTCAAAAATAATGTAACATACCTATAAATAAAATGAAATATTTCTGAACATTATAAAAAATATAAATATATTTTAGTTATTTTCATTTCACAATAAAAGCTATAAATTTAACAGTATTCAGAACAGGAATGAGAAATGTAATTAGTATAAAACAAACATAAATTATAATGTTCATTATAAACAACATTTATCATAAACATCAAGCCTAAACAAATTTATTTAAAGTGAAATATGCTGGAAATGCACTATACAAGTAAACGGGGTCACATACTTCTATCATTCGGCAAAAATCCAAATGTGTGCACTTATTTTCGCACGCTTTATGGAATTTGACTTAATTGACTTAGTAATTGAATTTGCCATGTTTTGTTGCTGTTGTTTTGCTTTCCTGGTTCATATTTTTGTGCACTTTCACCCTGTGGTGTATCTCCACCCTGTGATTCTGTACCATTTACCTGAAGATGTTAGTTTCCCTGGTGAGCACAGCATCAAGAAAACCTGTGAAGATGTCGAAATTCATCACGGCTAGGCTAGTTTTAATTAGCGCTGATGGTAAGACCCAGTCTGAGGCAAAATGTCTTTAATGTTCATCTCTAATGTTCATCAGCTTGCAGAATGTTACTCTTACTCTTAAAGCGCTAGGCAGGGGGCACCAGCAACCAAGAGCGAAAATGATTAAAAGCGCTGGATTATCCGCCAGCTGGGAGGAGTATTGTTTATGCCAAACAGGCAGTTTCTGTGATCAGTATGAGCAGTGAAATGTTGTAAAGTGCCTTTTTTTGTAAAACTACATCTTTTGGGAATTTTTCTTGCCATTTTTGGGGAGTTTGAAGTTCCATTAATGAGCGGTTATATAGCCCGCTGATAATTAGCAATAACGTACAAGTCTAGCTCAGCAGTTCTCTAATGGATTGCTGTTAGGACCCCAATTTTTCATTTGCAGTCAAGAGTTTTTAGGTTGCTAAAAGAAATACACATATAGAAATTATATTTTATTTGAAGAAACAAGCCCCTTCATTCCCACTTTTATCTTACATTTACAAGTTGGTGAATGCAGTTGTTTTTGTTGTTGTTGTTTGGCTTTTTGCAGTGAAGACTTGTTAATTTGCTGGCTAAATGCTATGCTAACTATTTGTGTGAACCTGCAAAACACCAGTTTAGAGACAAATCATCTATAGGTTATTCAAAGCCTTGAGTATTTCTCGTTATTTGAAGAAACAAAAGCCCTGTCATATGCAAGTTCATCCTATGTTTACAAGTTGTTGATGTAATTTGACTTTTAGCAATGAAAACTTGTTCATTTATTTGGCTAATTGCTATACAAACTATTTTTTTGGACCTCCAAGCCACCAGTTGACAACCACATCTAGAGTTTATTATATTATATATATTTTTTTTTTGTTGTTTTGTTTTGATAAGGAAACAATGCATACAAGATTGGAGACTGTGTATACAAGTTTGTTGACTGTTGTTTGCTAATGTGCTGGCTAACTCATCCTTAGAAAATGAGAGCCAGGATTAGGTTTATATGAACACATTTTGAGCATGTGATTTGATGATTGAGCATTTGAATTCCTGTCATGATAATAACTGTTGGCAGAAACAATAAAGAGTTACTTTTATATGACTCTACCAGCAAAATACAGTGCACAACTCTCACCCTCACCATTCTGAACTTTTCTGCTAGGAAGCATTTGTTCCCTACGGTACCGGCTGTAGATAAATCCATGTGAATAACTGGCCAAAAGAGATCAACTGTGCTTGACTGCTGTTTTCTCAGGTGGTTCACAGAACGTCAGTCCCCAGTGCTCTCGCTGTGGACTGGATCGGCAAGAACTTGTACTGGTGTGATGGTGAGAGAAAGACCCTGGAGGTGGCGAAAGCTAATGGACTCTACCCGACCGTACTGCTGAGGACAGGATTGAGGAATCCAACCGCTCTTGCACTCGACACTCACATGGGGTAAATGAGGCTTATTATTGCCTATTGTTCGCAATCCCAGAACGCACTGCTTTTAAGTACTTTTAAGAAGCACCACACCATTTAAAGCCATTTATTCCCATGGTGCCTTAGATATGTGTTCTGGATCGACTGCTGCGAGCAGCCCCAAATTGGACGGATTGGAATGGACGGCAGCAAGCCACGTGTCATAATTGATACAGAAATACGTGCTCCCTCAGCCTTGACCATTGACCACATCAACAAAAGGATCTACTGGGCTGACGAGAACCATATCTTGTTTTCGAACATGGATGGTACTAAAAGATACAAAGGTAAGTTTCGCCTTGTTTCGAATGTAGTCTCATTTCGAATTGTCCTCAGTAACATCTCTCAATCCCAATTTCCAGTCCCAATCAAGGACATAGGTGGCATAACCGGTCTCACACTCTTTGAGGACTTCATCTACTGGAGCGACCAGAAGTCAAAAACCCTCAGCCGCTCGCACAAGACGTCTGGCGGCCAACATACAGAACTCCTCAGCTCCTGGCAAACCATTCGAGACATTAAAGTCTACCATCCACTCCGACAGCCTGATGGTATTACAGCGAGAAACACAGTCTTCAGTTGACTTTTTGTGCTAGAGTCATGTTGTTTCGAGCTTGTTTCTTATTGTTTGTTGTTTGTCCTCAGTGCCAAAGCATCAGTGTCAGGTGACTAATGGAGGGTGCAGTCACTTATGCCTTCTTTCCCCTGGTGGGGGATACAAGTGCGCTTGCCCCACACACTTCTACCTGGCAAACGACAACAAAACCTGTCTGTCTAACTGCACCGCCAGCCAGGTGTGACTTCATAATTACCTCAGGAGCCAGAATAAGGGTTTCGCTGTAGCTCAACTACTCTTGGCACCGCTTTCAACTACCAATTATATCCAGTCTGCTACTCGATAAATAGTTGTTCAAGAGGTTGTTTCTCTGTGTGTTTAGTTTCGCTGTGGTACGGATGAGTGTATTCCCTTCTGGTGGAAGTGCGACACTGTGGATGACTGCGGAGACGGATCTGATGAGCCAGCAGATTGCCGTAAGTAACCAAACATGGTGGAAATCAGCCAAACTGGTTAAGCCATTGAAAAAATGTAGTGCCTTGTAGTGTCTATAAAACTCAAGATGTAGTTAGCTGCCTACCTGAAGAGCCTTCTAAGAGGTCTTTGATGAGTTTTGGACGGAGTTATCTTCTACAATATGTTTTTTGGCCAAATTTGAAGGTGGCATTGCATGTATCCATAACAGAATGCAATTCAACAAGTGCAAAAAGGTTTCCAAGATGGCAGACAAAGCGAAATATGTGCCAATTATAAATGTATTTTATTTAACACCGTCTGGCCAAAAATGAAAATTCTGTCATTAATTACACACCCTCATGTCGTTCCAAACCCATAAGACCTTCGTTCATCTTCTAAACACAAATTAAGATGTTTTTTATGAAATTCGAGTTGTTCCGAGATTGTTCCCAGACCCAGAAAGGTAGTAAGAACATCGGTAAAACGGTCCATGTTACATCAGTGGTTCAAACGTAATTTTACGAAGCTAATAGAATACTATCTATACTATATCGAGATTACCTCTGCACATTAACAACGCATGCGCATGATGCTGCTGACGTAGAACAAGCCTGCGCTGGGGCTTCTTTACATGTAGAGGAAAGAAATGCGAATGCATCATGGTACTCTTGATAATGATGGCATATGTGATTTGGAGGAGAGGAATTGTTGAATAAAGTCGTTATTTTTGTGCACACAACGTATTCTCGTCAAAGAGCTCTCAGATTTCATTAAAAATATCTTCATTTGTGTTTAGAAGATGAACGAAGGTCTTACGGGTTTGGAACGTCAGGAGGGTGAGTAATTAATGACAGAATTTTCATTTTTGGGCAAACTATCCCTTTAATGTTAACATGCTAACATCAAACTCTGTTGGAATCACTTCTGATTTGCGTCTTTGTTTACTGTAGACACAGATGCATGTCTTAAAGTGACTCCACAATCAAATGCAATTTTTTTTAAGCTCAACTGAAAGAAAAATCCTTTAGACACTTGAGCCATTTGTCTCATGAGTTGAGGACAGGAATTTTCCTGTAATTTTTTCCTGTAATTTTCTTCTCCGGTTCATTGAGTGATTGAATACAGATTTGTCTGTCATCAAGGTTATATTCAAGTGTTTCTTCGTTGAATATGCCATTGTATGGGTCGTTTCTTATGTGCTCGTGCTTGTTTGATTGAGAGGTGAATAGTTTAATTCACTGCAAAGAGCTGCAGAGATGGATCAGGTTTTGTGAAGTATTTATCTCGAAAGGAAGTTTATCGCACGTTGAGATGCTAAAGAGACGTCAAAGCTAACAATGAACAAAAGTTCTATAGTATGTTCTTTCTTTCTGTGCAGTATATCTCTCTGGCTTTGTGCCTGTGTTTTGTTCTGTTTTATCTCTGTCTTTCAACTTTTATGTTTTTACTTTAATTGCTTGCTCATTTAGTTCATTGCTTGCTCATGCTTGCTCATTGCTTGCTCTTTATCACTTTGTTCTGTTTGTTTGTTTGTTTGTTTATTCAGACATTTATTGCTGTATTTTATTTTTAATGTCTCTTTGTTTATTTGTTCTTGTTTGTTTATTCTGTATGTATTTCCATCTTTCAATATCTGCCTTTGATTTGTTTATTTACTTGTTCATTCACTCATTCTTTCCTATTTCATTTCTGCATTTGCTTGTTCATTATGCCTGTCTTTGAACCTTTGTTTGTGCTTGTTTTATTTTTTTTTTCTTATTTGCTTTTTATTTATTTATTTTTTGTTTGCTCATTTTGTTTGTCTTTCTGTCCTTCAACCTTTTCTGTCTGTCTTACATTTTCTTTATTTGTATATGTCTTACTTTCGTTTGGTTATTCCCTTGTTTGTGTATTCATTCTTTGTTCTGCCCGTTTCCAATAAGTTTGTTTATGTATGTTTTTCATTTGTTTTCTTTCTGGCTTCTTTCCTCTTTTTGTTTATTCATTTTGTTTGCGTTTTTGCTTTGTCTGTCCTTCTTCCATTTGTTTTTTGTTTTATTGCTTCTGTTGTTGTTGTTTTTTTGTTTGTTTATTTATCCACTCTTTATTTTTTGTTAGTCTTGTTAGTTCTTTCTTTCTTTCTTTCTTGGCTGTTTTACTCATTTGTTCTCTCTTTTGTTTACAGCGGAGTTTAAATGCCAGCCCGGAAGGTTCCAGTGCGGAACGGGTTTATGTGCCCTCCCTCCCTTCATCTGTGATGGAGAGAACGACTGCGGAGACAACTCTGATGAAGCCAATTGTGGTAATTATAAATTGATGGATAGATAAATGGAGACCAAGCATAATGCAGTATGATGCATCATACAATGATATCCTTGTTTGCATTTGCTTTCAGACTCATACATCTGCCTGTCTGGCCAGTTTAAGTGCACTCACCGGCAGAAGTGCATCCCTATAAACCTGCGCTGTAACGGACAAGACGACTGCGGAGATGGTGAAGATGAAACCGACTGCCGTAAGAGAGTCTCATTTTTTCTCCCGCTCAGATTTGGCATCAACGGCAATGAACGCCATTAGTGTTCATTGTTCCTCAAAGAATCTCAGCAAAAATTCCTACTGAGCTAGTTTTCCTTTCGAGAGAGGCAAAACAACCAGAAAATGAGAGCAAGAGAGGTCGGAAATAGATGAAATCTCTTTCTTTATGACTTCTGAATGTGTTTATTGGCTCGTAAAGGTCAAACTCAAGACAGATTCAACAAAATGTTTGAGAACTTTGAATCGGCTGATGAGAGAAGTGCCAAGCGAGGAGCCTGGTAAACATTGCCCAAAGTTTTGTTTTGTTTTCTCATTCCTCGGCTGCAGACGGATTGCTCGAGGGGAATTTAGGACACCGACAGCGAGAAGAAAGGTGTGAAATGAGGAAAAAGAAAGCAAGGTAGACTTGCTAACCAGGAAGCAAAGAAGCCGTCTTGTGTCACCTTCAGAAATCAGGCTGGAGTAATCATTACTTTGTGCGACAGGGATTTGAATCCTAGTCCAAATGCAAGACTTATTTTAGGTGGCAGTACAGGAGACTGGCTGAAGTTAATGCTCTCGCTCAGATCTGAATCCTCCATTTGAAGTCACAGCAGGGGCCTAATTTCTCACTCCTCCCCAGAGTGGAGTATCTGGCTGGGCTTTGATAAGACGCCCGGTTCTGGTACGCCCTTATGAGAGAGCGCAGAAGAGAAGCTGTATGTCTTCTCCGAGAGAGAATCAGAAAGATAGAAGTAAAAATCGAGGTAAATAATTAACAGCATTGCATGGGACGGAGCCTGGAGGGTCCCCAGAACTCTAAGAGGCTTTTGAGGGGGTCTGACGGCGTCTTGGATCCAGGGGAGCTGAGCTCAGCCCTGGGCACTGATTAGCCAAACAGAGGGAGGGTTTAACAGGGATAATCGCATATGGAGCATGGCATTAGAGGCCGGCTTTAGACCTCCCCCCCAAAGGAGGGAGAGCGCTGTGGGTCAGGATTGCTGCTCCACCACCGGGAATGTCGGGTCTAGGTTTAGCTTAGCTTAGCGCACAGCGGTCTGAAAATGGAGATGTGAGGGGAAAAAAGTTGCGGTTACTCAGACCACCAGGGTACAGTCTTGTTTTACTTGTTTTATCATGAATTAATCACGCTTAGAGGAAGTATAAAATGTTCAGAATTGAATCCAGGTGGACCTTAAAAAAGTTCTCTAGGAATATGTGTTATATTAACCATAATTTAACCTCAAATTCAAAAGTAAAAGAAACAAAGCAGCATGGTGTATTATGTATAAAGACAGTAAAATGAATTTTTTAGATTTTTTTTTTCAGCATATTTTGAACAAAACCCACTCCTTTAAAAAGACACACATTATTTAAACTATAATAATAATAATAATAATAAAGAAATATCTGTAATATGTTAGATGACATTATACATTACTTTATTACTTACATTTTAAAGTTATTTTAAAAAGACATTCTTCAATATTATTGTATAATAAATAATATATACATATACTTAGGTGTATAAATATATCCACTATCAGTCAAAATTTGGAATCATTACCATTTATTTATTTTTTATGTTTTTTTAAATATTAAATATTTTATATATTAAATATGCTAAATATTTTAAAATGCAATTTGTTTCTGACAACAAAGCTGAATTTTCAGCATCATTACTTGTGTCATCAGTGTCACTTGATCTTTAAGAAATTATTTTAATATGCTGATTTGGTACTTAAGAAATATTTCTTCTTATTATGATTTATTATGATCATTGTTTACTACTATATATTATTATTATTATTTACATTACTTATTGTTTATATATATATATATATATATATATATATATGTATATATGTATATATATGTGTGTGTGTGTGTGTGTGTGTGTGTGTGTGTGTATATATATATATATATATACACACACACACACACACATATATATATATACATATATATGTGTGTGTGTGTGTATATATATATATATATATGTATATTATGATTTATTATGATCATTGTTTACTACTATATATTATTATTATTATTATTTACATTACTTATTGTTTATATATATATATATATGTATATGTATGTGTGTGTGTGTGTGTGTGTGTGTGTGTGTATATATATATATATATATATATATATGTATATTATGATTTATTATGATCATTGTTTACTACTATATATTATTATTATTATTTACATTACTTATTGTTTATATATATATATATATATATATATATATATATATATATATATATATATATATATATATATATGTATGTATGTATGTATATTATGATTTATTATGATCATTGTTTACTACTATATATTATTATTATTATTATTATTATTATTATTATTTACATTACTTATTGTTTATATATATATATATGTGTATGTATGTGTGTGTTAAATATATTGCTTTTATTAATTTTATTGGAAAATTCTTGTGTGTATGTGTAAGTAATAATAATAATTAAAATAAAAATTATATATAACTGTATAATTTGAATTATAATTACACTAATGTGAAAAAATACACATGCACACATTTTTTTCAATACAATATTTTATGTATTTATAATAATTAAAATAAAAACATTACAAAATAAAAAGTTACTAGCGCCACAACTCAGGAAAAAAAATAATATTCCAAGAGCCATATTTTACCATAACAGTTGCCCCCCAAATTTTGTCTCTTAATTCATCTCATTTAAAGCGCCGCTGCTACAGCCATCAAATCAGCGCTTGTGGTAAAATTCACCTCCTTATATACAATCAACTGCAAGACAATCACTGTCGGACCTCAGATCGCCTGCTGTGAGCAACGTTCCTGTTATTATGCACAATCCATGGCTTCATTTCTGAGGGTTTGTGGGAAGATCAAAGCACAGTTTTCTGCAGTCTGTTACTGATTCTTTATGGTGCTACTTGCGCAGCAGAATAAAGCCTCGACAAACTGTTGGATTCCATAAAGTAGCTCTAAAATCGGATCTAAAACTTAACGAAAAAGTTATTCTGTGGTTTGTCAACTGAACTTCTCAAAGTTTTGATCACATGATCTCCTTCTCTCCACATCTCCAGCCGAGAACACTTGCTCGCCGTCCCAGTTTCAATGCAAGACCACAATGCACTGCATCTCCAAGCTGTGGGTGTGTGACGAGGACCCCGACTGCGCTGACGGCTCGGACGAGGCCAACTGCGGTGAGTCGCTCGCCGTCACCACGCATTACCTCACGCTCATCATCACCATCCATAAATATCCTCGTTAAAATTCAGCGTGAGAAATTTCAGCTGGTCTGAACTCCTAAAACATTCCATTTGCTTTAATTTTGCACCGACTGTTTGCCCCGAGGACTGACACAGATGAATAAAGATAGCTTCTGCTCGCTTTCATAACCAACTTCTTGGAGTTCCTACACTGATTTTGGGGTTTTGTGGATGTGCTAGCGCGCTAAGAGACATTTCGCCGGAAACCGCTCACCCGAGCGCTAACGTTTTCTCAGGGCGAGCGTTGTCAGGTTGCATTGTGTTTGCTTTATGAGCAGCTAACCGATTAGTCTTCTCCATTGGGCCCAAAATGGATGATTTAGTGTGCTATAATTATGCAGATTCTGGTTTTTCTGTGTTTTAGCAGAGCAGTGTTTCACATGTCAAGAAAAGCAGCTGCTTTGGTTTGTAGAGGACGTGCAACTATTCCAGGGGAAGGGATTATTGTTCAGAAGTTAATTGAGACTATCAATTTTGACGTTATGCATGTTGTAGAGCTCATTATCTGATACTTTAATAAGTATAAACGCATAATAATAATTACTATAATTTAATAATTATTATTTAGTATTTTTAATAATTTGAAAATGAATTGAACATTTGAATTATATTGCAACTTTATTACAAAATAGACAATAAAAAATAACTTATATTTCAAATGTATTTACTTTTTTTGGTATACATTTTGTAACATAATTAGTCATTATAAGGTGTCTCTCTCTCTCTCTCTCTCTCTCTCTCTATATATATATATATATATAGATAGATAGATAGATAGATAGATAGATAGATAGATAGATAGATAGATAGATAGATAGATAGATAGATAGATATTTTATTTTGTAAATATGATATGATAATGATAAATATAAATATATATATATTTTTGTATCTTAAATAGTGGAATAATTTTAAATAGAGTGGAAAAAATAGATTTTAAAATATATAAATATACAACTTCTATTAAATATATCAAGGCAGTTGGGACCACAATCACCAAGCAAAACTTGGACTGAGAGTCACATGTACAGGCCCGTCTGAAGTTTGTCAATGAACATGTAAATGATTCAGAGAAGGCTTGGGAGAATGTGCTGTGGTCAGATGAGACCAAAATTGAGCTCTTTAGCATCAACTCGACTCGTTGTTTTTGGAGGAAGAGAAATGCTGACTATCACCCCAAGAAGACCATCCCTACAGTCAAGCACGGAGGTGGAAACATGCTTTGGGGCTGTTTTTCTGCTAAGGGTGCAGGACGACTTTACCACATTGAGGGGCAAATGGATGGGGCCATGTATTGTAAAATCTCGGATGAGAACCTCAGCCAGAAAACTGAAGATGGGTCGTGGATGGGTCTTCCAGCATGACAGTGACCCGAAACATACCGCCAAGGCAACAAAGAAGTGGCTCAAGAAGAATCACATTAAGGTCCTGGAGTGACCTCGCCAGTCTCCAGATCTCAATCCTGTAGAAAATCTGTGGAGGGAGCTGAAACTTTGAGTTTCCAAGAGACAGCTAAGAAACCATAATGATTTAGAGAGGATCTGTTAAGAGGAGTGGAACAAAATCCCCCCTGAGATGTGTGCAAACCTGGTGACCAGCTACAAGAAGTGTCTGACCTCTGTGCTTGCCAACAAGGGTTTCTGCATCAAGTACTAAGTCATGTTTTGCTTGGGGTACAAATACTTATTTGACTTACTAAAATCTTTTTTTAACATTTGTATACTGTTTTTTTCTGGATTTGTTTTGTTTGATATTCTGTCTCTATCAGTTAAAATAAACCTACCATAAAAATGATAAACTTTTTTTTTTTTTTTTTTTTTTTTTTTTTTTTTTTTAAGTGAGCAAACTTAAATCAGCAGGGGATCAAATAATTATTTTCCCCACTGTGTGTGTGTGTGTGTGTGTGTGTGTGTGTGTATTTCTATATCTATATCTATATCTTTTTATATATATATATATCTTTTTTTTCAAATATATTTACTATATTTAGCTTTTTATATTTGATATTCAATTTTATATTTATATATGAAAATATTTTATCCCAAATAATGGAATAATTCCAAATAGAATTGAATAAATAGTAAAACAATTCATCACTGTGAATGACTTTAAAAATGCATTTTAAAATATACAAAAAATTACTAAATTAGTTTACATTTATTTTGAAACTATATATAGAAATATATAAAATATATAAAATATATAAAAAATATATATTTACTTAAGTATAAAAATACTTTATTTGTTTGTTTTGTAAAGACCAGAATATAATAAAAAAATCCATAAGTCATACATACACACACACACACACACACACACACACACACATATATATATATATATATATATATATATATATATATATATATATATATATAAAAAATACTCCCAATGATACTCGCATTGTGAAACTAGTCAGAGGTTTTCCAGTACTTTTGGAGGAGTATTATGGAATTATATCTAGTAAAGGTTACAGATGGGAGGATCGTGGTCTAATAATAAAGAAGAAAGTTTGAGTGGTGAAAACTTTTGTTCTGTATTCGATGCACTTTTCGGGACAAAAAGGACTTCATATTATAAAGCTGATGTGCTCAAGATTGCTTAGTGTTGACTTTAAACTTTAAAGTCCTCACATCTTGAACAAAAAGGCTTCTTATGTGTGTCCTTTATGTCAGTGTCGTTTAGTGTTTTGAAGGACGTCCGCACATTATTGCTGGTAATGTTTCTCTGTGCAGCTTTAATGGCTGTCAAGTACATCAGGTGACATCGTAGTTACAATTTTTTTTTTTTTTTTTTTTTTACTTTATATCAATCCATTCATCATTATAAAACAAAATAGTTTTCATTTTCAAGTAGTCCATTTCCGTCCAGCACTGAATCTCAGTTACCGTCCACCTCTCCAAGGGACCAACTAACCCACTGTCTTTCATTACTGGGGAAGTTTGGCACATTGCAAGAAGGAAGTAAGCTGAAGTTTGACATAATTTTGTCGTTTGGGACTTTGGAGAAAGTTTTCCACTGCAGTAGTGTTCTTCAAAACATACTGATGTTTTTTAGTCACGGAAATATACTTTTAAAAATGTAAAAACAAAACAAACCTAATATTTAATTAGTTTTTATTGTCATGAATTATTTTTATATTTATTATTTTAATTCTAATTATATAATAATGCAAATATTAATGCAAAATAATAATGCAAAATATTTTTTTTTTAAATAATTGTATTTTAATAATTTTTCTTTAGTCCAGGATCAGACAGAAGTGTGAGGTTTATTATGTTCTTAAAGTCGATTACAATTACAATTAATGATTACAATTATTGCAGTTGCAATTAGTGATACTAATTATAATAATGAGTTGAGCTATTTCTATATATGTTTTTTTTTTAATAATTGTGAATAACTATTAAAGTATTCCACTTAATTATATAAATATTGCATCATGAAATATTTAGAATATCAGTAATTAAATATTTATTTATTTGTTTGTTTGTTTGTTTGTTTGTGTTTGCTTGTTTGAGTGTTATTTGTTTGTTTATTTATATCATTGTTTATTATTATAATCATAGACGATTATAATAATGTTGATAATTACTAAATTGTTCATTATTTATGAATGTCATATTGAATTAATATTGTAATCTCAATAAATATTTATTATGATATTTATTATATTTTAATTTGTTTTTACTTTGATCATAATTTGTGTTTTAGTTATAATAACAATAATAATAATAATAATTTACAAAACTTTTGTTAAAATTCAAAAGTTTTCAAAAATGTCAATAACGATTAAACTGTTTAAAAACTATACATTTCTCTTTCTCAAAGAAAAAAATCTATATATTTTGATGTAATTGTGAGTAAATATACGTTTTATATATTATAATATTTAAATCTGTTTTTACTTATTTGTTTTAATCACACATAATTTGTATTTTAGTCATTTTAGTAATAATAATAATTGTCTAAATATACAACAAAAGTGTGAGGATTATAATGTTTTTAAATCTGAAAAAGTTCTCAATGAGTTTTTTTCTTTCTCTTCGAGTGATGGAATTGTGTTTGGATTTGGACCATATTGTTGTTCTGGAGGATGTATTGGATTTCCCTAGATACACAACTCACTCCTGCACTTTACATAATTGAGAGGATATAATGGAATATTCACATTAACCCACCATAATACTGTATTGATTTTTAACCATGAGGACGTTCCCTAAGTGTCGGTCTGAATGTCCATCAGTGAGCTTCATCTTCAAAAAATCAATAAGTTGCTTACATCTCTTTGGAAATGAGGCATTTTCTAAAGAGATATTAAGATGAAACATATCCACTAGTGGCTGCATAAGATACAAAGAAACATTGATATGGCAAACTGACAGGGTGACTGAGATGAAAAGGGGACCAGAACTTTTGATGGAAATGCACATTGGAAAGTCCATAGACTGAGTGCAATGGACTGGATTTTACAATGCTGGGGTTTTGTTTTTGTTTTGTTTTGTTTTGTTCATCAACTGAAAAATGATTCATTCAGTAAAAAAAACAACTACTACTATTATTATTATTATTATTATTATTATTAAATACTTGTATTATTAATATTTTAACAATTATTTGTATTTATATATTATTATTATTATTATTATAACAATTATTCAACTTTTTTTTTTTAAGTTTGTGTAAATATAAATGGAATTAAATAGTTTTATCTTACACTAAAATATAATACAAATAAAATGTAATATCAGTCTTTTTCAGTCACTTCTCTTTAATTACTGTGGTAGTTTGTGGTATTTTATTGTAGTTGGTTTGTTTTGAGAAGTAATAAAAAAAGTTGAAATATTTGTAATATATTAAACAAGTATTAAAATATTCCAACTAATTATTTAAATTATTGTTATTTTGTTGTTTGTTTTGGTTTTTTTTCAGTCACTTCTCTCTAATTTCTGGCAATGGCATCAGACATTGAAAAATATTATGTACTTTTTTGTAAACTTGTGTCAACAGGTAGCATTAAGTGGGAGGTTATGATTGTCCTCACGCTAAAATGTTTTTCTTGAGTGTTATACTGATGTACTTTGTTATGAGGAGTGATATGAATGTTTTTTTCTTCTTCTTCTTCATTGTGTTCTCAGCACATCACCTCATTCTCTCATTGGTTGCACTGGTTTGAATGGCTGAGCGCTGGTTCCATGTGATCCACATTATTGTTGTTTCAGAAGAATGGACGGATGCATTGAGCTCTCATGAAACATTCAGCATGCCGCCATGCTCTGACACATTGAAGACCGCTCTTAATTTGTTGGATGTGGCCTCTCACATCACCACATGATCCAGTTTATTTATTTTGAATTATTTACCATGATCTGCCTCATGTTGGCAGCACATTGGCGAAAGCTAATTAGCCGAGATCTCTGCCCGTAGCTCTTTGAAAGCATACAAACTGAAACAAATGCATTGACACAATGAATTCATTCATTACACCTGCTGCGTTTGTTTGCTTGTCTATAAAATTCTTTACAAATTTAGTAAATATTTGGATATTTTTCAGTATTTTGACTTGATTCAGATATGTTTTCTTCCTTAAATATAAAATTGAGTGTAAAAACAGTCTTATTTTCTATTAAGTTTTAATGAGCGAAATTCTCTCTTCATCCAACTTGAAGGTGATTCGAGCCCTAAAGCTATTTGAGGGAAAATCTTAATATTCCAGCCTTGTTCTTTCTAAATTAGAATTCTCTTAATGTCATTTTAAGTCGGGGAATTAGGACTCAAACACAGCATTGTGATTGTCAATTAATCATGCATTATGTTCTCATCATCTCTCATGATAGTTGGATTAGTCGTCGCCGACATTCAGATGAGGGGAAATTGCATTTCTGATTTCCTGTACTCAAATCAGCTCGGATTAGCATGTTGATTATTTCAGAGCAAGGAAATGTGATTTACACCATTGTGCCTTTGATTCAGCCTTGTGGGATTCTCGGAAGAAAAAAAAATGGTTAAATTTAAGGTTAAAAAACCTGGCAGGTGCAGTTGCTGGAAAAATTTAGCCTTTATTGATAAAATATTAATATGCCAACTTACAAAACTTGAGTTGTACCTTAATCTGAAATAAAGTCACTATCATGGGGTATGAATATCCCTTTTTAATGAAATATATATATATATATATATATATATAATTATATATAATTTTTTTTTTTTTTTTTTGTTCTTTAATTTGTACCATGTTTAGTTTGACTTTCTTTGTGCCAGTGTGTTTGCTGGACACTTTAAATATTAGTAAGCAGTAGTAAATAAGTACATTTTATTGGTAAAATATTAATATACCAACCTACAAAACAAACTACAAAAATATGCTTTGTACCTTAAAATAAACTGAAAAAGTTACCATCACTGGGTTGTTTTTCAATGCAACAATTTAATAAGATAATTTATGAAGTTTTGTTTAGTTTCATTGTTTTTTGTTTGTTCGTTTTATTGTGCGGTTTTGTTCTTTAGTTTTTCATTGTGCCGTGTTTAGTTTTAATATTATTTTAGTGTAGTTTAGTTTTTGTTTTGTTACATTGTGCTGTAATTTTTGTTTTTGTTTCATTGCGTTGTTTTTAGTTTAGTTTAAAAAATTGTTAAAAAAATGGTGAAAAACAAGTAAACATTTGTTGGTATATAAAACAAACTGCAAAAAAAATGCTTTGTACCAAATCCTTGCTTTCCATTAAACCATTTAATTAGTGTTTTAAAGTCTCAATATTGTGTAAAAATAGTTTTTAAAGTAAATCGTATTATAGTGTAGTTTATCTAAGAGCTCAAGATCCCTGTTTGTTTTACACAGTAATTATATTGAGGAAATTCATATGATTGCTTTGTTTGTTTGTGTATGCAGATGAAAAGACGTGTGGGCCACATGAATTTCGCTGCAAGGACAACAACTGCATACCGGACCACTGGAGGTGTGACGGGCAGAGCGACTGTAGCGACAATTCAGACGAGGAGAACTGCAGTACGTGATTCTGCATTTAATCTCTTATTTAACTTGTATAAAGTTATGCAGTGAATAGTTTAACAAGCACGTCCTCTGTAGTTGATGCTGTCTGTGACATCAACACTCCCTGTTGAATGAAAATCCAAATGTGTTCTTTTTTTTTTTAAATAGTGTTTGTATTTTGTTTTGCTGTAGTTTCTTGTGTTTTATCGCTGTGATGTGTATTGTTTCGTTTAGTTTAATTTAGTTTCATTGTGCCTTGTTTAGGTTTTGCTTTAGTTTTAGTGTGTCATGTTTAGTTTAGTCATTGTGCTATGTATTGTTGTTTTGATTAGTTTCGTATTGCTGTTATTTAGTTTAATTGACCGTTTGCAATGACCCTTAGTTACTGTTGCCATGACCGACAAACGTGCCGCTCTCACTCTGCAAATCATGTTCTCACGCGGTGAAAAATACATCGCAGAGCAAAGAGGAAACTGACAACACACTGACAGACCAGACAGAGCAGGTTACTTCTGATATGAAACAAGGTCTCAAGACCGTCAGCTTTTAAATTGTGTCATTTTTAAAGAAATTCAAACAACAAATACCGCTTTGTGGCTCTTCAATGTGTCGTGACAGATCACTGTATTGCCTCAGTTCAAACACTTGAACAGATCGTCTTTTCATATCTACGTAAAGCACGAAATGAACACGAATAAACATCAGAAAGTATTTTATTTCAACCGCGGAACACATTATTTTTCAAGTTTAAGTCCACCGAAGTTAATCTACTCTTCTGTCTGATTTGTCGTTAAGGCTTAAGAAGGGATACAGCTGCGGCTTCTGGACATTTACATATTTTCTGAGACAACAGTATAACGTGAAACAGTGTCTCAGTGACCGTCTTTTTGCTGTATGGACCTGTGATAGTTTAATGAGAGGAAAAATGACATGAAGTGACGCAAGGTTAGCTGCATTGAAAACAGATGAGCGCACGTGCATATAGAGCTCCTGATCGGAGCGAAGTACACAGAATTTTGTCCTCAGAATGATAAGAGCACACGATTTAACATAGTATTTTATTATTTAACACTCAGTATTTAACTTAAGCGCTGCAAGCCATGCACACAGCACCGGACATGATAGATTTTCTGGTATGCAAAACAAGTACTTTAAAGGAATACCTTAGCTTATTGCCGTTACCGTGGCAGCCAACAACAGCACAGCTTAACCCGCTGCGCATATTTATATTTAGTTATATTGAAAAAGTTTCAATTCAGTCTATCTCCCCCCCGTTTTAACATGGATTTCTATGGAGACGGGCCTTAGCTGTCGGGCAAGATGGCGGATAGCAGTGGCGGCACATAATATCCACGCTCTGATTGGTCAGATCACCTGTCAATCAAGCTCTTTGCGAATGGTCAATTGTGATTTGTTATTTAGTTTAGTTTGTTTGGTTTCATTTTGTTAAGTTTCATTGTACTGTGTTGTTTAGTTACTTTTAGTTTAGTTTTATTGTGCTGTTATTTAGTTTAGTTTGTTTGGTTTAGTTTTGTTTAGTTGCATTGTGTTGTGTCGTTGATTAGTTTAGTTTATTATTTAGTTTAGTTTTATTTTTGTTTCTTAGTGCTGCATTGTTTAATTTATTGTGCTGTTATTTTAGTACAGTTAAATGTAATTGTGCTGTGTTTCGTATGTTTGGTTTAGTTTTGTTTAGTTTCGCTGTGCTGTGTTGTTTAGTTACTTTTGTTTCATTTTGTTTAGTTTTATAGTGATGTTATTTAGTTCCATTGTGCTTCATTGTTTTTTGTTGTTTCATTGTGCTGTTTTGCGTTGTTTAGTTTAGTTAGTTTGGTTTAATTTTGTTTAGTTCAGTTGTGCTTCATTGTTTAGTAATATTTGTGCCGTTATTTATTTTAGTTCAGTTTAATTCTGCTGTGTTTAATTTGTTTGGTTTAGTTTTGTTTCATTACCATGAATTGTTTAGTTTCATTTTGCTTTGTTGTTTTGTTTTGTTTAGTTTTATGTTGTGTTTAGTTTCATTGTGTATTGTTTTGTTGTTTAGTTTCATTGTGATGATTTGTTATTTAGTTTACGTCACTTCATTGTGTTATTTATAGTTTCATTGTTATTTAGTTTGATTATGCCATGTTTTGTTGTTTTGTTACTTTGCGTTTAGATTAATTGGGCTGTATTTTGTTGTTTAGTTACATTGTGCTTTGCTTTGTTGTTTTAGTTGGTTTCATTATGTTGTGTTTAGTTTCACTGTGTCGTGTTTCATTATTTAGTTTAGTTTCAGTTTTCTTTGTTGTTTCATTTAGTTTCAATGTGCGCTGCGTTCTATACAGTAGTTTAGTTTCATGCTGTAATCAGGCTCTAATCTTCTTGTCTATTCTGACATCTGAATGCTTTGACATTTAAGTACATTCAGCTTTCATATGTTCCTCTTATCACACTTGGCTCTTAACACAATTAGACATACAGGCACAGCAGGGTTTCTAAAAAAAAAAAAAGAACAAAAAAAAAATAGGATTGATATCACGCTCCACAGTGTGTGGCACATAGATGTCGGATCCTCAGAGAGGGATTTGCAAGCTAACGCTGGTGCGTCAGTGTGTGACACTGAGCCGTCTTTTTCTTCTGAAGAGCACATGGGTCTCAAACAGCATCCAAAAGTGCTTCATCACTCTGTGTGTGACTGTTGTCTCAAATCTCCATATTTATTCTCTATTTTTCCCCTGATGTCGGAGTCATTATATAGACACAGAACGAGTTCTCCAGTACTCCAAGAGCTCCTAAAGCCCAGTGGATCTCATCACACTTCAGCTGTGTCTTGAGCCTCTAGCTTCACACTTTCAAACAAGAGTGAAACACAGTGAGAATGAGATTGTGTGTTGATTGCGCTGGAAGTTTATGTGTCGCCCAAGTAGTGATTATATCAATTTCCCTGAAATGCAGACAGGTATTTTTCTTGTCTTCTCGGGATGTTGCTAACCACCGTCCGCTGGAGTGCAGCTGTATGTTTTCTGTCAGCCCTGTGACGTTGATTGACAGTTAGCGGAGAAAGTGTCCCACTGAATGGCAGAATCGATCTCTCACACTGATCTGCAATTTGGTTTTAATGGCAGCGTTCCTGTTGCTCCCGGCATCGGCTCCCGTGATAAACGGCCATGTATGTTGCTTTGTCTTTCCTCTGTGTGTGGCGTGAGCTCGGACCATTTATTTACTAGATTACAGAGCCACTGCCATCCTTTATTCAAAATGTGATCATGATGTAAGTCAGACTTGTGCTTGCAGCAGAAAGCAGAGCACAATGGCATACTTTCCACCTCAATGATACTTCTTTCCTTTCTTTTTTTCCACTTCCTGTTCCCTTTTGTTTCCCCTTTTCTTTCCTGTCTGTTTTCCAATACTACTTTTTACTTTACATTTCTTTTCATTTGTTTTTCCTTCTGTTTACTTCTATCAGTTTCCTTTTCCTCCTTCCCTTCCCATTTGTTTACCTAGTTTTTATCCTTTTCCTCCTTCCCTTTCTCCTCATTTTCCTTTGCTTCCTTTTACTTTACTTTTTTATTTCCTTAATTTTCCCTTGCCTTTGTTTTGTTTTACTTTACATTTTCATATTTTTCTTCTTTCATTTTCCTTTTTTCAATTTCCTTTTCTCTTCCCCTTCATCGTCTTCTCTTTACATTTCCTGTTTTCTTTTACTTCCTTTTACTTTACATTTCCTTTCCTTTGTTTTTCATTTGGCCTTACTTTGGTTTTCTTCCTTTTTCCTTCCCTTTCCTTGTTTCCCTTCTCTTTCCCCTTGTTTTCCTTCACTTCTTTTTTTTTCATTTGTTTTTCCTTTCCCTTTGTTTTGTTTTACTTTTAATTTTCTTCCTTTTTCCTTCTTTCTTTTCCCCCTTTCCTTTTTACTTCCCTCTTCCTCTTTCACCTTTCCCACTTCTTTAATCCCTTTTCCTTCAATTCCTGTTTCTTTACATTTCCTTTCCTTTGTTTTTCCTTTAGCTATGCTTTGATTTTTTTCCCCTTTTTCCTTCCCTGCCCTTTTCCTCTCCCTCTTTCCCTTCCCTTTTTTCTCTTTCTTGTCCTGTCATTCACTATCTTTCTCCTCAGTTTTTCCATTATTCGCTTTTACTTTACATTATCCTGTAGATTTCCTGTACTTTTCCTTTACCTGTATTTTTCCTTTTCCTTCCATTCATTTAAATTCCTTGTTCTTTCTTTCTTTCTTTCTTTCTTTCTTTCTTTCTTTCTTTCTTTCTTTCTTTATATTTCCCTTTATGCTTCTGTCTGTCTTTCATTTGTTGGTTTGCTTTACTTTTTTGTGTTTTATGTTCTGTTTAATCTGTCAGTTGTTTGTTTGTTCTATATATTTGTTTTTCTTTAGTTCATTCACTTATTCTTTGATTTTTTTTTTTATTTATGTATTTTTTCCTTTCTGTCTTTTGTTTGTTTGTTCTATCGGTTGTTTTAATGTCTTTGTTTCTTTTGTTTGTCTGGCGGTTCATTCATTTGCCAGTTCTGTCCTTGATTTTGTTCCTCCTGTTCTTTATGTCTTTCTCCTTCCCTTTCCCTTTATTTCCTATCCTGTCCCTCTTTTCCACCTCCTTTCCTTTGAAGTTGTTCTTGTGCTTGAAACTTTTGATGGTGAACAACCTACTCAAAACAAATCAGTGCCAGTTTAAAGCAGCTGTTGGCTCAGCATTATTTACTAAAGATCAACATTGTCTTGAAGGTTTCCCAGCTGTCACGTCAGACTCGTAGATTTCATAAGCTGTGATTTTATGTGCAGTCAGTCTCCCTACCCTTTTTTTTCCTCTCTCTCATTCTTTTTCTATCAATCTCTCCATCTCTTTCAATTAAAAGCGAGCTCACGGATCCCTCGCTGATCTACATCACAACAGACACTAATACAAACATCTTATGTATTCAGTATCAGCATGCAGCATTTCCCTAGAGCCCGTTTTTTTACAGTCTTTACGAACACAGGCTACTGAAGAGTGTTTGTTTGACTCGACTTGCATTTTAGAGTCTATTTGTGTACAAAAGGTTCTATTTTTACATGATTTCAATCTGATAAGAGAGAAAATATGACTCCTATATGGTCACTTATTAATCTAGAGTTGAATTCCAGCCTTTTTTCTCACTTGCTGGGAGGGAGTGAAACCAGATAGAGGTTCGATTTCTTTTCCTCTGTTGGATTCACCTTGGGAGCCTCACACAGAAACATCACTGGGAGGCTCTCATTGGGTTGTTGATGTCAGGGCAGATAATCTGCAGAGAGCTGGAGCCGGATGCAGAGAGACTGGTAATAGAGTTAGAGGAGTGACACAGCAGTGCTCACTTATTATGATCAAGGAGATCTGTGCTCCATCTGTTCCTTCTTTCTTTCTTTCATGTTTATTTGTATCTTTCTTGATTTTAATATCTTTGTTTATGTTGTCTGTATCTTCCATGGACCTTTCTCAGCAGGGGAAGTCGTCATAGTTTTGGTAGTCTTCTATAGTAGTGAATGGGGGATTACATCATATTTATTGCTCAAATAGCAAAAGAAAAACTCCCCAATGGTGTTTTCTCAACTTTATAAAAAAAAAAAAAAAGGGAAAAAATAGAAAGAGACTGACAACAGTCCAAAGAGAGAATGATGTCAAATTTACCATCACTCCTATAGATGCTGTATTAGAAATACTAGTTAACTAGTTTTTTTTTTTTTTTTTTTTTTTTGTAATTTGATGCAAATGCAGGGGTTAAAGCAAAAAAAAATCTTTTGACTGAAAATTTTTCCTCGGCCAAACCCCGATCCAAACCCATACCTGTCACACACCCAGTTTTAAGAGCCGTGTTTTTCTTCTTGTAATTAGGAGCGCTTGTTCTCCTAATTTAAAAAAATCAGGAGCACCTTCTAATCAATAATAAAAAATTCTGATAAAAAATTAGCCTTCTTAATACGAGGTGACATTTGGCAAAGTGATTTACAGGGGAATTTTCTTTTTACTTTTGTAAATGCATTTTTCTAATTTTATTAAATGTATGCAGTGTTTCCTCTAGGATTTTTTCCAGCTGTGGTGGCAGGACTATTTCCCATGGCCCACATCCCCTCCCCACCCAAGAATCACCTGCACTCAGAATAAAATTTATATTAACTAAAAAAAAAAGTATATCTTTGAATAATTTAATACGGTAAATAATAAAATAAGAACAAATAAATTAATGACAATCAATAGCACAAACAAAAATAATAACAAGATACAAATTAAATTATCAGTACTTAAATTTTTTCAGTTAGGTCTAACTATAATCTATTCAACTGTAAAAAAAAAAAAAAAAAAAAGGGCATTTTCTTTTTTGCAATGGCATCATTTTCATCTGTCAAATTCAAAAAAATGTTTATAAGCTTTTTAAAATTTCTATTTAAAAAAAAATATTATTAAGAAGTAGAATAAGACAAATGAGTTACCAATTATATGAAATTAGTATTAATAAGAAATTAATTTGTACTACAGAGGTGGCACAGAAGAACACAAAAGTGGCTTGTAAGTACATTTTCAGACGTTTAATGAGGTTCAGAGGTGGCATGAGTGCAATTAAAATCATAAATTCATGTGGAGATTAATGTTTTAAATATGCAATTTTGAATACAGAACTATTAAATGATTTAAATAACTGAAATTATACAGTAACCCCTGTGTTTGCTTTTAGAGATGCGCAGCGGCTCAGCTGTTACTTTATTTAGAACTATTTTCGTTGATGATAGAGCAAAAATGCAGTACTTGTTTATTGATCTGTTGTATTAAATCAATATCACATTTGCAAACTCCCTTAATAATTATTAAAAGCTGTCACTCTCCTTATCGCGATCTGTGCACAGATGAGAGCGCGCGAGTGAGTTCTCGAGACTCGAAAGCACGTGCAAATGTGATACATTCCGTCGGAACCTGCGGGAATCTGTAGAATGATTATTACCGCTAATAGCCGCAATCCCGCGCTGTTCTCTGATAATACCCGACTGTGAATGATGCGAGCGGCGTTACTATGTTGTCAGTGAGACGCTGCAGCCGTGGCGGGGATGATTTTTGGTGTGCCGGCAGAACAACAACAACGCGCTACATGTTTCTTTTCCCCTCATTTATCCCTAATAAACTAATGGAGTGAACGCGCAGCAGTTTTTCCGTGAGCGGGAACACAAAACCCGGAGTGGACTAAGAGCGGAGTGAATACAGAGCGCTTCGAGCGGAGAGAGGAACGTGTTTTCACTCCACTCCAGGCTTTGATCACACCCCCCTCAGCAGGCTGAATACACCTCGTCTTTACTTAATTTAAGACCTATTCAAGCTAAAATTAAGAAATGCATTACACTATTTGAGATGTAAGCCTATTTACGGCCTTAAAATTATGAAAAGTGCATTTAAGACATTAAAAACAGGCGGGAACCCTGCAAATGACGGAAATCCGTCGTAGACTCGCTGCAATTAACGGAAATCCGTCGTAGAGACGGAGAACTTTAATCCCTGCAAATGTAATATAAGACAAAGTATAGTGTTATAAATGTACATATATTTAAAAAACAAAACAAAAAAAACTTTAGATATTTGTTTCTCTCTGTCTTATTTTTTGTTTGTTTGTTTTAATTTGTGTATTTTTTGCTTGTTTATTGTGTCTTTTTTTGTTCTTTTAATCATTTCTTACTATTTCATTGTTCGTTAGGTTGTTCATTTCTTACTACTTTGAATCTTTCCTTTGTTTGGTCTTTCATTTGTTTTCTCATTCACTTTCATTTTCTCGCTTTCAATTTGTTTGCGTATTCATTTGTTCTCTGTGTTTGTGTGTGTGTGTTTTAGTTTTGTCACTCATTCTTTCTGTCTTTAATTCTGTTTTTCGCTCATTTTATTTCTGTCTTTCTTTTGTTTGTTTGTTTATTTACTTGTTTGTTCTTTGTTTTTCCTTATGTATGTCTGTCTGTCTCTCTTTTTCATCTTTTGTTTGTTTGTTTATCTATTGCCTATATATGTTGTCTGTCTTGTGCATGGTCTTTCTTTTGAGTCCTTTCTTTCTCTTTGTTTCAACCTTGTTTATTTCTGTTTTTATTTTTGTTTATTTCATTTGTTTGTTAATTCTCTGTCTTTTTGTTTGCTTGGTTATTTACTGTCCTGTTTGTTTTCTGTTATTCATCTGTTCACTTGTTTTGCTTATTTGTTTGTTCCGTATGTCTGATTTTCTTGAGTTATTTCATTTTATTTGTTTTGTTTGTTTGCATGTATTCACTTGTTTGCCTTTTATTTCTGTTGCTCGTTTACCAATTCTGTCTTTTTCATCTTTTTCTTATTTACTTGCACTCATTTTCTCATTTTCACATTTTCTCCATGGCATTTCTTAGACTTCCTGGCAGATCGTACCCAAGAAAGTCTGGATGTGTCTTTCTGTTCATAACAATACAACACACATTTTGCCATTTGTTTGTTTGTTTGTTTTACTGCTGCCAAAAGCTTATTTCGCTTTCACTGTCATTGCTTCCAATAGTAAAAGAAGTCCAAATTCTGAATCCATCCATGTCTTTCTCTCCCTTCTCTTTTCAGAGCCAGTAACATGCAATTCGAAAAATTTCATCTGCGCCAACGGAGAGTGCATCTCCTCACGCTTCCGCTGCGACGGCGACTTCGACTGCACCGATAACTCTGACGAGGTTTCAAGCACCACATTCGTCAATTGCTAAACATCATTCATCTGGTTCCTGTTAGAGTGCTGATATCCTGTACGTGTGTTTTCAGAGAGGCTGTGAGAGCCACTGCTCCGAGGATCAGTTCCAGTGCCTGAATCATCTCTGTATCTCAGTCAAATGGCTCTGTGATGGACAGGAAGACTGCAAAACCGGGGAAGATGAGGCCAACTGCAGCCCTGCCAACACTGCCATGACAGGTTAGCTGCTTTCACACGCTCTTTAAATAATGCAAACGGATCCAGAAACGATCAAAGCTGTTCCCAGACAGCTAGCTTGGCACTCCTATAATCACGTCACCGACTGGACACCTTTTATCCAAAGGGAATCATAGGCCTATGACTACACAATGCTGACTGGAGATCACTGCGCGACCTAAAAACCCTGCTGCCTTCATTTATAACCGCTAAGCTACTTCCGCTTAAAACTAACAGCAAAATGACCCCACATTTGTCATTTTCTGCATTTAAATGTCACCTAAGGAGTTTCATTGCAGGGAACGGCTTGTTCCTCCCTCAGCGATAGACTCCTTAGAGTCTAAAACTACTGCTTAAGTACACTTGATGAAAGTGTGGTACACCTGCAAACACTCCGGCCCAATTTATGTCTTAAAAGAGGTTGCTATAAAAGAAGTATGTTGTCTTTTGTTGCAAGTATTTGCATGCACCCAGAACATCTACCTGTAATGCTTTCAGTGCATTTATATAAGGAGGCAAAATATCATCCTCTCATCTCCCCTTTCATCTGTTCCTGAGGAACAGATGGCAAATCCACTTACTCAGGATAGATTTTCAATATTCACTTCCTCCGTGATGTCAATAGCAAGCTACGCTCCTCCCCAGAGCTTTGAAGTCAAAATGAAGTCGAGAGTTGTTTTTTTTCTTTAAATTTAAGTCAGTATCTATATATTTATTTATTAAATGAAAACTATATATATATATATATATATATATATATATATATATATATACACACACATACATACATACATACACATACATACATACAATTATATTTCATTTTATTTAATAATTATAAAATACTATTTTTCATTAAAATAATTAATTTTACTTATTTTAAATAATTACTTATTTTCAACTTAATATCTACTAATATCTATACACGCACACACACGCACACACACACACACACACACACACACACACACATGTCTGGTTTGCTATCCTTGTGGGGCCTTTCCATAGGCGTAATGGTTTTTATACTGTACTTACTTTTATAACTTTTATCTAAAGCTAAAGAACCCAAAAACACTCAAGAACTCAGAATAATGCATTTTCTGAACTTCAGCTTCATCTGTTACTTTAACCCCAAGAGACTTGAAGTGTTTCTCCTTTTTTTTAATATAAAGTTGAGGTCTCCCCGCCATCTTTCTTGGCCCTCGTCTTGAATATTTCAGCGTTGTGTGCTGTGTGCACAGGGTACCTGAGTCCATCCACGCCTGCACCGTCCAGTGAATTATTCTGAATGTAAGACCGCTGGAGATGCATTCAGAAAGCTCTCACACTCCCTTTCCATTTTTTTGCTGCTCCTCTGTGACTCAAGGCAAGCCAGGGGAATTTTACCCTACGATTAATATTAATGTGGCTGAAAACACTTCAAAAAGTGCAGCCAGAAATCTCTGGCAACCTCTCGCTGACCGAAACTGCAGCTCGGTTTATTTCAGTCAGTGTCGATCTACAGCAGGGAGTCACGTGTGCGAGACGGATGCTTTCAAGGAACAGATTGTCCCAGGACATGTAGATTTATGTGTCTTATTATAGGATTCTTTGACGGAAGATTTCTTGTCTTGACCTTTTTTTGCGAATTCCTTGTGTCTGCGCAGCTCGGCCGACGTCATGTGCTCAGAACGAGTACGTGTGTGTTGGAGGTGGCTGTGTGTCGGCTGGTCAACGCTGTGACGGACAAAATGACTGTTCGGATGGATCTGATGAGGTCAGTTGTGTACATACACAGAAAAAAGGCATTTTCTGATTACAATGCACTCAAAAATGAAAATTATCATCATTTACTCACCCTCATGATGTTCCAAACTACAGCACATTAAAAATAAGAGATTTTGAAGAATGTTTCAGCTATTTTGTGTGAATAATAATAATTTTCTAGTTGAACTTTCATGATCAAAAAGGCCTTGCTTTACCCTGTTGTACAAAGTTTGTGTGAAAAATTGTTATTGTTGTTGTGTTATTTGTTTTGTTGTAGTTTTTCAAAATTTGAGTGTACATGGTTAATAAAAATACTAAAATTAAATATAATAAATGTAATAAAAATTATATGTGTGCCTTTATATATATATATATTAGGGCTGGGCGATATATCGAACACAATATTCATGCGTATCTCATCAGTAAAACCGGTTCCGTGAATAGCGGTAAATCTCAATCACCTGTTTTCAAATAGAGCGCCATTTAATACACAGAGCCGCAGTTCACTGACAAGCTACGCAATATTGCATTCATTATCGAAGACGATTCATCTGCGATAATGAATGCAATATTGCTAGCTTGTCAGTGAACTACGGCTCTGTGTATTAAATGGCGCTCTATAATAAGGTTCTGCGCAAACCCTCAATATTCTCGGGGTCTGATTTGATATGGCAATATTGATGAACTTGCTGCTTTGGCAAGGGGCGGGGCAGTACTGAAACACCGTCTAAGCTGTTCGCCAATCACAACGCACTGGGACAGCTAACCAATCACAACACATTTCGTTTTTTGGAAGGCGGGCCTTCGGAACTAATCGAGCCGTTTGTGCCAAGCTGGGGAGAGAGGTGTTGTAATAATGTAAATTATGTGAAAAATAATGTGATTTTCGAACCACCAAGCATGAGAGCATGTTCTAGTACACCCCCAAAACAAAATCTTGACTTTGTAAAAGAGCATAATAGGACCCCTTTAACTCTGATGCAGCATTGCACAGTATTGCTGCATTGTCTCTTGGTAATAGCAGGCCTTTTCCTTGAGACTGTGCTCTGTTTTCTCGAGGGACTTTGCTTTAATTACACCCTCACTCATAATGCAGTGTCAACAGTTCAAAACGAGTTTGCCTGTCTTAATAAGGCCCGTTAAAACAGACCTCTTTTTCAAAGGCCCCTAGAGAGCCAATGCCGCATTTCTTCCATGCATTATATATAAAAAGCAATTTCAGCTGTAGGAAAAGATCAAAGGTCATTTCTAAAGAGGACACTCCTCTTAATTCAACCAGTCATTCAGTTGAGTTATTGAAATTGAGTTGAGCCGTGTGTGTGTTTGTGTGGGCAGGTGGACTGTATCCGGGAGTGTAAGGAGGACGAGTTCCTGTGTCGGAATCGGGCACACTGTGTTCCCGCTCGCTGGAGGTGCGACAGAGTCTTTGACTGTCTGGATCAAAGTGACGAGGACAACTGTGACCAAGGTAACGCTCCCAAATCTGTTAGTGAGCAGCACATTTCTAGTTCCCAGCATGCTTTGCATGGGATTGAGAAAGTAACTGTTGAAATTAAGTTCTGTTTATCTATCTATCTACCTATATGTCTGTCTGTCTGTCTATCATGTAATATTATTTTTGAGTTTACACAGTTACACGTAACCTTTCAGTTGATTTTCAATAAATACATATATGTAAAATTAATCATATCATTTACAATACAATTGATAATAAAATCATTATTTATAACAAAAACAACACTACTACTACTACTACTAATAATAATAACAATAATAACAGTTAAAAACAACTCATAATGTATTTTATGAGTGTGCGGATATAACTGACATTTCAGCTAATTAATGATTTAACAACTATGATCTATTAATATAATAAAGTTAATGGAAGCATAATTTTTCAAATTATTTTTGAGTGTACACAGTTATATATTTTATAAATATAATATAAATATTCTTTACAATTAAAAATAATAAAAATCATGGATAGGTATGACTAACCTTTCAGTTACATAAACATATAGGTCTAAATAAATAAATAAATGTTTAGTTTATTCACTCACTCACTCACTCATTCATTCAATCATTCAGGTACTTATTTACTAACATAAAACAATTAAATACAATAATAATAATAATCATCATCATAATAATAAAGTAGTAGTGGTATATTTGTTGATGATGATTATTATTGTTATTTATAAATGTGTCCATATTTATAACTACATTTTTCTATAACAAAATAATAAAATAATTTGCTCATAGTACAAATAAAGTCATTAACATTTACTAAAATAATAAAATGAAATAAAAAAAAGTTACTTTATGATATGTTTCCTATGTGTTAAGCATTGTGTTTGCTAGTGCCAAATATTGCTTAAATAGTATGTTAACTAAATGTAAGTGTTACATCAGCTGTAAAAGCCCAAATCTGTGGAGTACGACCCAGAGTGACAGACGTGTGCGACAGGCTGACGTATTTATGCCAGTACCTTTAAATTTGAGTTTCAGCCCGTGACAGACTTGAGGGATTTTCACAAACATGATCATCAGAAGAATACATTACAGCGGATCAGCCGAGCCGTGTGCGGCACAGCGCGGAAAAATCCCCAGCCTCATGAGAGAAGTCATTTCCCCAATATTTGTGAAAATTGGCGAGGATGAAAGGTTCCGTGTTGCCACTTGATATCTGACAAGCGACTACATGAAAGGCCTAATTTCAGTGTTTTGAAAAATTGCACTTGTTGATGTTGTTGCGAAGACAACGCCAGCCGTCCCACACCTGCGGCTCTTTGGAAGTGTTTGCATCAAAGATGAAGTCCTGCTTCTAAACGTCTTATTTATTTATTAGCAATTTTCTGTCTCCTAATCATCGTTGTGGTTATATGAAATATCATAAGATGTCTCTTCAGAGTTTGTGTTTCTTTCAGACTGTACTGAATCAGTGGATGAGTATTGACTGGATTGTCTGACTTCCTGGTGTTTTTAAACTATCGGACGCCTTTGATCTTTGTCGAGTCTTGATGGTGAAGGCGTTTTTGGTTTTTTTGGAAAGTTCCTTTGTTTCTCTCCTGCTTCCTGTTATAAATAAGTAATAGATTTAAATCGATATGTTAAGCTAAGTTAAAATTTACACAGTGCATTCCAAACAAGCTTAGTTAACCAGGTTTTTATAGTCTCAGAAGTTAAATTTGGTGAATTCTGAATATTTATGCAAAAGTGTTTGTCCTAGTTGCCAGGGTGATTCTATGCAGTTGCTAAGGTGTTTTATTTATGTATTTATTGCATTTATATATATATATATATATATATATACACATATATATAATTATTTTATTTTTATTTATTTTTTTTGCTTACAGCCCCCTCCCCCATTTTATTACACTGAGGTTTGTTGCATACAGTGGTTGCTTACTAAAGAATCGATCTTCAAAATACACTAAAATCCTGAGCTAAAAATTGTTTTTGGTTTAGTTTTTTTATGTGATTTTGGTCTTATAAAATAAAATAAAAATGAAATGTTACTACAACTGGTTTATATATATATATATATATATATATATATATATATGTAAATGTGTGTGTGTGTATATATATATATATATATATATATATATATATATATGTATGTATGTATGTATAAAAATAGAATAAATAGGTTTGTTTATTGGTTTGTTGGTTTATTTGTTAGTTAGTTTTCTCTGCATATCAGATTATTGTATTATTATTATTATTATTATTATTATTATTATTATATGTATCTACATTTCACTTATTTATTATTTGTTTGTTTTTGTTTGTTTGTTTATTTGCTTGTCTGTGTTTTCCATCCATCCGTCCGTCCGTCCGTCCGTCCGTCCATCCATCCATCCATCCATCCAAAATAAGAAACAATTTTAGTATAATTTCATTTTCTGTGATTTCATACTTTTGATTTAAATAAATATATTTTATTTCAATATGTTCTTTGTTTAGTTACTTCGAGAATAACTAAAGTTATGATAAAAGCCTAAATGAGAGTATAATTTAATTTTCTTTTATTCATGACGTTGCTTTTTACTTTAGAGTTTTAAGCTATTGCTATTTAACTTTGCTTTTAAGTGCGGTTGTTTGTGAGTCTTGCATTTGCACCCTTCCGCCTCGCTTTGGTCCAGCATCACCGTGTCGTCTTTTATTCAGGGAAACTTTGTTATATTAATGTGCATTTCTGTCAAACGCCTGCTAGAAAACTCTCGCTCAAACCTGATGACAAAGAAAGGGTTCAGGGTGAGAAAAGCAGGGCGTATTCTCAGAAAAAGCAATGCTCTTAGTCTAACAGCCTCTTTAAGCTTATAAAAAACATGCTTTCTGAACGCAGAGCCAAACGTAGGCCTTTAAAAACCGCCAGAATAACTGATCTCCGGTCATTTTATAGGTTACAATCATTCTTATTTTCCCCAGTTGATGCTTTTGCTTTGACAATCTCTGTAATGCTTGTGTTTCACTGTACCTGAGGAACTAAATGGGCTCCATAAATTTTATCATCAGGGTTTATAGAAGGTTTTGTCGCTGTTGGAGAAGGAAGTAAAAATGTCTTTTCAGTTGATGGTGATTAAAAGCATCTCAATGCCAGATGGAGTTTATTTATATATTTATTTCAACAACAAAAATGGCTTTGAAATAAATCTTTACAGATAGCATGAGTGGTTAGACATCTTATAGAAATCTATATGAATGCAGAAATTGCTTCAGATACAAACCAAATGAATATCTTCTTAAAACTACAGGATATATTCATGTGAAAATAGCTTGTGAACTCATTCATTTAAATATTTAATTGTAGATTAATTCATACTTATTTCAAAAACATCAAAATGCACCAAGATTGTCCTTGTATGGGAATGTGCAAGGTTGCAGATAAGATATAGTTCAATAAATTCAAATGCGTTCACAAGTCATGCAATTATATGTTCAAAAACTTTCTCCGAATAAGGTGCAAATTAAGTGTCCTGTTACTTTTTTGAAAGCAGCAGACACCCAAATCTCATGATTTTGAAGTGAGAATTATTGCTTATAAACAAATCAAATGTCCATAAAACTGCAAAAAACAATAAACAGTTTACTTTGAATAATGTATGTAACAATTAAATTAGTTTTTTTCATACGTTGTGTTGTTAAAATATAATAAATAGTCAAATCTTTTGTTTGCAGGGTCATTGGCTTGCCGCGCAGACGAGTTTGTTTGCAACAACACGCTGTGTAAGCTGCTGGTCTGGCTGTGTGATGGTGAGGATGACTGCGGAGACAACTCTGACGAAGATTCAAACATGTGTGGTACGTTTATGACTAGTGGTGCTTTTACACTGAAATCAGACTGTATAAAAATGTTTATTTTGTTTATTGTTTGTTTGTTTTGAGGTTTTGTTTGGTTTGTTTTTATTTGTGCGTGTGTGTGTGTTTTGTTTTAGTTTTGATTTATACATATTTATTTTTGTTTTGCTTTAGTTGTTTTATTTATTTATATTTATTTAAAAACATTTTATACTTAACTATATATACATTTTTTTTTCTTTTTTTCACGTACAATTGTTTTCCCATTGAAGACCAATAAAAAAATAAAAGTTAATTAATTCACTAATTTACAATTTATTTATTTATTTAAAAATATTTAAATGTTAAAATTATTTTATTTATTTATTATTATTTTTTTTTTCGTTTTTATTTCATGCATAAATATTTTTTGTTTGTATGTGTGTTTGTTTTGTTTTGTTTTATTTTATTTTTCACTTTTGTGTGTGTCTTTTGGTGCATTGTTCAGTTTTGGTTTGTTTTTCATTTTGTTCAGTTTAACATTTTATTTTCATTATATTTGCATTATATTATATTTTTGTGGTGTTGTTGTTTCAAACTTATTAATATTTGTTTTGCTTTGATTGATTATTTATTTATTTATTTTAATTCTACATAATTTATCCACTCTCTCTCTCTCTCTCTCTCTCTCTCTCTATATATATATATATATATATATATATATATAATGTGTTTATGCAAAAATAATTTACAATTTTCAAATAATTCTCAATTTCTTAGTTGGTAATTGGCTTCCTCTTGAATTGTAAAACAATTTCTAAAAGTTTGCTCTGATTTCTTAATAAGCCATTTATAATATCATATTTAAATGAAAATAAAATGTTGAGCATGCCAGGTGAGAGTGTGTAGTTTAGGAGCATCAGTGTCTGGTTTGAAATGGGTCACATTTATAAGGTCATGTGAGAACAACCTCACAAAACAAACAAACAAAAAATGCAGAAAATCAATACAGGACACTTTGACCATCCTGAACACACATTAAACCTGACACTGTACACCTGAACTGTAGTAAACAGTGATTTTTCTCTGAAAATTGTTTTCACTGTAGGCCTGGCAGTAAAATGACTGAAAAATTGCTCTTGGAGCACTTTACAAATGCTTCACCAACATTTGAAACGTACAAACCACAGAAAAAGCACATCACTTCTGTGATGAAAAACGATGTTATGATTACTCTGTGTATGTTTCGACCCCCAGGAAAGTTGCCATGTCCTCCAAACAGACCCTTCCGCTGCAGAAATGACAGAGTGTGTCTGCGGACAGAACAAATCTGCAACGGAGCGAACGACTGTGGCGACAATTCAGACGAAGAAGACTGTGGTGAGTGGGGGACTTCAGTTTCTTGTGTTTTCTGTCTATTTCCTTTTCTAAACCATCTCTCTTTCTTTTTTTCTCTAGCGGATGTGATCAAAAGGCCAAGGCCCTGCGGGAAGAACGAATTCTCCTGCGCCAATCACCGCTGCATCCCGGCCGAGCTCCAGTGCGACTTCTTCGATGATTGTGAAGACGGCAGCTCGGATGAGCGCGACTGCAAGGCATGTAAGTGTACTTCCTTCTGTAATCCTTCTTCCTTCGCATTGGGTTTCTGTATTTTGTGGAGTAAAACCTTTACAGTGTCTCATTTTGTCCCCTGTGGGTCACAGATTCTGTCGATGGTGCATGTCGAGGACGGGCCGACTTGTGCGGAGACGAGGCTTTCTGCAACCATACAAAAACACCTTCAGTCTGCCAATGCAAAGATGGATTTCAGAGAAACCAGAAAACCAAGCAATGTGAAGGTAGAGAATTTGTACAAAAATGTGACCCACAAAACCAGTCAAAAGGGCCAAATTTTCAATATTGAGATGTATACATTGTCTAAAAGCTGAATAAATAAGTTTTCCATTGATGTATGGTGTGTTAGGATTGGACAATATTTGGCTGAGATACAACTATTTGAAAATCAAAATATTGAGAAAATTGCCTTTAAAGTTGTCCAATTGAAGTCCTTAGCAATGCATATTACTAATCAAAATGAAGTTTTAATATATTTACGATAGGAAATTTACAAAATATCTTCATGGAACATGATCTTTACTTAATGTCCTAATGATTTTTGGCATAAAAGAAAAATCTATAATTTTGACCCATACAATGTATTTTTTGGCTATTGCTACAAATATACCCCAGCGACTTAAGACTGGTTTTGTGATACAGAGTCACAAATAACAAGACAATTTCCAGACTTCAGATATTCAGAATTTTTGTCATTCATTAAGATTCAACGTACACATACATTCACAACTCTCAAATTTGCTTAAGTGATTTTATATTTTATTTTCATTTTTTAAATTAATAATGGTAATAAAAACAATAATAAATTAATAGTAATCTTTATTAATAATAATAATATTATTAAAAAGTTACAATTATTACAAATTTATTTTTATAGTGTATAAATATTGCATATAAATAAGATTATTTTTAGCATTTATCTTTGCAATTATGAAATTGAGTAATTATTATATTACAAAAATATAATTACTTTATTGTTGATTTAGCATCTAACCAATATTGCATATTAATAAAATAAATATATATATATATATATATATATATATATAATTTTGATATAGATTGTATAAAATATTAATGATATAAATAATATTGCATATTGATAAAATATTCTTACAATCAATAATGTATATTAATAAAAAAAAGTAAAATGTTTATTTATTAAAAATACAAATTATGCTATATATAAATATAAAAATATTCTTTAAATATTGTTTTATTAAATATTTTATAAATAATTTATATTAATTTAAAAAATGTAAAACATCACATTTTTATTTTTAGTTCTGATTTCTGATGTCTTTTGATATTTGGCATATCTTTTTTTTTCAACGTAATTTTAGGCAGGGTTAAAAAGAAACTTGCAAAAACAAAACACAAAAAAAACAGATGTTTGACAACAATGCTAAGGCTATATCAAATATTTAGTATTAATGGCACACGATTTGAATATTAGTTCATATAGTTACATTGTAGTCCTTTCTAATTGGTACTATGTTGTATTTTCTTGTCTTGAGAGCTTTGAGAATTACTGTTATAGATTAAGCAGAACAAGGTACATCAACAGTTGCCTTTTAAAGATGAATTACGGGTAGCTCTGTGGCTCAAGAGATTTTCACTTGGATTCTGCAGTATATTGAAGTATGCAGAGCATTTTAAGATTTGAAATTATTTATAATGGGTCAATTTTTCTTTTTGTCAACAAGGTTCTCAGACATGATTCAAGGATTTATCAAGTGTAGGACATGTCCACTTTTGTTTTATTATACTTTTGGTGAAATATTTTGCTTGAAAAATGTATCAGTGCTGTTTTTCTTTAAAATAAATGACATTCAGTTTGGTATTTTGTGATAAAACGCAAAGACACAATGCGAATACTTGCCCCTAGCGCATCCCAGTGGATGAAAGGTCTTTTGTACAAAGCCTACAATGCAAAAGTCTCTTTGTATTCAGTTCCAGCGCTGGCATTAAACTGTTGGAGGTATGTCAGCGGTCGCTTCAGGGTCATCTCCCTGAGCATAACAGGAAGTCCAGAAATCAGCAGGCACTGACGCAGATAGCTGAGATTCAGCCGAAATCCCAAACAGAGAGACATCCCTGCAGCGCTGTAAAAAATGTCACTGGAGAGCGTGTGGGAGAGGCTGATGGATGGATGTTCCTCTCTTTCCTCAGAGGTGAACGAGTGTCTGCGTTTCGGAAGCTGCTCGCAGTACTGCACCAATACCAAGGGCTCGTACAAGTGCACTTGTGACCGAAACTTCAAAGAGATCGATGGAGAATGCATCACAAAGGGTAAGATAAGTTGTTAAATACAAATAGCATCAAAAGGATTCAGTATTATGATACTCTATTACATTTTTATACAAATAAACAGTTTTAGGCTGTTTCTGGTGTTTTGGTTTCTATTTTGTATGTTTTTATTTTTTGTTTGTTTTTTTCTCTCTTTTGTTTTGTTTTTCATCTTTTGTTTTTCTTTTTTTGTTTGATTTATTCTTTGTTGCTTTTGTCTTTGGGTTGGGTCCGTGTACGTTGCGTTCATTCGTGTTTTGATTAAATGTTGAAAATAGAAACATGAGAAAACGGCACCATTTTCATTTTTCATTTTTGTCAAAAAAATGAAAAAAACAAGAAATCGCCTTGATTTTCCGTTTTTACATTCAGGGGTAGAAAATGGATAAACAGCTCGAATGTTCGATTTCCACGTGTGGGCGGAAATGAAACGCCCCATATCACTGATTGGTCAAGCATAAATGAAGCGGTGCCGTCATCATGTCCTCTTCAGTACTGTGTAACAGAAGACGAATCCTCCGCTATTAAAGTGTTTATTGCAACTCCTGCATGTCATCTCTCTCTCATCAAACAACCAGACTAACAAATGAACGGGGTTTACTTCTGTGTAGGCATAAACGCTATATGGCAATTATTAGGTGCTTATTGCAGAAATATGTATGTAGCTTGGATCTGCAGCTATATTACCCTTTTAGTCTATTTCTTTGGCGCACCGCACATTTTATTTAGCTGTCCAGTTATCAAAATCTGTGTGGCAAGGCCAGTGGCGGTTTTAGGCTTGGGCGAACGGGGCAGCCACCCGGGGCGGCATCTTTTCATGACACGTGGGGGGCGGCACAAGCACTTGAAAAAAAAAAAAAATCATCTGCGCCGCTAAGCGGTTTTCTATTATATATCATATAACTGTGTGGGGAATTGGCAAATTGGCGCCCCTGCTTGCTGAGAAGGTGCTGTGTAGAGCCCTGCGCGGGACTGTTTTCTTAAACCCGCACCCGCCCGCTCCCGCTGAATTTCTGACCAGGACCGCCCGCTCCCGCAACCTGAGTGTTCCACTCCCGCCCGCGCCCGCAATGTTTGAAATAATGCTAAACCAAAGCACCACAGCCGACAAAAACATTGGGTATTTTCTTTATTAGCGTTATTAAACATTAACCGTTAAAACAAAAGCACAAGCAGTAAGGTTACCTCCGTTTTTAAAAGTAGCCTACTGCTTGATACAGAAGCACCAAAGAATTTACTAAACAGTTTAAAGGTCACACCCAGTCCGAAATGTTCGCACGTTAAAAAATAAATACAACCTCACATTATGTCACACACCGCCTCCGAAACTTTCGTCCTTCATTAAAAAAAAAAAAAAATCGGATCAGGTTCGAGTTTCTGCGTTTTCGCATCCGTAGCATGCATTTTGATATAGGATGAGGAATACGAAAAATCGGAAAAACGCACGCAAAAATTTCGGACTCAGTGTGCAGTGAACTGTGAACAAACAGTTTAAGTATGCTAAATAAGTCAAAGCAAAATATGAAATAACTTTAACTTAAGTAAATAAACACATAGAACTTAGAAAATAGGCAGGTCGCCTCAGGCAGAGGTGCCAGATTTATGTCCTTGTGCACATTTATCGCAACTTACGAAGTTGAACTCTTTCCCATTTTTTTCAGTGACAATTGACATTTATAATAAAGCGGACGTAACTCGGACACTTTTCTAACCGGCATGCATCTCGCGGTGATCACCGGTTCTGCGCAGATTTTGCTCATCTCAAACAAGCCTAATGACTTGCCGCCACCTACTGGCGATCTAACCTTCATAATTCAAGTAGCCTATCCAATTGTTTCATTTTGTCACTCATTTCATATTTCTGTAGGCTACTCAAAATGTTTTTGTTTAAAACAATCTCATTCCATAATGAAATTGTTGTGTTAATGCATTTACTGCTGTCTGAGCAGCATTAATTCTGTAAATACATTAACTTAAGATGCAGCTCCTGTGCCACAGTGCAAAGATGGCTTTGCCTGGTACTGATTTAATTGGTAACATTTAAACTTCTCAATGAAAAAAAAAAACTATAATGCACTTCACTATAATGTAAATGTTCACTATAATGTAAATGTTCACTATAATGTAAATGTTCTCTATAATGTAAATGTTACGCAGCTTTGCCACACAGATTTTGATAACTGGACAGCTAAATAAAATGGTCTGTAAGCCAAAGAAATAGACTAAAATGGTAACGTGGCGGCAGATCTGAGATACATACATATTTCTGCAATAAGCACCTAATATTTGCCATAGAGAATCTATGCCTACACAGGAGTAAAGCCCTTGTCTAGGTGCTGCCCCAGTATGGTTTGTGTCAAGCCACTTGTTAGTCTTGGTTGTTTGATGAGAGAGAGATGAATGCAGGAGTTGCAATAAATGCTTTTATTCTGTTGCACAAAACTGAAGACGACATGATGATCCTTGCTTGACCAATCAGTGGAAAGGGGCGTTTAATTTCCGCCCACACGTGGAAATCGAACATTCGAGCTGTTTATCCATTTTCTACCCCTGAATGTAAAAACGGCAAATCAAGGCGATTTCTTGTTTTTTTTCTTTTTTTTAAAAAACGAAAAAAGAAAATGGTGCAGTTTTCTCATGTTTCTTTTTTCAATTTTAAATCAAAAAACGAATGAACGCAACGTACACGGACCGGGGTTGTCTGCTTTAATTTTGTTTGATTTTGGTCTCATCTCGTTGTTTTTGTTGTTGTTGTTTTGCTTTTGCTTTGTTTTATCTTTTGTTTTGTTTCACTTTTTGCTTTGTTTTTGTCTTTTTTGTGGTGTTTTGGTTTTGTCTTTTTGTATATTTTTGTTTGTTTCATCTTTTCTTTTTGCTTTGTTTTTTATTTATTTATTTATTTAATGGGGGGGGTGTTGATTTGTTTTTATGTGGTGTTTTGTTTTGCTCATTGCTGTGTTTTGATTTATTTGTTTGTTTGTTTGTTTGCTTTGGTTTTTGCCTGGGCTTGCTTTGCTTTTATTTGATTTGTTTACTTAATTTGTTTTACACATATATCTCTGTCCTTAGGACCAGAAGATCAGGTCCTCTATGTAGCCAACGACACCGAAATCCGCAATTTTGTGTATCCGTACAACCAAACTCATGGACACACACAACTGGCCCGAATCTCAGACAGCGCTCGCATCATTGGCATGGGCGCGCTATTTCACCATCACAAGTTTGTGTGGGCCACTCAGTTTAACCCTGGGGGCATTTTTTACAAAGACCTCCAGGACAGGAGCCCAATCACATCAAACAGTGGAGTCATAGTAAGTCAATAACAACCAATAAGACCGATATCGACAATAACCCTCTAACTTTTTAACACTTCTTTTGAATTATTTCGGAAATTTGCCTCATGAAACCACAGAAACTAGCATGATAACATCTTACTATGGCGGATTTGAAACTTCACTACGCTCTACATTTGCAGTGTCCAGACTTCCGGAGGCCCCGGGACATCTCGGCCGATTGGGTGACGGGGAACCTGTACTGGACGGATCACTCCCGAATGCACTGGTTCAGCTACTATACGGCACACTGGCGCCGACTTCGCTACTCCATTAACGTGGGACAGCTGGGGGGTCCCAACTGCACCCGGCTCATCACAGACATTGACGGGGAACCTTTCGCTATTACTGTTAACCCTGTACGCGGGTAAGTGTCCTGTGAGTCCTGACTGTTGTATAAGGCAACATGTGTGTAATATTCTCCATCGTTCTTTAGGATGGTCTACTGGACTGTGATTGGTGACCACTCTCACATCGAAGAGGCTGCAATGGACGGGTCCTTGCGTCGCATTTTGCTGGAGAGGAACTTGCGTAGACCAACCGGTGAGATTATTGCATGCCAGTCATCTTTTTAAAAATATAATTGTAAAATATGTGACTCACAAAAAGCATGTGCCAAATGTTATGCTAAAAGGGAGCATTTCAATATCTTATATCAATATCTATAACTTCACTGTCACTTAAAATGTGAAGCACCAAAAACATCTTGGTAAGAAGGTCGTTTCAGTCATCTGAAAGTAAAATATAAAGTTTGAGTGAAACTATTTCATATGTACAATATTCCAAGGTGAAATTCTTGTTACTCGTAATGGAAAGGCCTAATGTTGTTTTAGTTTTCTGGTAATGGAAACATTTAGGTTTTATTATGAATAAATGTAAGGCAAAGGTTTCACTAATTTGACCAAGAAAATAAATATTTAATTAATAGAAAAATGTATTAAATAAAAAATACAGTATTATAATGTTATTACTAATATTTAATATTTTTTGTAATATACATACATATATATATATATATATATATATATAAATTGTAGTTTATTTATAGTGATGTATATACAATAATGAACATTTTATATTTGTATTAATTATATGATAATTTTATATAATTATTAACTAATTAATTAATAATTATGAACATTTTATTTTAGATTTGTATTAATTATATTTCAAATAATAATTCAATTATGTATAAAAAATTATTATAATTATATAATATAATACAATTGTATTGTAATAAAATTTTATAATATAATTGTCTATATATTTTCAGGGCTTGCAATTGATTATTACAACCAGCGACTGTACTGGTCAGACTCTGAGCTGTCTCAGATCGGAAGCGTGCGTTTCGATGGCTCTGATTCGCTGGTGGCTGCTAGCAGTCGAGATGGTGAGTTTACATTTATTGGAAATTGTATGATATTCAGAATCAGCCTCCAGTTTTTTTCTTTTTTGTTTGTTTTTTTTATCCTGCAACATGCGTTAAAAACAAACAAAAAAAACCCATCAAACTTCACAGACATCTTCAGTTCAGGCCATTGATTCCAACATGTGAAGAGCTGCAAAAGCTAAGCTGAGTGTAGTTTATTTAAACTCACCAGATTTCCATTTCGATTCCCTCACTGGCTGTGATTGGAAAAATGCTATTTTAGGGAAAGCATCAAAGTTGAGGGTGAATTTGAATCCAAAGCTCTTGCAAAACCTAGTTAACTCTCTGCTGTTAACATAGACAGCTACTTTCTAAGCCAACTTAGAAGGAAGTGCCTGGTTTTGCAACAACTTCATCCATGAGACAATCAACACACAACTGGAGTATGATGTTAACATATTTCTAAGCTAATGGTGTTATATTCTAAACTTAAGAAATATGTGTTTTGGTTGGGAAATATTTTGGAAAACAGTCTTTTGTTTTATTAGATAGGCCTAGAGCTAGAATTTGCATGTTGCTAAGCTAAATAATTACAAGAAGATCAGTAGCGGGTCATAAAGTGTAAATAATATTAGTGTTTAATATAAGCAGACATCAAAATCATTCAACCTTCATGACATTACATTCCATTTGTATATAAAACACAATACAAAAGTAAAAAAACAACAAAAAAAACAAATTGTTTTATGATTATTTTAGGTGCTTCAATTTACAAAATATTTTTTTTTTATATTTTTGTAAAAAAAAAAAGTTTTATGATTATTTTAGGTACTTCAGTTTACAATATATATATATATATATATATATATATATTTATTTATTTTAACCTAATACCTTTAGTTTTGTTAATTAATTGTTTGTTTTGCTGTTAGCATGTTGCTAACAAAGTTATACAAAATGCTGTCAGCATGTTGCTAATAAAGTTGTTCTAGTAAGCTTAAAAACATGCTGTACAAACAAATATAAAGTAAAATTATATTTTTGTATATTATATTCACTTTTTATTAGAACTTATAATAACTGAAAGGAAGAAATTTATAATACTCATCTGCCATCTTGGATGACATTGTTCTATTAGATTTATCGGAATGCATTCTGAAATTGCTTTCTTTGCTAAGTAAAAAATGCAAATGCAGTGCAAAATGGGATATCTTAGAGCACAATACAATTTTGCCGTCTGCTTTTTGGAATGTAGGGAGTGTGTTTATGATGCTTTAAAATGCTGTCTACATAGGCCACTCGCTAGGTTTTGGAGCTTTTTCCGTTTTTGTCTCAGTTCTAGGCCTCGGAAACTTGAATATTCTTTATCCTAAGCTTAAGAGGGATTGTGTTTTTCTACTCTGTGACATTTTAAAATAACATTGCTGTTTTGTTTTGCATTATTGAATCTGGACGCCTCTCACAGTCGTACATGAAATGTATTCAGTGTGAATGAACGACAGAAACTTACTTGGTTTTGTTCCAGGAATTTCTCAACCCTTCCGAATTGACCTGTTTGAGGACTACATCTACGGGGTCGGCATGAAGCACGACGTCTTCAGGGTTCATAAATATGGGAAGTCACCTGCCGAGAAGCTTAGTCTGGGTGTGGAGAGAGCGTCTAGCATCTTGGTCTTCCATCGGTACAAACAACAGGAGGGTGAGTCTTAAAACGTGTCTCAGTTGAAAAGGATGATTTTAAGGGGTAGTTCACCCACAAATGAGACTTTTGTCAATATTTACTCACCCTCATGTTGTTCCAAAACCTTATGAGTTTGTTTTTCCTTGGAAAACACAAGCTAAGCTTCTGTTTATCATACAAACGAAATGGTATAATAAGCAGAAATGTTAAAAATATATGTTTGGAAGGACATTAGAGTTATTATGTAATGACAGAAGTTTCAATTTTTGATCAAATTTTCCTTTAAAACCATTATGGTTGTGCATCTTCCAGAGGACCATGCCAATTTGAGATTTCTTGGCAGTCGTCTGAGTTTAATTTCATGTTTAGATTGTTGAAATCTGATTGGACTTCTTCTCTGCGGCCAGCTAGTGCTTATTACGGTCACATATTACTGTCAAATGTTTTTTATTATACAATTACAGACTCTAATCAGATGAAGGAAATGCTGTGTTTTGTTAGATTTGCGGAAGAACTATTGAAAATATGGAGTCTCTGATGTTTTGAAGTCATGAAATGAAATTCTGGCCCTACTTATATTCTGAATAAATGTCTCTGGTCTTATTTTGCACAATATGGTAGTGCACTTAAGTAAATTAAAGTAAAGTAAAATAAGTAAATAAATAAATAGTTATGTAGTATTTACATAACAATAAATGTTCTGATAAATATTAAAAATCTTAAGAATTCATTTTTTGTGTATATGTAGACAATTTCATTTGTATTTGGGTGTGTGTGTGTGTATACACTATATTGCCAAAAGTATTGGGTCACCCCCTTCTAATGAACAGGTTTGACTACTTTAGTAATTTCCATGAGTACAAATCTTAATGTTTAAGCATATAATGATATTTTAGGGAATTGTGTGCTTCTAATTTTAAAGCATCAGTTTGGACAGGACCCTTTTCTATTCTAACATGACAATACCTCTGTGTATAAGGCAAGGTTCAAAAAGAAATGATTGATTGAGTCAGTGTGGAAGAACTTGACTGGTCTTCAGAAAGCCAAGTCCTAATCCAAGCTGAACACCTCTGGTGTGACTTTAAGTGCAGATCTTGAGCCAAAAACTCTTTACCAAACACGAATGACTTGTACATACACTATATGGACAAATGTATTGGGACACCCCCTAAATAGAAAAAGGCACTTCCAAAACTGTGGCTACAAAGATGGAAACATAATTCATGTATTTAAAAAATTGTATTTCCATCTCTGTTGCAACAGTTTTGGAAGTGTCTAAAATGACTGTACCCATATGTACAAGTCATTGGTGTTTGGTGAACCCACTGCTCTGTAATTTTTTCCCATGACTGTATTTTCAAAATAGCCCACTTGTGCAGCGATCCTGGCAACACTGGTTCGCTGTACCCTCATCACACAATGATAGATGACCTTCCGTGCTGCGATGATGGGAAGAAGTTGGGGTCAAACCTTATCAAACGATTAATTTGCTTTAAAAAATATTAATGCGTTAAAATTTTTAGATTAATCGCATGTGTTAACATATATAATAGTACACAAATATGACGGTTTGGTACATACCTCGGGTTTAACGTCAGGGTTTGGTACAATTTCGGTACAGCAGTTGAAAAAACGAAACTTTTTTTGAAATAGTGGTTTACTGAACAAGTTGATCCATAAATCTGAACATAAATCCACACAAACTATCAGATCAAATCAGTCATTTGAAAACAGCATGAGTGATTCAGTACTGCGCCTTCTCTCTTTCACTGTCTCAAAGCTGTTTCACATCAGCGCATCTCATCTGCAATACAACAGGCTGCTGCACACTGATCCAAGACTTTCGCTTGTATTTCCGGACAGTTGACAAAATTGTCACTTGCTAATCAGGTCATTGTTGCAGCGTCACAAAAATGTATAATTTGCAAGTCTTTTTAAACCAATCGGTACTTGCACGCTCCAGAGGCGATTTAAAGGCTGAGTGCTCACAGTCACACTCAGAGCCGCCTTGTTGTTGAGCTTAAGTGGCCAAATACAATCAAAATTGCATAAAAATGGCGGTCCTGACGAGTATCCTCCTAAGCTCAGTTGGTTTTGTCTTAAGTAAATGTGAACAGTTGAGAAAGAAAATGCATGTGTATCAGTATTGGATCCATGCATTCGGTCTTGTCAGAGCAGAACAGCAGGCCGTTCACGTGTCACGTCATTTGCGCGCTCATGATAGAAGAGTTTCCATATATGCACACTATAAGTCAGCACGGACTTCTTTCATTGGCGCGTGAGGAGGGGGATCCGCCAAAATGAGGTGCCAGATCGGATTTTGGAGGTGCTGGATTCGGCTCGTTCTGGCACAAATTATATACAGTATCTCACAGAAGTGACTACATATTTTTGTATTTATTTTTATTATATCTTTTCATGTGACAACACTGAAGAAATGATACTTTGCTACAATGTAAAGTAGTGAGTGTACAGCTTGTATAACAGTGTAAATTTGCTGTCCCCTCAAAATAACTCAACACACAGCCATTAATGTCTAAACCGCTGGCCACAAAAGTGAGTACACCCCTAAGTGAAAATGTACAAATTGGGCCCAAAGTGTCAATATTTTGTGTGGCCACCATTATTTCCCAGCACTGCCTTAACCCTCTTGGGCGTAGAGTTCACCAGAGCTTCACAGGTTTCCACTGGAGTCCTCTTCCACTCCTCCATGACGACATCATGGAGTTTTTGGATGTTAGAGACCTTGCGCTCCTCCACCTTCCATTTGATATACATACATACAGACATACATACATACATACCAGCAGTGTTTAAATTGGGCCGGGGCCGTCCGGGGCTGAGCCCCAGCACATAGACTCCAGGACTCGACATTAACGCTTCATTAATGCCAGACAAGTAACTTGATTAAAACATCAGTAACCAAAAATAACCATGTAAACACCAAAACGCAAGTATTATTCTGATTTTATTATATTTAGAGTAAGTGGCGAATAGTGGATATAGCTACTGTATATAATGCACCTATTGACAGTATAAGGTTGCGCTGCTGAGGCGAGGTTCACACAGCCTCTCGAGGAGAAATCAAAACACGAAACACTAAGAAACTCCGCATACTGAGGTAACAATTCAAAATGAAAAGTTTTTATATTTAAGTTAGTTAGGCAACATCACTCACCATTACTACTGTTTAATAGTTCTATAAATAGTTAAATGAGCAAATACAAAAACATTAGGTCACTTGGCGGAACCACAGCGCATCTCAAAGCAACCATCCGATTCATTCCTGATTGATTCAGTGTTTTGAACGAATCGGTTGAGTCAAAGTTTCATTAGCCCATGCATACACATATGATGAATCTGCCGTTCGAACGAATCGTTTGAATGAACGACTCAATGTCTCCCTCATGAAATGCTCACTACTGGCACCTACTGGCGTTTTAATTTATACCGAGTTCACACTGCACGATTTTAGCCCGATTTTTCACTCGCCGACAGGTTTTGATAAATCGCCGACAAATGACCTATATCGGAGGCAAATCGGAGCTCGTTCACGCGAGTGACAACCGCGCAGTGTGAAATATCACAGACGCGATATGAGGGAATCGCCGACACGTCGCCGACATCCGCGAAATATTTGGCATGCTAAATATCTGGAGATGTCGGCGATTCACAATCCTGCTGTGTGCAATGATTTCTGGCTGAAAACTACATCGCGATGACCTTCAGCCAATGAGAGACAAAGATACAGGGCAGAGGGAAGTTCAGTGAGGAGTTATAGACCATATCAGTATTTTAATATGTACAATTATATCATACAGAAACAAGCACAAACGCTTGACCAGCCGCAACATCAGCTTAACAGTTAACAGTTACTGCAAAATTATTATTTACCACTCTTTGCACAACACAGTTTTTCTTTTTGTAGCTGGAAATCAGCACACAGACAATTTGCTGGCTATATTTTTTAAATACCTCCAGTCTCGCTCGAGAACAACAGTCTGACGCACGCAGGTTCTCGCGTTATTTCCTTATCACTTCTCGCGTGGGTTTTGTTGTGAAACGTAGTTTGAAAATCAGACAGAGTTGTCGGCGATTCTTCCTATTGTGAAATCGTGCAATGTGAAAGCCCCTGTCGCCGATCCATCGTGCAATGTGAACACAGCAGCGACTGAATGCTACCCCAGATAGTCACACAGTGTGAAAACAACAGCGATCCGACGAGTTTGAAAATCGTGCAGTGTGAACTCGGCATTAGTTTAAAAGTATAACTTCCACCATCATTTCTTGTTTGTATGTTCAGTTTTTTTTTAAGAATCTCATAGTTTAATGTAGTTGTATTTTTCAGTGTAAATTATTTAATTTGATAACGTATAGATAATAACAATCACATTATTATAATTGAATTTATAGATCAAATGTAAGAATTTGAAATGAAAGTTAATGAGATTAGTGGGAAAATGCCCTCTATAAAGGTATATATGTATATATACAGTATATATATACATATATATATATATATATATATATATATATATATATATAAAGCCCTTGGATAAAATATAAAAAACATGCAGATTTATAGCCTATGTCACAGCTGATAGAAAACCGATGATTTATTAGAATAAATCATTGTTGCAAAAAAAAAAAAACACACACACATAATACATATATATTTCCATTGTCCTCATTTGTAAGTCGCTTTGGATAAAAGTGTCTGCTAAATTACTAAATGTAAATTAGTACACACACACACACACACACATATATATATATATATATATATATATATATATATATATATATATATATATATATATATATATATATATATATATATATATATATATATATATATATATATATATAAGCTCGATACCATAGAGCCCCCCCAGCATAACAAATCCCAATTTAACCCCTGCATACTAGGGGTGTCAAACGCATGCGATTAATCAAAAAAAATTAACGCGTTAATATTTTTTTAACGCAGATTAATCGTTTGATAAGGTTTGACCCCAACTTCTTGCCGTCATCGCAGCGTGGAAGGTTATCTATCATTGTGTGATAAGGCTACAGCAAGCCAGTGTTTCCAGGGCAGTGGCACAAGTGGGCTATTTTGAAAATACAGTTGCGGTAAAAAATTATAGAGCTGTGGGTTGCGGTTTATGGGCTACTTTTATAATGTACTGCGGCCGCTCAAAGTGTATCGAGTCAAATAAGAATTAAAATAGATAATTTTACTAATGTGTATTATACTTGGAATGTATACCTGGCAACTTAAGAACGGAGAGGCGGTTGTAACATCACGAACAATGTGAGTTTCAGCCAGAGCAGCAGAAATAAACATAACAACAGCCACTATAGATTATATAACATAATAAACACACGATTACGATAGGATATGGTCTGTATGTGATTTTCTGGAGGGAATGTGTACATCTGAAATGTTAATTTGTGCAGCGAAATAAAATGCTATAAATAGCATATTTTAACAACAGTAAACACCCAAATTCCACATGTGATCGCAAAAGGAAGTTATTACAAATGGTGGTTTGAAGTGAGCTCTGAGTAAAAGTGTACTATTAATCTCATAAATTGTCTTATGAAGCATGTTGCTAATGTTAGCTCTAATGCAGCTGCAGAACAGGTCCAATTATTCTTCATAATGCATTTTGTCATAATACTTCACGTAAGGCCGCAAGAAAATGTTTTGTTGTATTTATTTAGAAATACTTTTGATAATAGTTGGGTAAATGTATACTGGGATTGAAGCGATGTGGCTTGGTAAACGTTTTATTGCCAGTATAAAGGCTGATAATGGCTGAATAAAAACAAAAGAATAGTGGCAGGCGCAATTGGCGGTGGCAGGTTAAGTGGTAGCTGCCTCTGCCATGCAAAGATTTTACCCTTACTGAAGAATAATAAGTATTATGTCTCATACCTGGCGGAAGTGTGAAAGGTTCTGTTTCCTTAAACTAGCGGCACTAATTTTATTAACGCGCGATTATCACAGCGCACATTCTCTGTTTGACCCGTGGCAAAGCCAGTAGTTGGAGAAATGGAGATACACAGTGTTGCCAATTTAGCAACTTTGCAGACCCCTTTAGCAACTCCCCCCCCCCCCCCCCCTTCAAAAAAGTGCCAAGTGACAAATCTTTAGGGTTTCTTATTTAGTTTCTGAGACTTGCCGGTACTGCCCCGCGAGGTCTTGTTTTCCCAGCACGCGCACACATCTCTCTCTCTTTGTACGTCTGCTCTTATAGCCGAAATCACAGCACAGTTATTGTCATTATCTTATGTGTATTTGATTTAATCAGACGAAGATGTGCATTTGATTTCATCAGTCGATTGTCAGGATTTGTGCGCAGATTAACATCTTGGAAGGGAGAGCTGGTTATGTAGTCTTAAGGTCAAAGTATACTTCAGCCGTATGCATCTGTTTCAGTCACTGTTTCATATTCATTCCGTTGTCTGACAACAGAAACAGTAAAAATGTATCAGTGAAAACAGTTTTATTGATAATTTAGCTGCATCAAAATACAGAATGTGGTCAAAGAGAGGCAAACAAATCAATACATTTTGCACATTCAGAAGAAGTGAGCTGCCCTGTCCTGCAAAAATGTAAACAGGCTTGTGTCAGTAAATTGCTCAGTGCAAAGAAAGAGAAGTAATGAGAACCTGTGTCTAATAGACATGAACAAGTTCTTTGAAATACATCTATGATCTTTGAAACATGTCTAGTCTTCATGCTCCATGCTGACTATGGTTTCAATAATAATAAACATACATTTGCATAAAGCATCCATATTTGTCCATGCCCATGTTGATTAGAGTATTAAAAACTAATGTAAGGTACATTTAGAACAAATACAAATGTGCGATTTAAGTTGCGATTAATCACAAGTTAACTCATAACACTCATGCGATTAATCACTATTAAATATTTTAATTGATTGACAGCCCTAACATGTATACATACACATGCACATTTATATATATATATATATATATATATATATATATATATATGAAACATTTTGAAACAGGGAATGTTACGTATGATATTATAAATTTAATTTATATATTAATCATAGTATGTCTGTTACCAAAGGCAATTATTTGTATACATAAAAAAAAAAAAATATATATATATATATATATATATATATATATATATATATATGGAGTTCTATTCTGCATTATTTGCTCATAGAAAATGTTTATTTGTTATGAACGTTCCTTTCTTTTTATCAGTTTTATCCAATCTGACAGCAGCTGTGGATTTATATTCTGGAGTCTTTTTAGTTTATATCCCTCTTTTGCAACCAGTGTGACCCTGCTCCTATTTATCCTTTACTCTCTTATGTGTGTTTTCATTCCTCTTCCTTCCATTATGATTTTTCACTGTACTCTCTCCTCTTATCCTCCGCTGATCTCTCTCTCTCTCTGTTATAAAGAAGGAGGGATGGAGGGATCTTAGCCTGTGTTGTTTGTCTTTGTGCTGGTGTAATGGGAAGTGTCATCGTTCCCTGATGTGCTTTTACACGGCGAAGCTTTATTGAAGATGCTCTTCAAAACAACCTGCAAAAGCTAAAATAAAAATAAAAAAAGACAAACAAATAATATCTCTCACGTGCACACATTACACCACCTACTAAAAGCTTTTAGACAGATAGTTTGTTATATGCTAGGATAGTTTTATCTTTCTGGCGAACATTATGCTGGCGGTATGAAAGAAGCAATGTTCTACTCATAATGTTTCTCTGATCTCCACATGTAATGTTTTTTTGCCCTGTAATTTAGACCATTTAAAAATGTAAAATGTGTATATGTAAAATGTATTAAAAAAATATATATATATCAAAAATGTGATGTCCGAACTACTCAGTCACCACCTTTAGTCACCATCCCAAGCACCGCCCACCGTCTTTTTGCCAAACCCCCAGACAAAATCGCGTCCATGCCATTGCTGAGCAACAACAACACAGAAACATGTCGAAAAGGTTAACTTTAACGGACGAAACCAGACCGGCCGACCTGTAATGTTACACTCTCACTCAAAGGATGATCTGGCAGGATTGTAACTGAGGAGGATCACATCTAGCGTCTATAGTAAAGACAAACTCACCGTGTCTATCTAGTCATTTATAAAATAATGTATAAGTAGTATATGTAGCTGTATCGGTGTTGCTTTTAAAAGATAAAATCCGCTAATATTTGAGGATTAATGTGGTCAGCTATCCTTACCTGCCATGTTAACATATTCTGACGTTACCATGGTAAAAGTCCATGTTTGCTATATAAATGACATCGTGGTCTTTTACCAAGGTAACTTCAGCCTCTCTGTATAAATATAATTATGTATGTGTGTGTGTGTGTGTGTGTGTGTGTGTGTGTGTGTGTGTGTGTGTGTGTGTGTGTGTGTTTTCAAACAACTTGTATGTTAGTCAAGTGCAATCACATCTTAATGCTCACTGTCGTTTTATTAATCTCATGGTAAATGTTAAGTTTGTTGTCTTTGAAAATTCATTCCAAATAAGTGAAGATATTTTAAGAATAAGTGGGAATATTCTTGTGTACCCCTCCATTATTAATATATTTGTAGTATATTCAAATTTAAAATAACTTAAAACGTTTTACCCATTTAATCATATATTTTATGTATGTTAACTTTTGTTATGCACTTATTTACGTACTATAAAGCATGCTGTCCTTGAACGGTCTCCACTATAGTTTGCATGGGAGCGCTCCAGTCACTCACAGAAAGGAGTGTGAATGAATGGTTTCCCTACTGACATGGAGAGGAGAAAAAAATGATGCATCAAGTTTTGTTCAGTTCACATTTATTTGTATAGCACTTTTTATTATAAACATTGTTTCAAAGCAGCTTTACAGAAAATGAATGTTTCTACATTTACAAATACGTGTTCTGTTAACAGGTGCAACTGTGTCGAAGTAATGCTCATATGGCAGAAATGTTCTAAAATTAGGCTATACAAATCATGCAGTTCAGTAATGTCATGTATTCAGAAACAATGAACAAATTAAAGCAATGGTTACATGATTTGATCATGTTGATTACAATGAAAGGAACTGATCGGTTTTGTATGTTCATTCAGAGTCAGCTTCATCTGAAGTCCTCTCAAGGGCTGGCGTCATCTCTTCACAGGTGCTGGTCATCTGAAGTCTTCATAAGAGGCTGGATATAGTCAGCAGGAGCAATCTATAGATTACACCAACTAAATATGATGACTGGCACTTTTTCACAAAGAACAGGGAAAGACTTGCCAAACCCAGTGAAGAGACTCGTTGTGAGGGTGATATCTCATTACAGGATAGTTTTTGATCTGAGCCAGATAGAGAAGGAGAAAAACACAGGAGAAATGGTTGTGATGCTCCATCACATTTCAGTCCTGTGGCCTAAGATATTTAAGTATAAAATACAGTACAGGTTTATTGTGATTATTTCTATAAAATAGTAGTGGTAGGCCTATATAATACATTTTTGGAAATTTAGCCTAGCATGATTCTGAAATGAAAACTGCTCGCCTATTTTAAACTTTTTTTATTCTCACTCAGGTCCATGAGCATCCTTTGCAATAAATCTAAATCTAACTTCCCAGCAGCAGAAATCACGTTTAAAAGCCTTAATTACTCAACGATGAATGAAAATGCCTGAAGAGAATGAATAACATCCCGTAAATCTACTAATTAAGTGAGGAATGATCTAATAATTATCTGTTTTAAAGCACAAGGTAATGATTAGCTGTGCTGATAATATACAATTTTTGTCCTATGAATGTCTTACCTTTTAAAAGTTTATCACAGCGGTCTCTTGTGCTGCATCTCTACGGCGCTGATAGTATGAGAGCTAACTTCCGGGAACTATTGAGCGGCTCCATGATCTGCCATTGCTTTAAAAAAAAAACGGTCCATTGGAGTCAACGGAGTTGTCGCAACTCTCTCTCTCTTTATGGCTCTGGCCTAGCTGTGCTTCACTCAGAAAACAACAGGCCAATCAGAAGAGAGAGGCTCATGAATATTAATTAGACAGGCCAAATCGGCCTGTTATTAGCAGAGGTCATGAGAGAAGAGCTGTAAAAATATATTGAGATGGTTTTTGGTACTTATACTGCGAATATATATTCCTAAGGACATGAAAACCTAAAATAAAACTCCAGAAAGGTGTACAATATGGGACCTTTAAACAGCCTGTTTTGCTACTGTACCTTTAAGACCATGTTCAAATGACCCCTTTTATAATTTGTTTAATTATGTTGTTTTGTTGTATCAATTTAACTAAATATTTTGCTACTCTAAAGATGTACTGACTTTTGAACTGTTTTCATTACGTTTTGTTTTGATTTTTAATGTAACAATTTAACTAAATATTTTGCTACACTAAAGATTCACTGACTTTTTAAACTGCATTATTTTTTTAAATTTATTTATTTTTGTTGTTGTAACAATTTAACTAAATATTTTGCTACACTAAAGATGTACTGACTTTTGAACTGGTTTCATTGTTTTGTTTTTATTTTTATTGTAACAATTTAACTAAATATTTTGCTACACTAAAGATTCACTGACATTTTAAACTGGTTTAATTGTTTGTTTGTTGTTGTTTTTTTGTAAGAATTTAACGAAATATTTTGCTACACTAAAGATTTACTGACGTTTGAACTGGTTTAATTACGTTTTGTTTTGAACTGTCCATTTAAACCGTTTGAAAGAGCAAAAAACATTATGTATTCCATGCAGGTTCATTTCCTCTTCTCTTCCTCTCTTTTTTTTTTTTAGTGTGCCTCTTCCTTTTTAGTGTGTCACCCATGAGTTAGGGGTGTACTCACTTTTGTGTCCAGCGGTTTAGACATTAATGGCTGTGTGTTGAGTTATTTTGAGGGGACAGCAAATTTACACTGTTATACAAGCTGTACACTCACTACTTTACATTGTAGTAAAGTGTCATTTCTTCATTGTTGTCACATGAAAATATTACAAAAATGTGAGGGGGTGTACTCACTTCTGTGAGATACTGTATTTATATATATATACAAAAAAATCCGTAAAATTTACGGTAAAAAACCGGCAGCTGTGGTTGCTGGAATTCTACCGTAAAATATACGGTAGCAACGTTTTTAGGTTTTACGGTTTTAACTTAAATTTACAGTTAAATACCGTAATTTAATTAACTGATATAATGTTAATATACCAACCTATTGAAGTACTGAAATCTGTTTTGTACCTTTGAAATACACTGATAACCACCAAATGCAGGTGGTGATGAGAGTCACATGATGAACCAAAGCCTATCACAAGCAGCTTTTAAATAATAACATATATAGAAGGTGCACAGTGCACAAGCACTAAACACCATCATGGTGAGACTCATTAAACAGAAATATGCAATAAACATTAATTTAACAACATTAGATGTAACATACAACCCTAATAAACATAACTGATAAGAAAAAAACTAAGAAGAAACCTAGTTATGTCAAAGAAAAAACATCAAATTCAAACAAAATTTGAAATGCAACGCAGGGAATTCTGGGAATGTCAATTTACGTTTTTTTCCCTGTAAATTGTATATTCTTTTTCACTTCCAAAAGCGGTATTTCCCCGTAAAATTGTCTGAAATGTCTGTTACAGTTTTTCACCGTATATATTAGGGGAACTTACCGTTAACCATTTAACAGGTTTTTACTGTAGCATTTTCACAGTTTTTTTACCGTTAAAATCACAGTCATTTTTTACAGTGTATATATATATATATATATATATATATATATGTGTATGTGTGTGTGTGTGTGTGTGTGTGTGTGTGTGTGTGTGTGTGTGTGTGTGTGTGTGTATATGTATATGTTTATAGTTTAAGGTTTTAGTTTACTTAGTTTTACTTATTTTATTAGCCCAACTTTAAACAAAAATGACAAATCTTATTTTGTTTATATATTTTATATATAAGTTTTGTTAAAATTTTGCTACTGGAATGCACAATTTTTAACTGGTTTATTTGTTTATTTGTATTAACTTTAACTAAATATTTTATTTACATTTTCAGCTTCAAAAGATTTTTTTAATCTGTGTCTCTAAATGATCACCATTTGAAAAAATCCCATTTTATGTTCATTTTCTCTTCTCTTCCTCTCTCTCTCTCTCAGTGTCCAACCCATGTGCAAAGATGAATTGTGCTTTCCTTTGCCTCTTGAACCCCAGCGGGGCCAGATGTGTGTGTCCTGAGGGGAGAATTCTGCTGAACAGGACCTGCACAGACACCAACATCTCAGGTACATCTGTCAAAACGCGCTCAGCAGGATGCTCTTACATCACTAACAGAGCGCCAGCGCGACCCTGAGAGGCCCCGGCATGTCAAACTCAAATGTTTCACTTGAGTGATTTTGACTGAAGTGTTTACTATTCTGGGCCCTTTGCCCACACACGCACTACACCTGAAGCCTATGTGCTAAAAAAGACAGCGCTTGTGTTGCTAGAATTGATTCAGTCAGAGTGGATGACTTATTTGATTAACGGTGCTTGCTAAGGCGAGCCTTCTGGATCTTTGAACCACCTTAGAGCACCCTAGACATGGGAATCAGATGTAGCCTAGAACCATTCAATAATTAATCGACTGTTTACTTATTTATACTTTCTAAAATGTATCAATAGTTTTAAACTGGTTTAATTTTTTTTTTTTTTTGTAACAATTTAACTAAATATTTTGCTACACTAAAGATTCACTGACGTTTTAAAACGTTTTTTTTTTTAACAATTTAACTAAATATTTTGCTACACTAAAGATTTACTGACTTTTGAAGTGGTTTCATTACGTTTTGTTTTTATTTTTGTTGTAACAATTTAACTAAATATTTTGCTACACTAAAGGTTTACTGACTTTTGAACTGGTTTCATTACGTTTTGTTTTTATTTTTGTTGTAACAATTTAACTAAATATTTTGCTACACTAAAGGTTTACTGACTTTTGAACTGGTTTCATTATGTTTTGTTTTGATTTTTGTTGTAACAATTTAACTAAATATTTTGCAAGACAAGATATAAAGATATAAAAGACTGATCAAAGAAATCTCAAATCAAAATGTAACTTGCAGATGCATATTTTCATGCATCAACTAATTGAAAAATCTAAATCAATATAAAAAGTACGCCCCCCCACATACAAATTATTGAATAAATAAATAAATGCATTTTTTTTTTTTAAAAAAGGTCATTCTAAAAATTCCCAGTTATCGCAATAACTTTCTGCATTTTTATTTTTCATAAATCTTGATGAGCTAATAGTATATCAGTTGCGATATGAAAAATATCAAAACACATCAGAAATCAGAACTAAATATAATATTTTACATCTTTTTAAAATTAATATACATTATTTATTATAAGAATATTATATTAATATGCAATATTATTTGTATAATTTATATAAATATGATATATATTCCCTATATACTGATTTTATAAGCAACTAAATACATGTAATAATGTCCTTACTAATTATAATTAGCTTTAATAAAGGATTTATGTTTTAGGAGATCTTTGTCATCCGGCCTGTGAGAACGGAGGTCGCTGTATCACCAACGAACGAGGGGAATCGCGCTGCTTCTGCTGGCCGAATTACTCTGGGGAACGATGTGAGATCAGCCATTGTAAGGACTACTGCCTCAACGGAGGCACTTGCACAGGATCTCCACTAGGTGAGCGCTATTTCCTATCTGCAACTGGACATCGTTTGTATTGTGAATATTTTTATGCCTCCTTTCTACTCATGTTTCATCTTATGTATGTCCTTCATTTTATGGTAAACAAGTACACGAGTTATTTAGAGAAAAAACGCTCTTAGCAAAATTATTATTTGTTGCGTAATTGACACACACACATACAAAAAAACTACTACTTTATGTAAAAAAAAAAAATATTCTACACATAAATATTGAATTGTTTCAGGTTTTCTCTCGTTTTGTTTTAAAATGTAACAATTCATATTTTATGATCAGAATCTTGTATTGTGCTGAAACGTTCACAAAACGATCAGGTACAAACATGGTTTTCTTGGTGCCCCTTGTCTGCTCTCAGAATTCAAAGTAGGCCACAGGCAGACATCTGATTCAGGAGGGATTTCTCAGTCTTTTTTGCTTTGTCTATTCAGTGAAGAAATGCAGCAGAAATATACAGCACCTGTGCTGCCTTGGGTTGTTTCAGGTCATCCTGAGTTCTCTGAATAGTGTGAAATGATAAACAAGCAAGCATATTGTGAGGTTTCATATTACAAGCACCAAATTAACCCTGATTTGCTGAAGGTGGGCATTGTTCTTATAGACATTAGACTCCGTAATAGCTTTTTCTCAAGAAATAAACCACAAACATGACAATTCTGTCATTCCAAAAACGTATGACATTCTTTTCTCTGTGAAACACAAAAAGAGAACTTTAGCAGAATGTTCACGCTGCTCTTTTACATATAATGCAAGTAAATGGTGACCTGTTGTTGGCTCTAAAAATTAATTGAAGTGGCTCATTTGACTTGTATGCTATATTACAAGTCTTCTGAAGCTTTTTTTTTAGGTATTATTATAAATACATTTATATAGTTCTTACTGCAAATAAATATGATCATTTTATTAAATAATACTATTGTTTTTTTGTTTTTGTTTTTTATTTAAATGATAAATAAAAGAATATTATAATTAAACAATTTTAATATTGTATAATAATAATATTATAATTAATTAAATATATATATATATATATATATATATATATATACAAATAATTTTCATATGGAAAAGAGCAGCATGGGCATACAGCTAAATGTCTCCTTTTTTGTTCTATGTAAAAAAGAAATTGGTCTGGAACATGTTGACTGTGGGTAAATAATGACAGATTTTCCATTCCTTAAAGGGATAGTTCACCCAAAAATTTAAATTCTGTCATTAATTACGCTTTAATTACTCATTAATTATTATGTGCGCCGAAGACTAACAGGGAAGAGAAGAAATTGTTGAATAAAGACTTTTTTTTTTCTTTGCACACAAAAAGTATTCTCGTAGCTTCATAAAATTATGGTTGAATCACTGATGTCACATGGACTATTAACAATGTATTTACTACCTTTTTGGGCCTTGAATGTGTCAGTTGCATTGTAGTCTATGCAGGCTCAGAAAGCTCTCAAGATTTCATCAAAAATATCTTAATTTGTGTTTCGAAGATAAACGGAGGTCTTACGGGTTTGGAACGACTTGAGGGTGAGTAATTAATGACAGAATTTTCATTCTTGGGTGAACTATTCCTTTAATAAATCTGACTGAAAGACTGCATACACATGGACGTTGCGGTTTTGGACAGGTAATTAAATAGTTGGTAATTGTTCCAGCTAACGAACGTTATTGAAATTCCCCTGGCGCATGTACGCCAACTGCTGACAGCCTGTTTCCCAAAAGTGCAGCGTCATGTTCACTCACTGTCTGTTTGTTATTGGCTGTTGAAGCACATGAGAAGACACCAGATATTCCTTTGCCCATTTGTTATCATAACCTCTACGAAAAATATATCAGTGTGAAAGCTTCAGGAAGGTGTTGTGCAAATCACTCCCTGTTTAGACTTTTTATTTTGAAGGATATTTTGGCAGGAACCAAAGTCTGGATGGAAATCATTTGGAGCGCGTTAATGTCTGAGAAACAGTCCGGAATTGTTTCTGTTGGCGTCTTTGCGTTAAAACTGTCATTCGCACCAGCTGGCAGATGGACCACCAACAGTAGGATGAAGATCCCTTGGCTTTGAGTGTGTGTTGAACGTGTGAAATCAATGCCCAACAGATGTACTGTCATGCAAATCCCCGCTAGAACACTCAAATAATCATATTCTGTTGGCTAAGAAAGCATAGATTAGCATAGATAACTGTGATTTGCAGTAATAGCCTGCAAATGAAGTACTGTACTATCAAGGATGTTTTTGTTATTGTTTTTGTTATGTCAGTAAGTGCTTGTGCATTTTATTCCCTCACAGGCAGTGTTATTTTGAATTAGTTTTTATTTTTATATTTTCAGGTTTCATTTTAATTTAAGTTTTAGCAGTTGTTATGAGTTAGGGTCAGGGTTTTTTATTGGAATTATTGCTTTTCTGGTTAGCTCTATATAATCTTTTTCTGATCTGTTTCTACTATTTTGTCGCAAGAATGTTCTTCACTGAAACACCACTAAAAAAGTGAATTATATCGCATGTACATTACCGTTTAAAAGTTTATGGTCAGTAAGATTTTTTTTCTTTTTCTTTAAAATAAATTGTTATTGCAGTATTATTTACATACTATTGTAAGAATTTAGTTTTATATTTTTGTTTTGCATTTTTATTTATTGTGAAGCTTTTGTTGTTTTTGTAACGTTTTAAATATTTATATTTAGCTTTAATTTATTTTTAAGTTTATTTTAAGTTTAGTAATTTTATGTGCTTTTGATATTTTTAGTGTGTCTTGGGTATTTTTTTAAATATATATATTTCTATTTAGCATCAATTTATTTTTCATTATGCACTTTGTTTTATATTTTAGTATTTTATTTTATTTATATATTTTTTCTGTTTTTATTTAAGATTTCAACCTAGTATTTTCTTTCAACTTTATTTTAATTTACTAAAATTATTTTTAATAGTTCTACTTAACAGTAACAACACAATATTTGTCATATTTTTGGGTCCTACATATTTTCAGTTATGACCTTCTCAGTTTATCATGAACAGGACAAATATATTCAGGTCAAGTTAAATTGAAAAATAAAAAATAAAATAAAATAAACGGTTATCATGAGCAGGGCAAATATATTCAGGTCAAGTTAAATTGAAAAAAATAATAATAATAAAATTAAACTAAAAACGGTATTGCATAAAAATGATCCAGCCATGCTTAGAGTCACTAAAAGAATGTGTATTTTTTACAGGAAAGCCCACGTGTCGCTGCGCTCTGGGTTTCACTGGTCCTCTGTGTGAGAAGCGTGTTTGTGATGGTTACTGTCTGAACGGAGGCACCTGTGACATGACCCTGGGGAACCAACCTGTGTGCCACTGTCTGGCAGAATACACCGGAGAACGCTGTCTACACCGTGAGTACCAGTCTGTTTCATGAACCAACAGTTTTTTGCATTCATTAGCTCAGTTCTGATATCTAGTGCACTATTTAAGCGTCAAAGGCCTGTTCAGTCGGCAGCTTATGCAGAGTATCACACTGTTACCTTAATCAAACTTTGTGAGAAGCACTGTTTCGACACTTAAAGCACTTGAAATCTAACAATTTAGTTGCTGTGAAGAAGAGGTAAGTTATGACAGGAAGTTAGCATACATTGCTTCAGATCAGTCATAATAATCGTCTTTCTTTCTGTCTGATGGCAGATATTTGTCACCATTATTGTGTGAACTCCAAAGGCTGCACACTGTCCGGCTCGGGACACGTGGAGTGTGTGTGTCCCACCCGCTACGAGGGGCCGAAATGCGAGACAGACCGGTGTATTCGCTGCCGAGGGGCCCCGTGTATCGTAGACGAAGAGACTGGAGACGTCGCCTGCAAGTGTGTATTCAGTAAAGTGACATTAGCAGTTTAGAACTAATTCATTATATAATATTATGCAATATATCTAAATGTAAATATAAAATAAGTGTGAAAATTAGTGCTGTCATACGATTAATCGTGATTAAAAAGTTTTTGTTTACATAATGTATCTGTGTGTTACTCATTTTTACAAGTATAAGTAAAATTGTACAAATATTCTATTATTTTATATTGTTTGTATATAAATATTTTATCATATACAACTATCATATAATTAATACATGTATATTCTTTCTATATATATATATATATATATATATATATATATGTATGTTTAGTATATTTAACAGTATATTTTATTTGTTTTATTTTGTGCATATATATACTAAATTTTTGGATCAATTCATACGATTGATGATTTAATGACTCAGTATCAAGATGAAAAGACAAAATTTACATTGAAATTCATCGCTGTTGTTGTTCACGTGTGTTCGCAGCTGTACGAACGGCAGAATCGCAGCCAGCTGTCAGTTGTGTGACGGATACTGTTATAACGGCGGAACCTGCCACCTCGACTCCGAGACGGGCCTGCCGTTCTGTCAGTGAGTAATTTCTTAATAGCTTTCTACGGCAACAAATTGCCTGCCGTTATTTAGATTCATTCCTTTTAAATTGCTCCCTCCGGCAACCACTTTAATAGGATTTTTTTTTTGCTCGTCTGACTTGGGAGGATGAATGTTTTGTAAAGGTGAACAGGAGAGAGGCAGTATTATAGCAGAAGAGTGAATTATCATAGCAGGGGTCCATAATCTGCCAGTTATATCGACCTCTATATTTGTATGTTAGAGAGAGGCAGAGAAACCAATGAGAGACTCCAGTGGAAAAAAGAAAAAAAGCACGGGAATAATACACAAAAAGACTGAGAAAAAAACTGTAAAACTGAAGAAACAGAAGTGTTTCTGCTTTCTAATTCATTTAAGCTCTTAAAGGGACAGCGCATCCAAAAATTAAAATATAATTTCATCCAAATCTTATTTCTAAACATGTATAACTTACTTTCTTCTTCAGAACACACAAAATAAGAAGTAGTCTATAGAAGAAATTAAGTCACTATTATGCGGGAAATTAAAATGAACAGGAAGTGAAGCTTTATAGCTTCAGTAAAGGATGCAGATGTGCAATGAAAGTATTGTAAAAACGGCTCATAGAACTTATTCACTATTTTCTTAGAGATCTAAAGCCAGACAATAATTTTGTGTGAGCAGTCATTAAATGCTCTGTAAAGATCAGTGAGTCATCCAGGTTTATAAATGAATCATTCAGATGGGTGTGCGAACTGAATCAACTGATTCATTGATCTAAAAAAAAAAAGATCTATTCATGAAATCAGTCTTTGCTAGTTTTCTCACAAATGCACAAAGACGAGTTCATAAACTGTTAGCCAATCATAACAGAGCTCATTTACATGTACTTTTAAAGGTACAGTACCAAAACATCCTATTTATTTTTTAAAAGTTTGGTTAATAGTAAAAAGAACTAAATTACAGCAGTTTCGGTACAAGAAACCGTAACATTATTAATGGAATGCTAAGTATGTTATTTCTTATGTCATCAAATTTCTAGAGAGAAAGAGACTATGGAAGTGAAGAACATTAAAAATAAATAAATGAATGAATTACTTTCTAGTTAATTAATATCGAAAAATGCCTTAAAGGAACACTCCACTTTTTTTGGAAACAGGCTCATTCTCCAACTCCCACAGAGTTAATAAGTTGAGTTTTACCTTTTTTGAATCCATTCAGCTGATCTCCGGATCTGGCGATAGCACTTTTGGCTACCGGGCACTACTTTCAGGCGCTGCGTAATATCACTACGCCTGCCGCGGCCATGTTACGGCAGCAAAGTTCCTTGATTATTACGCCGGAATGAGAGTAGTTCCTAATCATATCAGCCTAGAAAATCGCAACTTTTCATTTTCCGCCGATCTTAGTACACGATATAACTACAGAAGAGTCAAGTTTTAAATAGGAAAACGATCAAAATTCTTTGATCGGTTTTGAACGCGATGCTACTGGTCTAATAGGATTCAATGATCTATGCTAAGCTATGCTAAAAGTGCTCTCGCCAGACCCGGAGATCAGCTGAATGGATTCAAAAAAGGTAAAACTCAACTTATTAACTCTGTGGGAGTTGGAGAATGAGCCTATTTCCAAAAAAAGTGGAGTGTTCCTTTAAAGGGACAGTACACCCAAAAAATTAAAATCTCATTTCATCCAATTCTCATTGCAAGTGTTTTTGACTTCATTTCTTCTGCAGAACACACAAAAATATATATATATATATTCTTAAGGAGAAATTAAATTACTATTTTCCAGGAAATTACAATGAACAGGAAGTGAAGCTTTGTACCTCCAATTAAAAATGCATGCGCATCATACAACTGTCATTAAAAAAAAAAAAAACGATCATTTTTTTGTGAAAGATCAAGGTTTGTGAACTGATTCATTGACAAAACTGGCCTCTCTGATTGACTAGATCTAAATGAATGATTCATTCAGGAATCAGATTTTTCTACTTTTCTCACAAACACATCAAGGCAAGTTCATAAATGGCTAGCCAATCACAAAAGAGCTCATTTACATATAGTCTTAAAGGTACAGTAGCAAAACAGCTTGTTTCACTTAAAAACTCAGTAAAAGGTTGGAAAGTGGTCTGAAAGAACTAGTCTACAAATTTTTGGAATGCTGAGTATGTTATTTCTTGTGGCACCAAATTTCTAGAGAGAAAGAGACTATAAAAGAGAAAAGAGGTTACTTTCCAGTTCATTTATATTGAAAAATCCCTTAAAGGGACAGTACACACCAAAATTACAATCTCATTTCATCAAAACCTCGTTGCAAACCTTTCTGACTTCATTTCTTCTGCAGAACACATGGAGAAAAAAAAAATCTCAAGGAGAAATTAAGTTAGTATTTTCCAGGAAATTACAAAGAACAGGAAGTGAAGCTTGGTAGCGTCAATTTAAAATGCAGACGTGCCATACAGCTATTGTTGTGAAATGGTCTAAGAAAACTAAATTACAAAATTTTGGTGCAAGAAACCTTGACATTATAAGTGGAATGCTAAATATGTTATTTCTTGTTTCACCAAAGTTCTAGCGAGGAAAAAGTTTATAAAAGTGAAGAAATTAAATAATTTCTATTGACAAATCCAGTACACTCAAAAAATGTAATTTTCACTTCATCCAAATTTCATTGCAAACCTTAATGACTTCCCTTCTTCTACAAAGTTACTATTTTCCTGGAAATTACAATGAGCAGGAAGTGAGGCTTTGTAGCTTCAATTAAGAATGCAGACGCGTCATACAACTGTCCTAAAAATGGAGTTTGTGAACAGAATCAACTGATTAGTTTTCTCAAAAACACACCAAGACAGGCTCATAAATGGCTAGGCAATCACAACAGAACTCATTTACTTATAGTCTTAAAGGTACGGTAGCAAAACACCCTGTTTCTTTCAAAAGCTTAAGAAAAAGTTGGAAAATGGTCACAAAGAAGTAAATTGCAACATTTATTCTGCACGAAACCTTGATATTATAAGAGGAATGCTAAGTACATAGTTTTTAGTGTCACCAAATGGAATTTCGAATATAATAATCGCTTTTAAGCAAGTGAGAGCAACCGACCACAATGAAATGGACAGAGAGTGAAACCATTTTTCCGCTAATAGCGGCCGCATTCAAATCCTTTTTACATAAAATGACTGAATCTTTTATCCTCTGAATGAAAAAAAAAAAAAAAAGAAAGAAATTGATAGATGGATGGTATAAGAAAGCCACAAAACTGTTGAGCCATTGTACAGCTGCTGAATCTCTCAGAAATGATTTGAGTTTTGTCTGGCTGCCGTGAATCCCTCACTGATGGAGTCTTTACTTTCCTCTTCAACACACAATAAACCCTACCAGACTAATATATATATATTTTTTTTTTTACCTGCCTCCATTTTTCTTGTTTGCCAAAGGCATTTTAGCTGGAGGAACAGGAGATGGTGCTCCCTCAAAAACATTGAGGACAAAATAAAATCATTATTTTCCCTGAAGTAAATCAGCCTGAATGGATCAAACCAGTGAAAATGAATGGGATGCCAAACATCAGCCCTTCCAAGAATAAGTATTCATAAAAGTATGAATCACCCTCTAAATGTAAAAGAAAAAGTCTCTCAAATTCTCTTTCTTTACGTGTTCTTGAACAAAATCTCCCTGAAGATGGACACAAATCCTTTGTTGGCTTTAACCATGACACCTGGTCTTCGTTTCCACTTCTTTTTCCCATTTCTCGTCGCCATTGATGCTCTGATAAAGCCATTGTGCCCTTCAGGGGCGAATCAATTTGCATTCAGATGATTCAATCTTGTGTTTTTCTTTGGTCGCTGAAGGTGAAGGGGTGGTAATGATAGTGGCTAGACATTCAGAGATTACCTGGAAAAATGAGTGTGTCCTGCTTATATAGACCTGCTTGATTTCAAATCACCCCATCAAAGACTCTTTTGTTTGTCTGTTCTCTATTTCATTATCTTATTAAGCAGTGCTTCACTGGAGCTTGCTTTAGTGGATCTTAGTAGATGAAGGCTGCTGGAGATACTGATAGAGTTTTGTGTTAAATTAGTTGTGTCCAGCAAGTTTGTGGATTGCATGACTCAAAAAGTAGACTTTCATTTTGATCATAGAAGATGTGCTTTGAGCTTTGAGTTCAAATTGGTAGATTTGCTTTGTGTTGTAGGCCCATAGTATCTGGTTTGTTTTAGAAAGCAGCATGACAGCTGATAATTGACATTGTGGATTTTTTGCAATGTGACTTTCTCCCCAAATTCTCATTACTGCAATGAATCAAAGCATCTAACATTTGACTAAGTTTTTTTTATTTATTTTTTTTTACTCCCATTTTTGTCAGCTGTGATTGACATCAGTATGAATCAAAATCTTTTAATTTACATAAAATGCATTACAATAATGGGATTCAGACTATTTATTTATTTTTATTTATTTATTGGTTCATTTATTGTGCATTATGGTGATGAGAATATTTTATTTTTCTACATGAATATAATGAGTGATAATTTATTTTTCATTCATTTTGCCTCGCATTCATGAGATTGATTGCTTGTGTAAATGTAATAAGAATGATACTGTTTTATTTTCATTTATTTTACTTTACAGTAATGAAAATGTTTTTTTGTTTTGTTTTTTTACATAAGAATTTATGTTTACTTAATTAGATTTTGTTTTGCAGTGTAATACAAATTAATTATGTATTTTATTTTATTATTTGTTTTTGCAGTACAATACTAAGAATTGTTTTTCATTGTGGTAATTAAATAAAAAAATTTATTACGGTAATGAGAATGATATTTTTTTTACTTTTTGCATTATAATAATGATAATTTGTTTGTTTGTTTCAATGGGAATGAGATTTATTTATTTAGCATTTTTGTCATGGCAATTATATTTATTTATTTATTTATTGCATTATGATATGAAAAATAGATTGTTTCAAATGAGAGGATTTTATTTATTTATTTATTTATTTATTTTTTGTATTGATACTAAACATTAGATCATTCATTCATTCATTGTAACGAGAATGAGATTTATTTTGAGATTTGTTTTGCATTACGGTAATGATAATGAGATTATTTAATTTATTTTTAATTTTTGTATTGCAGTTATTGTCATGAAAATGTCACAAAGCAAAATATTTGAATAGTCCTAAAAGCAGGATTTATTTGCTACTTGATTTTTATGCAGCATAGAATTTCATATGTGAACTATTACCCAGGCATGTTCTTAAGAGGTTTCATGAAATTCACCCTAATGTTTGTGAAACTGCTGAACAATATTCATTATTAATGTTAATGCTCACATCACCCAGCCTTATACAGAAGGTCATTACAGCCTCCGGGTGTTTTGAGTATGTTGAGTATATAGTTTGAGTGTATTTCGGGTCTTGTTTCTGTTGTGTTGTCCTCACGTCTCTCCTCTGGTCTCGTTGCGTTCTCCTCAGTTGCCCGTCTGAGTTTAAAAGCCCGAGGTGTGATGAGAGAGCTAACCCGTGCGATCACTACTGTCAGAACCAGGGCGTTTGTTCCCTCACCGCCTATAACAAACCTCGCTGCAAGTAGGTCTTCCTAGTTCATTCAGTTTCCAAAACATTCCAGAACATTCCCACAATCCCATCCGCCACGGTCAGCATGCGTCTGGCCTGTTCGTGGAATGAACACGCACAAACATCGCAAACCAACGCACACAGCTTCCAAGAGCACGTTTCACATTTCGCATTGCACTCCGCTTTTCCGGACACACGCCGCCATTTCTCCGCACCATGCTGTAGGTGTGCGTTTCTCAGTGTTTGCTTCATTTGTATGTTTATCATGACTGGTGTTTTTGAATATGTATTAGTGGTTATATTTCTGCATATGCTGAGGACGACCTGTCTTTGATTGCTCTTCTAATATCCATTATTTATCATCTACTTTTGTTGAAAAATTCATAATTTCCTTTATTTGTTCTCTTTCCATTTTGCTGCTTTTTTTTGTTTTTCCATATTTTACATGTTTTTCAGCTTTTCGTTTCTTTTTTCTTTCTTTTTGAAAATGTTGCTCATGTTTAAACAGCACTTTTCACAAATATGGTACACTGGTGTGTCATGACTTTTTTCCTCGCAAAAATAATTAAACAAACACTGGAATGTATTTATTTATTTATTGTTTATTGTTGTTTATTTATTTATTTGTTTGTGAAGCCTATTAAATGTGTTTTATGAACTAATATAAAATAACCAATATTAAAATGGTTAGTTTATAAAGTTATGGCATTATTATGTCTAACAAATAAAATCATATTGCATATATCATCATAACAGCATATATATCAATATCATATCAAAACAAAATGTGAAATTAATAAAATATGCTATGAGCATATATACACACATCACACAAATAATTTTGATAGATGGATAGATGGATAGATGGATAGATAGATAGATAGATAGATAGATAGATAGATAGATAGATAGATAGATAGATAGATAGATAGATAGATAGATAGATAGATATTTTTTATTTGTAGGATATTTAAATAAACTCAGACATTTCCAAGCATTTAGTTTTATCCAGCAGAAGACTGTTCCCTCCACGATCTGTTTCTTCTAGATGTTCTGTCACCTCCTTCAGACAGCAGTGCATCATGTGCATCCTCCTGCAGGAAACAGAATCCCTGTCCACAGGAAGTTTGATTAAATATTGTTTTCAAACAGTTTCATTCACACCACCATCTCTCATAAGCCCATAATCTCTCACATCCCTGCAGTTCTGCTGTGGACTGCATGCAGTTTGGATCCAGGAAATCCCTTGTCACACAAACACACACTTTGCATGTGTCTTAAGTGAAAACAATGCATCCCTTGGGCTGGATTTTACACCACCTCCTGTGATTTACACTGTGTATCATTAAAACTTGCTTGTCAAAACCAAAATTATTATAACAAATAATACCATAATAATGAATAAAGGAAACCCAGAGAGAAAAACCTAATTATTGAGGTATAAGGGGTAAATTAAAACTGTTATTTTGTATAAATCTAATCAAATGCTGATTTTAAGAAGTCAATGCATTGTCAATTTTATCAGCTGTGATATCTGTTTCTGTTTCTCTGTTCACAGGTGCTCTGCAAACTGGTCAGGAACACAGTGCGAAAGACCCGCGACCAAGACCAACCGCTCCGAAAACTTCAGCGGCAGTGAGTGTCACAAACACACATACTTGTGAAACTTGGCACAAATATACCAAAAAATGAATGTAATGCCATAAATATTGGGTGAAATGTTGTTTGTAATTAGATCGTTCTGATTATTGAACTATTTTATACTCAGCACTTCCCATATTGTCCACCATTTTGTATGATCATTGCAATGCATTCTAAGGATTGCCTTATTTAAGCAAATTAGAATTTGGCCAAAACAAAGTATGTCTAAAGTGGTGTAATTCCTTAATTTGACGTTAGTCAGTCAGGAGAGAAAACACTATTCTTCCCTTCTGTCTGAGATTGTAGTGATGAACTTTCCCCTAGTCGCCAGTCAAACAGTTTCAGACAGTTCATTTTTGAGAAGAAGAGTTGACATTTTAGCCGTGTTAGCTAAGAGAGAGATTAGCCATTAGCATCAAGGGTGTGAAAACTTTCGAAATTTGAAAATCATGGTAATATGAGAAAAATATAAGTATCTCCTGTAGCTTCCGAAGGGTAGTACTAATGTACATATCTTTATTCTGTTCAAAATTTTCACCCCCTGGCTCTTATCATTATGTATTACTAAATATATATAATTATACAGTGGGGCAAAAAAGTATTTAGTCAGCCACCAATTGTGCAAGTTCTCCCACTTAAAAAGATGAGAGAGGCCTGTAATTTTCATCATAGGTATACCTCAACTATGAGAGACAAAATGAGCAAAAAAAATCCAGAAAATCACATTGTAGGATTTTTAAAGAATTAATTGGTAAATTCCTCGGTAAAATAAGTATTTGGTCACCTACAAACAAGCAAGATTTCTGGCTCTCACAGACCTGTAACCTCTTCTTTAAGAGGCTCCTCTGTCCTCCACTCGTTACCTGTATTAATGGCATCTGTTTGAACTCGTTATCAGTATAAAAGACACCTGTCCACAACCTCAAACAGTCCAACTCCAAACTCTACCATGGCCAAGACCAAAGAGCTGTCAAAGGACACCAGAAACAAAATTGTAGGCCTGCACCAGGCTGGGAAGACTGAATCTGCAATAGGTAAGCAGCTTGGTGTGAAGAAATCAACTGTGGGAGCAATTATTAGAAAATGGAAGAGATAAGACCACTGATGATCTCCCTCGATCTGGGGCTCCATGCAAGATCTCATCCCGTGGGGTCAAAATGATCACAAGAACTGTGAGCAAAAATCCCAGAACCACACGGGGGGGATCTAGTGAATGACCTGCAGAGAGCTGGGACCAAAGTAACAAAGGCTACCATCAGTAACACACTGCACCGCCAGGGACTCAAATCCTGCAATGCCAGACGTGCCCTCCTGCTTAAGCCAGTACATGTCCGGGCCCGTCTGAAGTTTGCTAGAGAGCATTTGGATGATCCAGAAGAGGATTGGGAGAATGTCATATGGTCAGATGAAACCAAAATATAACTTTTTGGTAAAAACTCAACTTGTCGTGTTTGGAGGAGAAAGAATGCTGAGTTGCATCCAAAGAACACCATACCTACTGTGAAGCACGGGGGTGGAAACATCATGCTTTGGGGCTGTTTTTGTGCAAAGGGACCAGGACGACTGATCCGTGTAAATGAAAGAATGAATGGGGCCATGTATCGTGAGATTTTGAGTGAAAACCTCCTTCCATCAGCAAGGGCATTGAAGATGAAACGTGGCTGGGTCTTTCAGCATGACAATGATCCCAAACACACCGCCCGGGCAACGAAGGAGTGGCTTCGTAAGAAGCATTTCAAGGTCCTGGAGTGGCCTAGCCTGTCTCCAGATCTCAACCCCATCGACAATCTTTGGAGGGAGTTGAAAGTCCGTGTTGCCCAGCGACAGCCCCAAAACATTACTGCTCTAGAGGAGATCTGCATGGAGGAATGGGCCAAAATACCAGCAACAGTGTGTGAAAACCTTGTGAAGACTTACCGAAAACGTTTGACCTCTGTCATTGCCAGCAAAGGGTATATAACAAAGTATTGAGATGAAATTTTGTTATTGACCAAATACTTATTTTCCACCATAATTTGCAAATAAATTCTTTAAAAATCCTACAATGTGATTTTCTGGATTTTTTTTCTAATTTTGTCTCTCATAGTTGAGGTATACCTATGATGAAAATTACAGGCCTCTCTCATCTTTTTAAGTGGGAGAACTTGCACAATTGGTGGCTGACTAAATACTTTTTTGCCCCACTGTACAAAGTAGGTGCATTTGCATTCATATTCTGTTCACTTCTGTTTTATGTAAATAAAGTGTAACTGAATCACTGTAAAGTGCATGTAACTTATTTAATTATTTCTGTTCTTATCTTTTGTTTTTCAGGAAGTATTGCCATAATAGTGCCTCTAGTTCTTCTTGTATGCATTATCGCCGCTGTTGCAGTGGGCCTCCTTATTTGCAAAAGATGTCGAAGGTAAACACATAAACAAATCTGTAATTAGCTGGATTAGATGTCTAATCAGAACATTACACATCTGATTTATTGATAATGCTGTAGAAAATCTCGTAAGCCAGCTGTGCTTCAGCGTTTAACTGCTGTGCTAAATGCTCCTGTGAAAACTATACAAAGATAATACACATTTATCCCTTCACAGAGGTAAGCAGGTTCAGCGGCAGCCCATGGCGAATGGTGGCTTGAACGTGGAGATCGGGAATCCGTCCTATAACATGTACGAAGTTGACCACGACAATCACGTAGATGTGGGAAGCTTTCTTCACCCCAGCTTCACCCTTGACCCTCATAAGGTACTAAACAAGTAGGAACTGTAAGTACTTAACATCACTTTATGGATTTAACTGACGTACTCTAAGTGGGTTTGACGTAAATTACATAATCTGTTGGTCTTGAAACTTTTTTTTTAGCTAATCTAATTGTGAATGACCATGTGTCAAAATCTGCGAAATGACAGTGGTTTTTCGTGAACGTTGGTGTAAATTATTCATAGAACAATTCGTGATAAGTTCAAAATGGCAATTTAAGTAAGAATAGTTCGACAAACAATTTTTCATAAATTCGTTCTGCTGGTGATTTAGTAGGTTTTTTTTTTTTGTTTGTTTGTTTTGTTTTAACGTGTCTAGAAAGATTTTAGTTTTAGTTATTTAAGTTATCTACGTTAACTTTAAGCGAAAATGTAAAATGCAAATAGTTGAAATAAGTTTACTTTTATATGTGTCTTATTTTCAGTTAATATTTAAGTAATGAAATGGTGTTTTTTTAAAAGTTAACGAAAATAGCCCTGATTTTTCCACATTCAAACAAATAAAAATAACAAATTTAGCATAACAAATCATGAGATTGTTCATATTTAGTATCGAAAAATGTCCTGAAGTGTTCCATATGGTGTGACAAGGTTTCTATTTGTGTAAAGTCTCTATGTGTTTTGCTTGGTTTAGTAAAACAGAATATTTTCTTTGTTCTCTTTTATTTATCCAACGTCCCACAAGGACATTTAGTCTCACGGGACCGATTTCCTTCCCTCAAATCAATTGAGATCACAAAAGTAGAAGAGAATTGCTGCAATTTAGTTTTAAACTCTGGCTTTATTTGTAGTTTGGGTTCCAACCAGAATTCCCCAAATTATTTAGTCTATTTTATGGTTTTAATCTGCAAGTTTGTTTAAATATACAATGTTTTTAACGGTTTTGCGTTGTTTTTCAGGGCTGGTGTGTGAAGTCAAGCGACCTGCGCAATTTACCCCCCGCGCGCCCAATGACTGCACACACTTTACCCATCCAGAATGTTCCAAAGGAACTCATTCCAGGACAGGTGGATTCCAGAACTCTTTAATACAACGCATTTTATGATTATTAAGAAAATAAACCAAACTAAAACATAATTGTATTTTTCCAGGCCATGAACTATTCAGACCCCATCTATTCAAAGATGACATACCATGACGGACAGCACTGTCGAAAACCAGTCATCAACCTCGACATGAGACGCGATTTACTCCCAAAGAGACTGGAAACGACGATTCGAGAAACGGCGGCGTAACCTAGCTTTTCCACAACCTGCTTTGTTTTTGTTTTATTTTATAAAGATCTGTATAAAATGTATAAAAAAATAAACTTTTTATGTCCAGTCAGGTTAAATCATCTCACTTTGCGTCCCAGATACTGTATATGTGCCGGTTTTCGTTTTAATTTCTTTCTGTTGCAACCAAAATATCTTTTTATAAATGACAAATGCAGTGTTTTTCTTTGCTTTGTGACTTTGTAAATGCACTACACGAATACGAAAAAAATGAAACGGACAAAGCTGCTCAATCTTAAAAGGCTTTATATACATTTAAAGAGAATTTTATATAGGTTTATTTACCTACACACTATGTATATGTTTTCCTGTTGGTGAAACAATCACCAATGCCTAGATATTCCCAAGTTGCCTCTTACATTTAGCAGTATTAGGGAAAAAAAGAGACACTTATTTAATAAATGCATCATGTGCTCATCACAGATTTTATTTTTGATATCTCTCATTAATGTTTCTCGCATATGTTTATCTTTAAGTTGACCAGTGTTTCCAGGCGCTTCAAATATGCAGTCAAACCCGAAAGTGAAACCAACCCACGATGGTTTTTGCAACTGTACAACTTGAAAACATGTTATTTCATTTTCATATCGCAAATGTCTTTAAGCACTTAAAAGGACTGAAAATGGATTTTGTCACATTATAGACTCACTTTCACTCACTGGTGAAACGACACACGCGGGACTCTTGTAATGCCATGTTTGATGAAAAAACACATTCTCTGTGTAAATGTACACGACTAGAGGAGGAGAAAAAAGTTTTATAATTTTATAGTTGATTTGTACGTCCGGTTTGCTTGTATTTTCTGGAAATGTATTAAATGTAGAACTTTTATACAAAACGATGTACACAGTATATTGGTCCGTCTTCACTTTGGGTTGAAGTGTTTTATAATTATAAAATGAACTAGCTTGATACTGCACTGTGCAATCGTACAGGTTGCTGTTGTATAAGGGGAAATGAAGGACATTTATCGTTTAAATACATATAGATACACCTAATGTGATTTAGGACCAAGAACTATGAAATAAAATGGGTTTTCTTGCCATTTTCAATGCGTTTAGTTGTTATTGAAATATAGGCCTGCACTGTTGAGTAACTTATTTGCATACCTAAATGTATAAGAACAATGGCTTATTCAAGTTGCGTGTAGAATTCTTCCTTGTTTAACAGGTCCACTATAATTTCCATTTCAGGAGAAACGAAGGGGCGTCTCTTTACAACAGGAGGTAAAAGACATCCAAAGCCTCATCAGAGTAACCATTTTTACATTGGTGAAGATGTCGTTACCAGAGCAATTTGCAAACAACCTGGAAAAACAGCTTAGAAAAACTCCAAAATTTGGCACGTTGCCATTTACCGTTATATTAATCGGACTGGAACTGTTAATGGATCAGGAATTTTCATGCCCATGTACCCCAGTCCTTAACATGATATTGATCAGCTTCATCTTTCTTGGACCTGCTCTTCTGGCACTGACTGTGATGATGTTCATGAGAAGGCCTTGCAGACGTAAATCGCAGAATGTCGTAGAGATTTTTTTATTTAGTCTGATTCCGCCTTCATTGTGGATGTTTCTGTTGTTGTTTGAGGGTAAATATGTAGCGTGTGGCATGGCACACTGGGAAGGAGATTACGTCTTGGATGAAGAGCTCCAAATTAAATGGTGCAAACCCACTGGAATGAGGAATGCTGGAGTGAATGAAACAGAACTGCGAGAACTGACCGAAAAATTCACTTTCTACTCAAGGGTGAGTCAACGTTCACGTTTTATTAAACAAAAACTTTACAATGATTTTACGACACAGATATTTTATTAGTATTATAGGCTACCATGTTGTAGTGTGTAGTTACTACAGTTAGCATATCAAAATTTGTGGTTACCATGGTTTGTTTTTGTAGTAAAATCATGGATAGGCTAATTTTTTGTAAGGGACTTAAGTTGAATTCGTTAACTAATAGCCTATAACATGAAGGCTGTACTCTACAGTGATTTTTATCGCTTGACATCAACAAAACTACTTAACTAGGCTACTTGTCAACAAAATTACTTAACTACTCACATTCACTGTTGTGTGTGAATTTTCGAGTGTGAAAGGCAGTCATTTCAGCGTTGAGTAATTTGGCGTGAGGGCAAAAGATTTCCATATGCAAGTTTGAATGTTGGTTGTATGCTCTATGGTTAAAAGTAGGCTATTAATTGCAGAAACGTGGAAAAGAAGGCATGTTTTAGGATTATCAGTAGGCTACTGTTATTCCATCTTGTCACCATTATAATCTTTCATTATTTTTAATAGCTCTCAGCTTTAGCACTACTGTCGGTCCTCTGCATTTCCATCTTGACTGCCATCCTTTACAGTGACTGTAAGAAGAGAACAGTGGATCAAATGGATAAATGCAAGGAACCAACACAACAAACATCTCTCAGTGGCTCAGAAACGGAAGTACAGCAATAACCAATTTGAACACTTAACTAGCCTATATTTTCCTTTTTCCTTGTGTAGCAATTCATCATGTTCATTTTAATGTACATTTGAACTAATTTATTATTTTCTTCCATTTTTGCTTCTTAACATTTATTGTTAGTACTTTTTCTACAAGCTATTATATTATTACTATTTGTTTTATTATTTACTATTTAAATAAATAGTTGTTTATTTGAATGTTCTTTATTGTTTTTGTTTTTTTAATTTTTAATTTTATTTTTTATATCAAGGCTGTACGTTTGACTTCTGTTTTCTGCATTGTACTGTAATAATTATTCCTGTGAGTATTGACTACAACATTAGTTAGGTGTAGCAGAGGCCAGCAAGTGAGTGCTGTGCAGGTAAACCTCACTCCCCGAACTCAACAGGTGCTCTAGCGACTGATGCTAGAGGTCATGGCCTTTAGCCTCCTTGTTAGAGCGCCTGCCTCCCACGCCGGAGACCGTGGTTCGAAACCCGCTCGGAGCGGGGCGAGTAGGGCCGCGACATTGGTGCCGTGACCCGGATGGGAGTGAGGTTTAGGGGGTGAGTGTAGCAGAGGCCAGCAAGTGAGTGCTGTGCAGGTAAAACCTCACTCCCCGATCTCAAGAGGTGCTCCAGCGACTGATGCTAGAGGTCATGGCCTTTAGCCTCCTTGTTAGAGCGCCCGCCTCCCACGCCGGAGACAGTGGTTCGAAACCCGCTCGGAGCGGGGCGAGTAGGACCGCGACATAGGGACTTCTGCTAAGATCAGAGGTGGACAAAGTACACAACTCCATTACTTGAGTTGCACATATACTACTGGTCAAATGTTACTCCATTATAAGTGAAAGTACTTGCATTACGCCCACAAACGCAGCATGGTAGTGATCCCACATAGCTCTGGCAGTGTGTAGATGTAGCCATTGTAGTCGACAGTGAAATTGCTGTAAATACAGACTGATAAGAAAAATTAAACCTGCTTTAAAACCCATTAACACAACTGTAGCTGTATAACAGCAATACTGCTTAAAAAAGTAAAAGAGCAAGACTTATTTGACATCAAAACAAAAATTTCAAAAATGCTGTCTAATTGCTTTTGCAGTACTTTGTCATACACAGAACATTCTGTACAGTGCTGTTTTAAGTCGACACACAACAGTTCTTCCATGGCTTTATAGGTAATATTTTAATTTACACAATTTAGCAAAATCAGACAATATTGTGTCCAAATATTAGCTTCAGTACTAGCTTCAATAGTATCAATATTAGCTTCTTAACAATTGAATTGATGTAAATAAACATCACATTTGCAACTGGTCATTGTTCACAAAAATGCTGGAAAATCACTTCACGTAACCCTACAAGAGTGATTACTTATATGCTGTCTGGATAAGAAAAAAAAACCACTGACTTTCAGAGCTGCTAAACAAGTAACGACTTTCTACTTCGAGGACCTTGATAGAAATTTAGTAGAGAGAAAAAAGTACAATATTTGTCTTTCAAATATAGTGTGTGAAGTTAAAGTCATAAGTTTCTAGAAAAAGTAATACTAAAGCAAAGTACAGATACTCAAAAAGTGTACTTAAGTACAGTACTCAATTAAATGTATTTAATTACTGTCCGCCTCTAAGATCACAACAGGAACAAAACAATGACAAGTATCGGTAACACTTTATTTTGATGGTCTCTTTTGAACATTCTGGTGACACTAAGTAATGTTGCAACTAAATGTCAACAAACTCTCATAAGAGTATTAGTAGACTGTCTGCGTCATATCTACTAACTCCTTACTGTGTTGGTCTCCCAACAGATATTCTACTGACTATAAGTACCTTTGCAAGAACGTGTCAACTTAATCACCCTAACCCTACCAGTCAACTAATACACTACTAACACTCTAATGAGAGTTAGTAGAAATGTAGATGCAACATTACTTATAGTCAATAGAATGTGTTAAAGGGACCATCAAAATAAAGTGAAACCCAAGCATCACACAAGAGCCCAAGAGAGGCAAAAGGTCTCCTAATGACACAGGTGTCTAGTTGTGTATGTCTTTTTGCAAAGTTTGGGTGTATCTTAAATATGACAAGAACACACGACAGAGGCAAACAACAACAATTTTCAGCGAGTATCTTCCTCATGTCAGACTCTTTCTCACACAGTGTTATCATATCCTACCGGAGCATGTGGAATTCAGCTCGCAAGTCTGTCTCTTTAGGACATAACCTGAGCAACTAAACCAGGAAACCCAGAGTCAATGTTTTAGGAGAAAATAAGCCATTCAAAACTGTGTTACAGTGATGTACAATATACAAACCTGTTTAGTGTTTAAGACTTTCACACATGATCATATTTGGACCTTCATGTTTCTTATGTACAGTATTGTTCAAAATAATAGCAGTACAATGTGACTAACCAGAATAATCAAGGTTTTTAGTATATTTTTTATTGCTACGTGGCAAACAAGTTACCAGTAGGTGCAGTAGATTCTCAGAAAACAAACAAGACCCAGCATTCATGATATGGACGCTCTTAAGGCTGTGCAATTGGGCAATTAGTTGAATTAGTTGAAAGGGGTGTGTTCAAAAAAATAGCAGTGTGGCATTCAATCACTGAGGTCATCAATTTTGTGAAGAAACAGGTGTGAATCAGGTGGCCCCTATTTAAGGATGAAGCCAGCACTTGCTAAACATGCATTTGAAAGCCTGAGGAAAATGGGTCGTTCAAGACATTGTTCAGAAGAATAGCGTACTTTGATTAAAAAGTTGATTGGAGAGGGGAAAACCTATAAAGAGGTGCAAAAACTTATAGGCTGTTCAGCTAAAATGATCTCCAATGCCTTAAAATGGAGAGCAAAACCAGAGAAACGTGGAAGAAAACGGAAGACAACCATCAAAATAACCAGAATGGCAAAGGCTCAGCCAATGATCACCTCCAGGATGATCAAAGACAGTCTGGAGTTACCTGTATGTACTGTGACAGTTAGAAGACGTCTGTGTGAAGCTAATCTATTTTCAAGAATCCCCCGCAAAGTCCCTCTGTTAAAAAAAAGGCATGTGCAGAAGAGGTTACAATTTGCCAAAGAACACATCAACTGGCCTAAAGAGAAATGGAGGAACATTTTGTGGACTGATGAGAGTAAAATTGTTCTTTTTGGGTCCAAGGGCCAAGGCAGTTTGTGAGACGACCCCCAAACTCTGAATTCAAGCCACAGTACACAGTGAAGACAGTGAAGCATGGTGGTGCAAGCATCATGATATGGGCATGTTTCTTCTACTATGGTGTTGCCTATGTATCGCATACCAGGGATCATGGATCAGTTTGCATATTTTAAAATACTTGAAGAGGTCATGTTGCCCTATGCTGAAGAGGACATGCCCTTGAAATGGTTGTTTCAACAAGACAATGACCCCAAACACACTAGTAAACGAGCAAAGTCTTGGTTCCAAACCAACAAAATTAATGTTATGGAGTGGCCAGCCCAATCTCCGGACCTTAATCCAATCGAGAACTTGTGGGGTGATATCAAAAATGCTGTTTCTGAAGCAAAACCAAGAAATGTGAATGAATTGTGGAATGTTGTTAAAAAATCATGGAGTGGAATAACAGCTGAAAGGTGCCACAAGTTGGTTGACTCCATGCCACACAGATGTGAAGCAGTTTTAAAAAACTGTGGTCATACAACTAAATATTCGTTTAGTGATTCACAGGATTGCTAAATCCTAGAAACAAAAACGTTTGTACAAAATAGTTTTGAGTTTGTACAGTCAAAGGCAGACACTGCTATTTTTTTGAACACACCCCTTTCAACTAATTGCCCAATTGCACATCCTTAAGAGCGTTTGTTTTCTGAGAATCTACTGCACCTACTGGTAACTTGTTTGCCACGTAGCAATAAAAAATATACTAAAAACCTTGATTATTCTGGTTAGTCACATTGTACTGCTATTATTTTGAACAATACTGTATATGTGTGTGATTGATTACATTGAATATATATATATATATATATATATATATATATATATATATATATATATATATATATATATATATATATATATATGCTGCAAGCTAGCGCAAAATCCTAATCTCACAATGTCACCTTTAAAAGACAAAGAAATATTATTGACATCAGTAAGCTGATTTGATCACAGATGTGGCCAACATCACCATGGACGGACCTCAGATTACATCAGTTACTACCCAGCTCTGACTGTCTTTATTCAGTAAAACCTAGAAGAACAGGAAAAGGATAGAAAAAAGACTGTAGTGATAGACATGATGGGTTTCCTCATTTGTTGTGACTATAGTTTTTCTAGAAAGCTGGTTCATTCATGTTGAGATTTACTGCATTGTCACCTTTAAATGCTGATGCATAAGCAGAACAATACTCAGATTACACATCACACGGAACAACATCAGCCACAACGAGTAAGTAAATAATAATAATAAATAAAATGCCTGTTTGTTTGGGAAAGGTGCCTTTAGTAAGGCTGCTGATGTTAGTAAGTGTACAGCTGCATAGATTTGTGAATTATTTGGAATGACCTGAATTTATGTGTTGATTATGCATAAAATGTAGTCTAATCTACATTATGAAATGTATCCACTATGGGGCTCAGACCAAATGTCCTCACAAGGAGAGTACAACCTGAAAATATTTGACCTTGTGAGGAAATGTTTTAGTCCCTATGAGGAAAATTTATATATATAAAAAAAAACGTTGCCAAAAGTGTACCACAATGGAAAAGGTAGTTTTTCTATTAAATTATGATTTTCTTTTCAATTGAAATTCACATTTCTTGTAGAAATTGATGCATCCAATCTTAATTTCCATCAGAATCTGCCACAGACACATATATGCACACACACACACACACACACACACACACACTCATCGCTAGTCACGGAAGACCAACTCATCCTCATTATCATAACATGGAAGAGCCAACTCTGCACTCTTCCTATTGCCCTTTCCATGAAATACTGCTGTATTCATTTTCTGTAAAGAATAAATAATTGTTCATACAATAATACAACTATACTACAATAAACAAATAACTACAATCATGTTATTGATGTTTCTATTTATAAAAAATCCCAATGGGGAAATACATTACTTCAATTCCACTGTGGTACAGAGTTGTCATATGACAACATGCCTATTTTTATGTAGTGGTACAGCATTGCCATATATGTTAACATTAATATTTTCTCAATTTACAGTAAAACTATGATAGACAATGTTGATTTGTGAATAAAAATAAATAATTTACTAACCAAAAAAAAAAAAATCCCCCTCAGAAAAGAGGTTAACAGAGCAATTTCTGGAGCACTTCAAGGTGTCCTCCATGTGAGGGTGACAGTGGGAAAAAGTGTTTTGGAGGAACATTCAACTATCATTTGACTTAAAAACAGTATATTATGGACTTCCTTATGGCCAACCCTTTTAATTACCATATTGCAATATATTGTTTTTTTTTTTTTTTTCAGAATAACAAGGAAATAAGTAGAAATTAGTTGTTGCCATATGGCAACTCTGTCCCATATAGAGTTAAAAATCTCTACCCCTATTCACTGCCATTATAAAGCTTTGAAGAGCCAGGACATTTTTTAAATGTAACTCTGACTGTATTTGTTGGAAAGAAGAAATTCATATACACGTTGGATGGCTTGAGAGTGATTAAATCCTGGAGTGATTTTCATTTTTGGGTGAGCTATCCCTTTAATCCAAAATTCAAAGTACGGGTATGGGCTTGATGTTTTAGATGCCGCCATCTAAATTCCAGTGTTTTGCAGTGCACAAAAAAGTGTGTTCCTATACGAATGAAAATGAGACCACCATGCAAGACATAACACTAAACTTTCCTATAATTTTTAATGTAATAAGTGAAGTTGCTTTAGATAGAAGCTTCTGCTAAATAGTAACTGACTACCATCGTTCCAGTATTATCTTAATTTATTGACTTTTGTTATTATATGTTATTATATTGTAACTATCATTAATTTGTAACAGCCCATAGTTCTGTCACTATGCATTAGAGTGGGTTGCAGTTCTACTACTGTCCTCTAGGGGCTCTAAGCGGGATACCTCCTCTAATATAAACAGGTGTAGTAGTAGACGGAGTAGTATTGTTTGGTTAGTTACAAATGCGTAAATAATGTTCTGATATTTTAAACATTAAAATGTTGAATACTGATATTTTGAATTATTTAAAAATGAAGATACTTTAAATGAGAAATTAAAGCTGCCAGTAGGTGGCATCAAGTCATTGTTAATAAGTGAGTCATTGCGATTGAACTGAATCATTTAAACTTTTCAGGAAGGAAACACCGATATGTTGACAGAGACGCAAATTGTAATTATTTTTGTTGGCAAAATAGAGCAAAAACAGGCAATATTGTGTCTAAAACGTAAGTCCCTTAATATTACCATCTTGTTTATTGAACTGTTGTATAAAATCAATATCACATTTGTAATCACATTGCTTTGTGGAAGAAAAAACGTCACTCTTCATGTGATGTAAATTTTCTGCCCCCATATCTTGAATTTTGTGATCATACAAAATGCATTTTAATGATAGACTGAATCATGTAGTGAAAGAACGCACTCTAATGCGCACACGCACTAGTCTAACATTCACGTAATGTATGCGTGCACTCTTAACTTTAGGTGTGCTTTGTTTGGTTTTTGCGATATAACGTTACTCTTAATAGGCTTGTTTGAGATGCACCTCGCCTCGCCTGAAATGTAGGCGAGAGTAGGCAGCTACAGTGAGGGAAGGAGTGAAATAAACTCAGTCAAGACGGACAGTTCTGCCCTCTCGAAGTGGAACAGATAAGGCTTGTCTGAGATGAGCAAAATCTGCTCAGAACCGATCACCGGTGATCACCGCGAGGTGCATACCGGTTAGAAAAGTGTCCGAGGCTGTATACGAAATCGCCCCCTGTACCCTAAAATAGTGCACTATTTGAGGGGACAGCCATTTTAAGTGGTGTTCGAAACCATAGTGGACGTTCTCGAGTGCACTCATTCAGTCCCACAATGCACCGCAAAAACGAGCCCGAGTTTCGTCCGTCTTGCTCTGATGTCATGCTGATGTGTGCCAAAAAACTCTCGCGACGGCAAAGCGGCGGTGTCGGATTGAACAGTCGTGTGGAGTTGCTCTCCACCGACTGCGCTGATCAAAAGCATGATGGGAAACGATTGACTGACGACACAGTTTAATGCTTATTGGTTCAGACAACCATGATGTTGCGTTCACTTCTAAAATGTTTCATTTTTTTTATCTGATTTCATGCTATTATGTATTTAAATTGTGCGCGAATATTCCGCAACACTATGACAGTGCGATCTCTGTGTGAGATATGTGATTGTCATATTTTCTATAAAAATCTAAAATACATGTTCGAATTAAAATAAAAAATGGATGATAAATAAGCCTTTCGTATGGAATTAAATAGCAAGCACTTTGAGTGTCTTCTTCATCATATTCATATAACTGAAATATCATGTTTATCAGCAGCACAGCATATGAGTGAGAATAACGCAATATCTGCCTTTGATCTCGTTGGTATCTGTTCCACTTCGAGAGGGCAGAACTGTCCGTCTTGACTGCGCTTATTTCACTCCTCTCCTCACTGCAGCCGCCTACTCTCGCCTACATTTCAGGCGAGGCGAGGCGCATCTCAAACAAGCCTAATATTATCGCAGACGATATATAGCCTATCGCACACTTCTATGTTACCGAGAGATCAGTAGCTAAACTAGGTTATTATAACGCCAACATGACATGAGTACAGGCGTGAATTCACCGTTATTCTACAAACTACAGTGCAATTTATATAAAATGCATTGTGTCCTAAGGTAAAACATTCGGAAACTCGGTTTAATTCGTTTAGTGAATACTTACATTAACTTATCAGAGGCGGTAATGTAAGGTAATATAATACCCATGTTTTTCGTTTTTATGTTGAAATTACTGTGACCAGCACGTTTAACTTAAACATGACTTAATAAAGACAAAGTTCAGTACTCACCATAACTTTAATGATGGAAAATCCGTCTGGAAATGATGTTTTGTCGCTCCTGAGGATCGGCTCCGCTCTCTCGCGCACAGACATTTGAATACACCAACGGTTTCTGTCAGGCGCATGCGTACACGCGTTTTTTGATGCAAGGCTTGTTGGGCCAACACAGATTTTTTCACTTCTGCTTGATAGATTGGCTGAGCACAATGTAATATGTTCGGGGAATATATATTTTTAATTTTAACTTTAAACCTTCAGCTAAAATTTGTACAATGTTTCGTTGGGGATAATTTTTGGGAAGCAATTTGAGTCAATGTTAATTAGTCAGTTTCCACAATTTTTCAAAATGTAAATTTTTTGCAGTGTATATATTAATATTGCGATTAATCGCATCCAAAATAAAATTTGTTTACATAATGTGTGTATTCTATGTATATTTATGTATATATAAAGACAAACACATGCATGTATATATTTAAGAAAAATATTTTATGTTTATATATTAAACCTATTTATATATAATATAAAATATAACTTAAACAAGTAAGTCACTCAAGATTGTGTTAGTGATACAGTGAGGTACAAAACAGTTTGGGTTATAGACTTTCAGAAATGGGCATATACGTTGGGGCCATTCAAGTGTGGTTTATTGCACTGTCACAGTGGGTGCAGCACAAACTTTTCTCATGCACGGCCAGCCTAGCACACTATCAGTAGAATGCTAATGGTGAGATTATATCACGGATGTGGCTAAACATGTCAAAGTACATCTCTCAACATTATGAGTAAAAATTAATTTTCACTTACAATGGAAGTGAATTTGGGCCAATCCGTAAATACTCAAATTTACAGTACAGCCACAAGACTGATGATTCATAGAGTAGAAAAACACTTAGGCCATGTGTCCACCAAAACTTTCCCACCCCCTCGAGGCTAGGGTTGCAGTGGAAAGCATGCAAAGCACTTGGCACTTTCAGCTGGCTAAAAACACTTTGGTGGACACACAGCCTTCCTGATCTTTTCTGTGTAAAGTTATATCTAATTTTACAGCCTTGTTGCTGTAAAAAAAAAATGATTTAAAAAACTTTGTGACTCATACAGAAGTTTAAACAGGAGAAGGTTACGCAGATAGTCCAGCTCCTCCAGGCTGGTACATTCACACATGCCCTCGCAAGGAGTTTTGGAGTGTCTCCCAACACATACTCAAGAGAATGGAGAAGATACCAGGAGATGGGCACAACAAGGAGAACTGAAAAGAAAGGCAACAACCCAGTAACCGGACCAGTATCTGCTCCCTTGTGAAAGGAGACACTGCCAGATCCCCCAAAAATGACCTTTAGCAGGCTACTGATGTGCATGTTTGGGACAAAACTGTCAGGAACTGACTCCATCAGGGTGGCATTAGGGTCTGACATCCTGATCTGTGCTCACAGCCCAGCACCATGCAGCTTGATTGGCACCAGAATTAGCAGGTCCACCAGTGGTGCCCCATTCTCTTCACAGATGAGAGCAAGTTCACACTGAGCACACGTGACAGATGTGAAAGACTCTGGAATGTTTTTTTTTTCTTTTCTTCAAATTTGTTGTGGCTTTTTTTCTTTCTGAGAAATCACAAGTTGTTGCTGAGAGTTTTTTTTTTTTTTTATCTTGTTAAAAGGTGCCACCTACAAGTGTAGACGCAGAAGCAGAACGATGCACACCACATTACGACAGACAACACAGGCCAAAAGAGTAAGTCACTGTCTATAGAAAATAAATAAGTAGACAAACTCAGTCTGACTAAATTAATAACACCAGTTGTACTTTTCACATTTGTATTAAAGCTAAGTAATCGTTCATAATGCAGATTGAAATAAAAAAGGTGCATAAATACACTTTATTCCAAAGGGTTCGCAAACTTTTTCTTGTAACTCTAATGTTAGACAAACATTTAATCTTTTATTATAAAATAGTTATTTTGCAAAAATATGCACTCTTTAAATACAGGTGCATCTCAATAAATTAGAATGTCGTGGAAAAGTTCATTTATTTTAATAATTCAACTCAAATTGTGAAACTTGTCTATTAAATAAATCCAATGCACACAGACTGAAGTAGTTTAAGTCTTTGGTTCTTTTAATTGTGATGATTTAGGCTCACATTTAACAAAAACCCACCAATTCACTATCTCAACAAATTAGAATACTTCATAAGACCAAAAAAAAAAAAAACATTTTTAGTGAATTGCTGGCCTTCTGAAAAGTATGTTAATTTACTCTATATGTACTCAATACTTGGTAGGGGCTCCTTTTGCTTTAATTACTGCCTCAATTCGGTGTGGCATGGAGGTGATTAGTTTGTGGCACTGCTGAGGTGGTATGGAAGCCCAGGTTTCTTTGACAGTGGCCTTCAGGTCATTTGCATTGTTGGGTCTGATGTCTCTCATCTTCCTCTTGACAATACCCCATAGATTCTCCATGGGGTTCAGGTCAGGCAAGTTTGCCGGCCAGTCAAGCACAACAACACCATGGTCATTGAACCAGCTTTTGGTACCTTTGGCAGTGTGAGCATGTGCCAAGTCTTGCTGGAAAATGAAATCAGCATATCCATAAAGCTCCAAAATTTACTTTCATCTGAAAAGAGGACTTTGGACCACTGAGCAACAGTCCAGTTCTTTTTCTCCACAGCCCAAGTAAGACACTTCTGACGTTGTCTCTGGTTCAGAAGTGGCTTAGTAGCCCTTTTCCTGAAGACGTCAGAGCATGGTGACTCTTGATGCACTGACTCCAGCTTCAGTCCACTCCTTGTAAAGCTCTCCCAAGTGTTTGAATCAGCTTTGCTTGACAGTATTCTCAAGCTTGCAGTCATCCCTGTTGCTTGTGCACCTTTTCCTACCCAAATTCTTCCTTCCAGTCAACTTTGCATTTAATATGCTTTGATACAGCACTCTGTAAACAGCGACACCTTTCAGTAATGACCCTCTGTGACTTACCCTCTTTGTGGAGGGTGTCAATGTTCGTCTTCTGGATCATTGCCAAGTCAGCAGTCATCTCCATTATTGTGGCTTCAAAGAGCAAGAGATACCTGGAATTTATACTGTAGGGATGGTCATTAATTGACACTCAAATGTAAATATTCTAATATTTTGATATTCTGATTTTTGACTTTCATGAGCTATAAGCTGTAATCATCAAAATTAAAACAAAAAAACTTTTTTTAAATATTTTACTTTACATGCAATGAATCTAAAATATATGAAAGTTTCACTTTTTGAAATAACTTACAACTTTTTCACGACATTCTAATGTATTGAGATGGACCTGTACTGTAGGTACTTTTTGGAGCATATATTTGTACCCAGAGCTATATTATTCAATTATTGAATTCTTCTTCATTTAAGGAGATCTTCCCACCATTTAAAGATCTCATGAACCGGACTCCAGACATTTCCACAGATCAAGAGAGAGAGAAGCAGTCAAAAGCATCATCAAACGTCCCTCAGAAGGTGGCAATGCTTTTCAAGCAAATACACAACTTTCTACAAGAAACTGCAGTTTTCAGCTCTTTCCCCATGAGTCTCTCGTTAATTGGATTTGAGGAGTTGATGGAGCTAAACGTTTTTGAATGCCCGTGCAGACATGATCTGAATATATGGCTAACAGCAACTATTTTTGTTGGTCCTCCTTTTTTCATTTTTGCTTTCATGTATTATGTTTTAAGACCTTTTAAACATGATTGGTTTAGTTGTTCTCAAGAAGAGAATGAAGATACTCGGCAGAACTGGCCTAAAGCTTTAGCACATTGTCTGATGCCATCTTTAATGTGGGTCATCATCTTGTTTCTTGATGGCGATTATGTTGCTTGTGCCATGACAGACTGGAAGGGAGTTTATGTGTTTGATCAGGAACTCAACAGGTCATGGTGTAAACCCACTGCAGGGACGCGAAATGAGGCAGAGCTGCGAGATATGATTCGGCAAAATATTAATTACTCACGGGTAAATATCATTTTTCCTGTTTTCTTAATGCCATAATGTAATAGAAATTATTTGTTCTCTCTTCCTCCCAAAATATTAGAGTGGAAAATGATTTCCTTCCCCGATTTTAATATATGTATTCATTATAAATCATTTAAAGGGATAGATCATCGTTTACTCATCTTCATGCAATTCCAAACCTGCAAGACATTCGTTCTTGTTTCGTTTTGAATAATTTTAGGAACATTTTTTTTTTAATGTCACACAGACGAAAGTCATACAGTTTTAGAAAGATGTGAAGGTTGAATACATGATGACAGAATTTTCATTTTTGGATAAACTATCCTTTTAAGGCAGATGCTAGCTGTACTGTGTGGCAGGTACTATTTACACATGGGTACAAATAAACACTCTGAACCTGCAACAAATGATCATAAACCTTAATCCTAATTTTTTTTTTTTTAAATGTAATGATTCTTTCAGATATCAGGGTATTGCGTGAGCCTCATCTTAAGTGTATTGACAATAACCTTAATGGTTATTTATGACTGCTACATAAGTGGAAAATGTGACTGCTGCGGCAGACGAACAGCAAAGAGACGGAGTGCAGAAGAAGGTAGGAGAAAATTGTGTAGCAGTTTGTTCTTTGCATGATGCTTCCAGCACTGCAGATTTTTGGTGCTGCAATGGTTTGTCAATATGCACAAATATTCATATTTATCAAAAAAAATTCAGTCCCCAAAGTGTGTGAAATATGTGGAAAAAGGCTAAATATATTTTACAAAATTTTTTAGATGCTAATATAACTTCATAGATCATTTTACAAAAAATATTTTTAATGGAACTCCATACTTACCCGGGTACAGAATGACCCAAACATGAAACTTTTTTTTTTTAGCAATTATAAAGCATTTTAAAAAATTTGTTCTCTTAATAAATAAAAATGATGCTGACTCAAATGCATTATGAGGTATAAATGTAAATTTAAAGTCTAAGTACAATTAACTGGAAATTACTTTTCTGTATTTAATATAGGTGCTGCTACAATGGGACAGGAACTGCAAGAGGCAGGGGGTTCTGCTATAACGAGAGAGCAAGGATCAGAAAGTTCTGCTACAGCGGGACAGAAACAACAATGGTCCGGGAGTTCTGCTAAAGTTAATTGGTTTGGGAGTTCTGCTAGAGTGGGACATGGACAGCAAAGGTCAGGGAGTTCTGCTCTAATAGATTCTGCTACAATGACGCCGGAACAGCAAAATCTACTGCTGGACCAAAATCCATTGCTAGACCAGAGACAATACAATGACAGCTATCAAATGAGCCTTTTAAACAAACCCAACACAAAGGCCTTCTCCTAACAAATAACCAGCTATTAACATTCAAACATTCAAAACTCTCATATGCCATCAGATTTCTTCAAAGTAATGCAATTGCTCTCAAAACAACTAACACAGCCATCTAAACACAGGCTTATTTTAATCAAACAGTTCAACTTTACTGCAAAATGAAGCACTGGATTTTTTTCTAATAATGTATTTATTAAAAGTACATTTTAACATCAAAACTATAAGTGTATTCTATATCTATTGATTGTAAAACACATTCAGCGATGGATGCACAATAATGAAAATACACATTTATTTAACTCCTATGTGACAAATTAAACTAATACAACTAATCATATACTAATGAAAATACTCATTTACCTATCACTCAAAAAAAAAAAAGAAAACCTATAAAATCATATACTATAAAAAATAAATAAATAAAGGTACTTAAAATCTGGTTGTGCCACTTTTAGCAAAAAAAATCTGCAATGAAATGCTTCTGATAACTAGAGATCAATCTAGTACACCATCGTGGTAGAGTTTTGGCCCATTTTGCACACTCTTCTTTGCAGAACTGCATTAGTTCAGCCACAATGCTTGATATACTCCTGTCTCAACATCTACACAGGCCTTTTCCTTTGTCACTGGTGGTGTTGTTCTGGACCACCATGTCAACAATGCTCCTGTTCCATTCAGAATAATCTGGATTGTCTGCCTGAATGTTCTCAAACTTAAATTCTGAAAAAAAATGTTTGGACATTTACAGTAAAGAATATGTTGTTTTCCCAGAAGGACTGAAAATCTGTACTATCAGCAGTCATGGTACTTTATAAGTGTATTGGCATAGTAACCTTTTTTTTTTTTTTTTTTTAATCTGTTTGCTAGATTCTCTAAAGGAGAGGCCATGATTTTTTTTACATGGTCAGTTAGGGTAATTCTGATTTCATTTGAAATCAGCTATCAGTTTAAGGTCAACTGAAAATTTACCATGTTTATTTGATAGAATGACAAATGACAAGAGTACATAAATGTTTGTGATTTGTATAAAACCAAAGGAGATACAACTGCTTTTGTTCCAGATATTTTGAAGTATTGGTTGGTTGTATTAACTGTTTTGAAAACATTTGAGATTGTTGTGCACAGTGTTTTAAGAAAATTCTTAGCCTGATTTTTAATTTGTATGAAATGAATGAAAACTTACAATCTGTTTAGGACAATTAAAAAGTGTTCAGATCACTGTGTGAACTGTTTTAAGAACAGTGACCTGAGTTCGGAGACATGTCAAATCGGCAATATTGTGAAATAATAAAATGAAGAATGTTTGTAATGATGAATAATGTCTGTAATATTCAATCTTTAATGCATCTTTACCAAATAAAAGCATCAAAAAATATTTACAATCAAGGTTGTCAACTAACAAATAATTATGCCATTATTTAACATGTTCATATTCCAGTGTAAAGATTAAACCAACAGTGAACGAGATTTGTTTCAAGCAATAAAAAAATATTTGCAGATATTTTCAAATACTGTATAAGTAAATGTCCTTAGATTTCCAAGATGTTGCAGAAATGTGACCATGTCAGGATGAGGGTTGTAGGGATGAGGCGAGGACTCAATCGTAGGAGGAAATATGGCTTTATTAATAATTTTGAATGCAGATAGGTTTCATCAAAAATGCAACATTTTGGACAAAAAACTGAGAAAAAACTTTTATCAAAGTAGTGCATTTTCAAGCAAAATACATTCAGATGTCATATTATTTCACCTGTAAATAATTATATGAATAATTTAAATTGCATTCAATAAACAGAACAAACACACACACACACACACACACACACACACACACACACACACACACACACACACACACACACAAATATACATACATATGATTATACACACACAGGCTACATACATGCAGATAGATAGATATATAGATAGATCGCGCACACACACACACACACACACACACACACACACACACACACACACACACACACACACACACACCTATTCAGATCGACGAATCCGTTACAACTACAGATGTTTCTGTGTCTGTAAATGTCTGTAAATCTCTCTCACCGACTACTTCGTCCCGATCAGATTCAAAATGGTCAAAACATGATCTACATAGGCTATATGATCTATATGATCTACATTTTTTCTGATCCTTCTATTTATGCCGATCGTCTTCTATTCGCACCCTAAAGACCCGGAAATCCCGTAGCTCATTCAGGACATGCGCTAGGGCTTTCCTTACCGTAATACACCTAGAACACGGATTACCGTAAAAACTCGTCAATGGCGGGGAAAGAGTTAAAAATGATGGCTCATTATTGGCATTGATCAATCTATTTTAAACTAAAATTCATGGACCCTTTCCATTGCACAAAATGTTATTTATAGTGGAAAATAGAGCCCTGCACAGGCCTCAAATTTAGGCCCTAGCCCGACCCTGGCCCGAGATGCTCAGGCCCTAGCTCGGCCCGTGTCCGACAGCTTATCAGAATTACCGGCCCGAGTCCAACCCGAGCCCTTCTAGGGCTCGCAAAATTTCAAAATCCCTGGTAGCCCTTCGGGCAGGTACTCTTCAGATTTTGGTAGCCCGAAAATTAATTTAACTAGCCCAAATTAAAAATACTTCTTTTCTTTCTTTTTTTTTTAAATATAGAAAATCGGGTAGGAGTTCAGAAGTCAAATCAAAAATATTTTCAATGCACAAATATCAACAAATATGAAGGAAGGAATCTTATTTCACTATTTACAGGGTATCTGCAGAATTTTTAAAAATAAATTTAAGGCAATTTATGACCCATTTTAAGAGCTGCACGAGTAAAATGAACACAGAATGAGTAAGGCTGGACAATGTCTATGGTAACATACAGTATTGAGCCATAAAATTACATGATTTACAGTTCAGATACAGGTTTTCACAACAGCATTTCAGGCTATAGACCATTTTTATGAAAAGGGATAAATCAAGCATATAAATTATTATGTTAATTTAAAACATAAATATTACTGTCTTATATATAATTGTTAATTTTTAGAAGGCATATTAACTTCTTTCTCATTTACAACTCTATGTGTTTGCAGCGTAAAAAGTTGATATTTGCATTGATCTGACCATAAACAGCAAGAAAGGCTTATTGCAAATGCAAATTCATTCCCTGCCACGAGGTGGCGCTTTTGGTGCGTTGAAATACTGCGGTTTCCCTGGAAACGCTGACAAAGCAGCTCCACGCTCATAAATGCTGCTTTATTAGGAATTATAGTTAAGATGAAATTAAAATGCCAATGACACATTTCTGAGGACAGTCGGTTCCCTTCAGATACATTCACATAAAGACATCCGCGCCGCGTTTTGACTTGAAACGTGCAGCGCTCATATTTATTCAATGACATCATTGCCTTTTGAAGTTTAATCCTGCCGCATCGTGACTTGTCTTTCCGTCCCCAACTGTAAGACCTCTAGAAATGTAAATTTAACGTATTTAAAACTTTTTATGGCCTTAAGTTTGATACAACTCATTTTAAGAGTTTATAAGGACCCGCAGGAGATCTGTATTTAAGGTAGCCCGTCGGGCAGGCGGTGATACATTTTGGTAGCCCGACTGGAAAACACAATAGCCCCGGGAGGTCGGGCTAGCGATTTTGCGAGCCCTGCCTTCTTTTTTTCCCCTTCTCCCAAAACTGCTCATATTTCAGCTATTAAAATAGTTCAGTTTTGTATGTAATGGCAAAGTGATTATATTTCGTTTATTTTATTTTTATTTTTTTTGTCCTGGCCAAATTCCCACCACTGGCCCTTGTCAATCATGGCCTCCTAATAATCCGCATCCACTTGATTGGCTCTATGACTCTCTCTCCTCTCCACCTGTAGCTGGTGTGTGGTGAGCGCACTGGCGCCGTTGTCCTGTGGCTGCCGTCGCATCATCCAAGTGGATGCTGCACACTGGTGGTGGTTGAGGAGAGACCCCCCCCACATGATTGTAAAGCACTTTGGGTGTACAGCAATACACAATAAAAGTGCTATATAAATGTTTCATTCATTCATTAAGTAAGTTTAGAAAAACGTTTGGAGCATTTTTTTTGTTTTCTTTCTTAAAGTAACGACCAAGTGGCAGACCGGCAGGCTGATCATAGCCTATGTTTGATCAATTTAGCCTTCTCAAATCATCACGACTTGCCTAAAATTAAATATAGATATACTAAAACAGTTCAAGCATATAACAATGTTTAAAAGTTAAACCTAGATAAATGTGCGCTGCATCCAATAGTTTGTGCAGAGAGTGGAAGCTAAAGCGCAGGACATGGAGGCACCAGTGCGATTACTTGCAATTTTCTTTTTTTTCAATGGAAACAACTTAAAATACGCCATAATTTTTGTTCATAAAGGTAAGAGTAATACATCATTTGCAACTGTAAAGGGTCTACTTTTATTTGTGTGCACTCACAATATCAACAAAACGTAATGCTTTTATAAAATAAAGAAAACAACTCTCTAAAGGCGTGTCTAATGAGGAGATGGCGAGTCAGGATCATCATCTTCATCTTTGCGACACTGACACAGAAAACACTAGTTTATTAGTAAATAATTCAAATATCTCCTTGCTATTTCCCCCAGACACATTCATGGTAATTACGTTTGCTGGGGCTTTATTGCAAGCTTTAGTGTATTTGAACGCAGAACTCTTCAGCTGTGCTGACAGCGTGCTCAATGTTGCTGTGGGACTCTAACCGTCGAGCCGCTCTTCACAGTCGTGGCACGGTCTCGTGTTGTTTCCACCAGCATGGCATATTTTTTAATTACTAATTGATGGATTTCTAAAATATAAAAATAAGGAGAAGCCTAAAACAGGCCCGGCCTGCGTCTGAATTATGACGTGAAAATTGGCCGAAGCCCGGCCCTAGAGGCGTAAAACGACGGGGCCCGTTGGGCCCGGGGTGAAATGTAGGGCTCTAGTGGAAAAACTTCAGAATATTACAATGTTAATTATAAGAAAAAAGAACTGCTGAGACGTGTTCACTGGAAGTTTTTTTTGGGGAACCAAAAATGGTTCTTCTATGGCATTGTTGAGAAAACAAATTTTGGAAACGTTATTTCTGTATTTTTGTATGAGTGTATTAGAGGTGTGTGTGAAACTTACGGTACGGGTGGGAGAAAGAGAACTTGTTATGTGAGGACTTCTGTGTATTTTAAGTGGAAGATGTTCAGGGGATCTGTTAAAGAGGATATGAGAAGGGGTACAAAAACTAGAAAGAGATATATTTTTGCATTATATTTAGCTACTATGGGCAATAGCGTCACTAACTATATCAAATATTATATTCCTAGTAACAGAGGAGCTGCTTAGATTTAAAAAAAAAAAAAAAACTATAGAACCAATCACAGTGATGTTTTTACTTTGACCATGCTTTATCCTTCAGTATATAAACCTCTTCAGGTGGACAAGTCTCTCTGCTGCATCTAAGAAGGTTCCTGGCTGTGAATGAACTCAAAACAAAGCAAAGCAAAGGTAAGATTGGAATCTGTTAGTGTTACTGCTGTCCAGCAAGGTATTCTTGGTGCAAGCGATAGTGTCCATAGAGGAGAGGATACCGTCCAATACAGATATGGGTGAACCTCATTAATTAAGATGCATATTTTTACATAAGTATGGTTCTCACACATGTACATTTACTTAGATATTGCAACGTATGCACTGACAGCATCCAAAACCTAAATCATTAAGTTAATGTTCTCCTGTTTGAAAGTTAAAGGAGTACAAAAGTTTATGAATCCTCATGAACGTACAAATATAAAAAAAATAAATAAAATATTACTGTATTTATAACCAATACGTTTTAAATTATACATTATGTTGACAGTGCCATGACATTTCATCCCCTTGGAATTATAAGGTTCTATCTGACATTTTTGTCAGAATTAAGTTATTCACATATTCTTATTCTGTGACAATTTATTTACATTATGTGATTTTTTTTTTATTTTTTAAGTTTTGTACATTTTAGGACTTTTTATTTAGAAAACAAAAAGGTTTTATTTACAAAGTCGAACTCTAACTTGGTTCTATAAGGTTCTATCTGTGAATCAGCCAATCAGCACTTCGAATGCATGCAAGAGGACCAATCAGGATCAACATTCTTTGTCATGTCGCCGGACGGCTCCGTAACAGCAGGAAAGATTAAACATTAAACAACAATAATTACGTGTCTGCATAATAAATAAGTGCAATTCACCTTTATTCCACAAAGTGGCACTGTTTAAGACATAACGATGACGTGATTCTTCACTCATAATTAGCGCATGCATAAAAAAAATAATCATCTGCAAAAATTTAACTGGCTTGAATGGCTTTACTGCAGAGCAATTACTGCACACATAATGAAATATAAGTGTCACTGTAGTTTGATGGTGGATTTGGTGAATAGTGATCAAAATGTTGTTTTTGAAGATTTTGAGTTTTGAGAATATAGCGGTTTTTGGGCGGCACAAATTCAGCGGCTTATTACGGTCGGACCACCGTCGGCACACCTTCGGCGAGCCGACCGATCTAAAAACGCTGTCGGTCAGCCGGCGTTTTTTGGGTGGCACGCACGCCACCAGCGGTTTGCTGCGGCTGGGCCTCCGTCGGTACACCAGTGGCAAGCGGAGGGTCTGTCCTGTGTTTCTACTGAGCTCTTACATGACATCTTTGTTTTATAAATTATATATATATATATATTACATTTATGTATTACAATACATTTTTACAGTTAAAAGGAATCTGAAGCAATGAATAAAAATAGTGAGCAGGGCTGGACTGGGACAAAAAAATCGGCCCTGGCATTTTTTGGTCCTGGTGGCCCACCTCTATATATATATATATATATATATATATATACACTACCATTCAAAAGTTTTTGAACAGTAAGTTTTTTCATTATTTTTTTTGAAAGAAGTCTCTTTTGCTAACCAAGTCTGAATACAGCAAAAACAGTAATATTGTGAAATATTTTTACTATTTAAAATAACTGTTTTCTATTTGAATATATTTTAAAATGTAATTGATTCCTGTGATCAAAGCTGAATTTTCAGCATCATTACTCCAGTCTTCAGTGTCACATGATTCTTCAGAAAATCTACATGGTATGTATCAGCATATTAGAATGATTTCTGAAGGATAACCGGGAAAATGCCCGGTATGCCAGATTACCAGTCCAGCCCTGATAGTGAGAGTTATAATTAACAAAAGTATAGTATAAAAACTGCAAGCACATTTTTTAAATGAAATAAATAGCTTGAATGATCTTAAAAACAACAATACAAAATCTAATAAAAAATAACAAACAAAAAAAAAATCTATAAAAATTAAATAAAAATAAAAGTGCTACTTTGTCCCACTCACATGCGGGTTGAAGTTTACACCTATGTATGAATGGGTCATATAATTAAAAAACGATTAAAATTCAAAATTAAATATTTTTTTTTGTTGTTGTTTATGTTCTATGTAATGTTTATTTAAATGGTGTGTGACTGTGCCGTGTTTTGATGGACGCGATGCTTATTTTATTATTTTTTATTTAATTTTCAGTTAAAGGCATTTCATTATTGAATTCAGAGATGTCATTGTCTAGCTCAGTTTAGTTTAAATAGTATCTGTGCAATCAAATCGACTATAAATGCTAGAAATTAAGTGTCCCCCAACTGAGCAAGCCAGAGGCGACAGCGGCGAGGAACCAAAACTCCCTCTGAGACAGAATGGAGAAAAACACCTTGGGAGAAACCAGGCTCAGTCGGGGGGCCAGTTCTCCTCTGACCAGACGAAACCCGCAGTTCAATTCCAACCGCAGCCATGCCAGATTGTGTAAAGGTCTTATCTGATTCCCGTGATCTTGTCCCGATGGAGCATTTTAGTTTATAATTTAATGTATTTGTTATATTTGTGTTTTATTCATTATTTTAAGTTTTTCATTTATATGATTTATTCATTTGCTATAATTGTAATGTATAGTTTAATGTATTTATTGTTTCTTGGTCTAATATATATTAGTTTGTTTATTATAATTTAAATGTATAGTTTAATTCATTTAATATATTTCTGTTGTATATATATATATATATATATATATATATACACACACACACTATTTATTATTTTAGAATGCATTTATTCATGTTTTCATATTTGTATATTATTATGTTTTAATTAAAATTTTAAATGTAAAAATGTATTATATTTCTATTTTTTATATTGTTGCAATTTCTAACAATAATAGTATTATGTAGTTAGGTATTTTATTATTTTTTGAGTTATTTTGTTATATTTTTAGTTTTATTGTATTTTAGTCGAGGCATTCACTGGGGATATGTCTCTGGGGGTCATCTGGGTGTCCTGGTCTCCGCTGACGATCAGGGCTGTAGACATCATCTCTTGGAGCTGATCCACCATCTGATCGGATACGGACTGAGAAACAGAATAAGAAAGAAACAGACAAATATTAGCATTGATGCCATTCTTCTTACGATGTAACAAGTACATTGTGTGTTACCCATATAGCAAATGTTTTCTGGCCCAACTCCGGGCCAGACAATCATTTTTCCTTCGGCCCAAGTACCGCAAAGAATGACGGCCCTGAACTGGGCCAAAACAGGTTTTATTATTGGTACCAATTCTCAGCCTCAAGTAAACCAGAATCCCCAAATCTGAGCCTTATATAGCCCAAATCCAATACAGAATCTTATATTTGATATTATTGCATAATCGCCATTATTCATTTTGTGAAATGTTTTGGTAATTATGACACGTGTCCCGAGCCGCCATCAGCGTCGCCCTGGCAACAGACGAGGAGCACCTGCACCTCGCACTACCGGCAGACCGGCCACACCTGGAACTCATCAACCACCACTCCTTAAAAGCCACCACACACGCACACGTTGGTGAGTTCCTAGGAAGCCTCCTGACTAATGCTGCTCTCTTTTCCCTCTGCCAGACGACAGCGAGTGACCGGTCTGCCCGAACACAGGAGCACCTCACCATATCGACACGTCTAGGACACCAGAGGACGAAGTTGGAGCACAGCACGGAGCACCTCACCTCAGACTCACATATTCTCACAAATAAAAGCCACCCTCCGGGGTTTTTGCTTTGACTTTTAAGCTTGTTTGTCGTGTGTGATTCCTCACCCCCGCCACACTGGTGGAGAATGCGGGCAGGAGTTTGAGGAATCACCGACACACCCCACCCAGCATACGGACTAAAAGTCGTTTCTTTTGTTTCTCCTTTTTTTTGTTTTTGTGTTTTAGGCGGCCGCTCCCCCTCCCCGCGCCCTCATGGAAGAGCTGTTGAAACACCTGACGGAGGTGAGCATCCGCCAGCAACAGATCATGGAGCATGTGGCCTCCCGGCAAAGTGAGACAGAACGGGATTTGGCCGAGCTCCGTTTCGCCGCTGCCCAGCGAATCCCGCTGCCTGACCCACGCGCCCGGGCTACACAGCTGCTGCCAAAAATGACCCCCCACGACGATGTCGAACACTTTCTCCAGATGTTCGAAGCCATCGCGCTCCGAGAAGATTGTCCGCCGGAGGAATGGGCTCGAATTATCGCCCCCCTGCTAACCGGGGAGGCGCAACGCGCCTACTTCGCGCTGACCCCGGTAAAAGGCGACTCGTACGAAGAGCTTCGAAAGGAGATCCTGGCCCGGGTGGGTCTCTCGCCCATATGTGCCACCCAGTTGTTCCACGATTGGGAGTTCAAGGTCCGGTCGCCGGCCCGCGCCCAGGCGGCAGAACTCACGCGCTTGGCGCGACACTGGCTACTCGCCGGGAACCCCACCGCCAACCAAGTGGCGGAACGCGTGGTGGTGGATAAGCTTCTCAGGGGCCTTCCTCCCTCCCTTAGACAAGCAGCTGGCATGCGGAACCCAGTGACCGTCGGGGAACTCGTGGAGGCCATCGAGCTGGCGGATGCCACCCGGCACCGGGAAGTTGGGGAGCGAGGGCCGCCTTTTCCCCGGAGGGTGGTCCAGGAGCGACGCGCACCGGAGGGCACCCCGCGACCGGTAAATAGGCCAGCGGTTCCCGGCCCCCAGGATGAGCCCATGCCTACCGAACCACCTCGCTCTCCAAATCGGGCTTGGCTGGCAGGCTGTACGCTGCACAAAAAAAAACCGTCCCACGGCGCCCCATGGACGGAGGTGAAAATAAACGGAAAGCCGTTCCCGGCCCTCCTCGACTCTGGCAGCACAGTCAGCCTCATACAACCAGCCGTCCTTCCCCCTCGGGCCGAGTCAAAGGCCCTCCTCTCCATCACCTGCGTCCATGGGGACACACGACAGGTGCCTGCGCGGCGGATAAACATCACGGCAGCTCCCGGGACCTGGCCGGTCCAAGCTGGTATAGTGAAAGGACTGCCCGTGCCTGTTCTCATCGGTACAGACTGGCCCGGGTTTGATCGCCTCCTCGCCACCGCCAGCCAGCCTGCCAGCCCTGCCGGGAACCGCCGTCGAAGGAGACCAAGACGAGGCCCCCGCCGACACCCCGTGTTGCTAGCCTCCGACAGCGCCAGAGATGGTGAGTCCCCCTCCCAAAATTCTAACTTGTATTATGATTTGTTTCAACAGATATCGGGAGGGGGCACGTTCGCAAAAGAGCAACACGGGGACGACCGCCTCAAGCACTGCTGGACACAAGTGCGGGTGATCGAGGGGAAGGAAGTCCTGCCAGCACCCCATCCGATTCCCCACTTCGTTGTCCAGAATGGCCTACTTTACTGTGTCGCACAGCGGAGGGGGGGAGGAAAAAACATTATTGGTCGTCCCGCGAAACAAAACCGGGATCGTGATGGAACTGGCTCACGCTCACCCGATGGCGGGACACCTCGGCGTTCACAACACTGTCCAGCGCATCCGAGACCGTTTCCACTGGCCAGGCCTGGAGGCCGAAGTGAAACGTTTCTGTCAGGCGTGTCCGACCTGCCAACGGACCTCACCAAAAACTCCTCCCCCCAGCCCGCTGATTCCACTGCCCATCATCGAGGTGCCCTTCGAGCGCATCGGGATGGATCTAATAGGGCCGCTGCCAAAGTCCGCCCGTGGCCACGAACACATCCTGGTGATCGTCGACTACGCCACCCGGTACCCGGAAGTGATCCCTCTCCGTAAGGCCACGTCCAAGGCCGTCGCCCAGGAGCTGTTCCTTCTATCTAGCCGAGTCGGCATCCCAGCGGAGATACTGACTGACCAGGGCACGCCGTTCATGTCCCGGCTAATGGCGGATCTCTGTCGCCTCCTACGGGTAAAACAGCTCCGAATCTCTGTGTATCACCCGCAGACGGATGGATTGGTGGAGCGGTTTAATCAAACGCTGAAACAAATGCTCCGCCGCGTGGCTGCCGAGGACAAACGGGACTGGGACCGGATGCTTCCCTATGTGCTGTTTGGGATCCGGGAGGTACCCCAGGCCTCTACCGGCCTTACTCCCTTCGAACTGCTCTTCGGTCGTCAACCTTGGGGACTGCTGGACGTAGCGAGGGAAGCATGGGAACAACAACCGGCAGCCTATCGCTCCACGATCGAGCACGTCCGGGAGATGAGGGAGAGGATTGACAGAGTGATGCCGTTAGTCCGGGAACACCTCACCAAGGCGCAGCAGGCCCAGCAACGTCACTACAACCGGGCAGCCCAACCACGGGAGTTCCAGCCAGGGGACCACGTGATGGTTCTGGTCCCCACAGCGGCTTGCAAGTTCCTGGCCACCTGGCAAGGGCCATACACCGTAATCAAGAAAGTCGGACTAGTCACCTACCGAGTCCGCCAGCCCGGACGCCGACGGGAAGAACAGCTCTATCACGTCAATCTCCTGAAACGGTGGGTCGGGACCCGGACACAGCTGTCGGCCCTTGCCACCTCAGACCCCGTGGTTGTCGACGTCAACCCACACCTCTCGGCTGCCCAGAAGACGGAGCTACAACATCTTGTCAGTCAGTTCTCCGATGTGTTCTCCCACCTGCCCGGGCGGACCAACGTCCTCCACCATGACATCCGCGTCCCATCAGGGACCATCGTCAGGCAGCGGCCCTACCGGATCCCGGAGGCTTGGCGACACGCCATCGAGGAAGAAATACAGGAGATGTTGAAGTTAGGGGTAATTGAACCATCTCGCAGCCCCTGGTCCAGCCCGATTGTCATGGTCCCGAAGCCGGACGGCACCCTCCGCTTCTGTAATGACTTCCGTCGGCTGAATGAGATCTCCGAGTTTGACGGATACCCCATGCCCCGAGTAGATGAGCTGATAGACCGCCTGGGGAGGGCCCGGTTTATATCCACGCTTGATCTCACCAAGGGATATTGGCAGGTTACCGCTGACCGAGAGTGCAAAGCCGAAGACCGCCTTTTCAACCCCTAGCGGCCACTGGCAATACCGGGTTCTCCCCTTCGGCCTGCACGGGGCACCAGCTACCTTCCAACGGTTAATGGACGTCCTGTTACGGCCCCACCAGGCCTATGCGGCGGCCTATCTAGACGATGTCGTCATACACGCCGAAACCTGGGAGGAACACCTGGAGCGGTTGCGGAGGGTGCTGATGGAACTTCGCCGGGCTGGACTGACTGCCAACCCCCGGAAGTGTCATCTTGGCCTCTTCGACGCAAAGTACCTGGGCTTCCAGGTGGGACGGGGTATGGTCAGACCCCAGGAGAAGACCCCATCCTCTCGACACCACAACCCACCACCAAGACGCAGGTACGGGCCTTTTTGGGGTTGGCAGGGTACTACCGCTGTTTTATCCCTAACTTCTCCTCCTTAGCTGCTCCCCTGACAGACCTGATCCGGAAGGGGCAGCCAGAGAAGGTTCCCTGGAGTCTCGAAACCGACCAAGCCTTCCAGCGGATAAAAGCGGCCCTCACATCCGAGCCCGTCCTCTGGGCCCCAGACTTCGGCTGTCCCTTCCTCTTGCAGACGGACACGTCCGACACCGGGTTGGGAGCCGTCCTCTCCCAGGTGCTGGACGGCGAGGAACACCCGGTGGTCTACATCAGCCGAAAGCTGACCCCCGCGGAACAACGATATGCCACGGTCGAGAAGGAAGCGCTGGCCGTCAAGTGGGCAGTCCTGGAGCTCAGGTACTACCTCCTCGGGCGAAAATTCACCCTAATAACAGACCATGCTCCCTTACAGTGGATGGCCCGAGCCAAAGAGACCAACGCACGGGTGACCCGGTGGTTCGTGGCGCTCCAGGACTTCCACTTTAACGTACAACATCGGGCGGGGACGGCCAACGCTAACGCAGATGGACTCTCCCGTGGCTGGGCAGCTTTCGCAGGTCTGTCAGGGTTCACCTCCCACCCACCCCTAACTTCCCCATTCTGTAGGAGGACCAGGACAACGCTTGGGGGGGGGGAGTGTGACACGTGTCCCGAGCTGCCATCAGCGTCGCCCTGGCAACAGACGAGGAGCACCTGCACCTCGCACTACCGGCAGACCGGCCACACCTGGAACTCATCAACCACCACTCCTTAAAAGCCACCACACACGCACACGTTGGTGAGTTCCTAGGAAGCCTCCTGACTAATGCTGCTCTCTTTTCCCTCTGCCAGACGACAGCGAGTGACCGGTCTGCCCGAACACAGGAGCACCTCACCATATCGACACGTCTAGGACACCAGAGGACGAAGTTGGAGCACAGCACGGAGCACCTCACCTCAGACTCACATATTCTCCCAAATAAAAGCCACCCTCCGGGGTTTTTGCTTTGACTTTTAAGCTTGTTTGTCGTGTGTGATTCCTCACCCCCGCCACATAATGTACACACAAATTATGCCAATAAAGTACATTAAACTGAATAGAAAATCAGCCTTAAAATTCACAGGTCATGTAACTGTGCAATAAAAAATGTATTGCATTGAAAATATTTTTTTTATTATTTTTTTTTTAAATTATTTTTTATGAAGAACAAATCAACCAAAATAAAATGAGTGTATAAAGTTTTTTTTTTACAGTCTATAAGAAAAATGTAACAGACAGACACTTAGACACGTAATCACAAGAATTTATTGCAGAAATGTCAAAGAGCAGTACCACAGTTGGAAAATTAAAGTATTTACACTGTTAGTATTTCATAAGCAAGGTGTAACTATTCTAGGATTACGTTGTATTTATATCCTACTTGTCAGTCCTGTCTTGTGTTTCCCCTCCTCTCGTGCCCATATTTGGCTTGTTCCTGTTCCTGTGTTTATTAGTTAATTAGTACCCAGCCGTGTGTGATTGTTCCCCACCTGTTTCAGTTCTCCTTCCTTGATTTCCTTCTGTTCATAAGTCCGGTGTTTCCCTGTCTCTGTGTCAGCTGTTAAATGTCAATTTGTCTGTTTGGATGTTCCGTGTCTCCTGTATTCCTGAGTTTAAAATAAAATCTATTTTTAGTTATCCCTCGTCTTCTCGTTTCCCTGGATCCAGAGAGGAGCGTGACAGAACAGCTGACCTACAAAAATTCAGTAACCTCCTCCGTATTTTCCCCCGTTTTGTTTTTCCGTTTTGACAGTTTTTTGTTGTTCCTGTTTTTTGTTCCCCAGGTCTTCGCCCTTGCCCAATGGAATCTCCCTTTTTATGAGTTTGCAACCGAGTTCTGTAAGCTCGTGAGGGGAATGCCGCTAGCGGACGCGGGCATCCTCCACCTTTTCCGGCTCGGAGCCAGCTGCCAGCCGCAGCTCACGTAAGCCCGCCGCCGTCCGCGGCTCACCCTCACCAGCTGCCAGCCGCAGCTCACGTAAGCCCGCCGCCGTCCGCAGCTCACGTAAGCCCGCCGCCGTCCGCAGCTCACGTAAGCTCACCGCCGTCCGCGGCTCACCCTCGCCAGCCGCAGCTCACGTAAGCCCGCCGCTGTCCGCGGCTCTCTTTCACCAGCCGCCGTTCGCGGCCCCTCGCAAGTGCCCGCCAGTGCCGGCCCCTCGCAAGAACCCTCCAGAGTTCCCGCTGGTCCCGTCCAGCCATCCTGTGCCTCCGCTGGTCCAGGCCTGCTCCGCGCCACCCGAGCGCATGCAAGAATCCGTGCCGCAGGAGTGCCGCCCAGAGCCCGCGCTGCAAGAGCGCACCCCGGTGCCTGCTCCGCGAAGGCGTCTCCGCGCTGCAAGAGCGCCCCCTAGTCTCTGCGCTGCAAGAGCGCACCCCGGTGCCTGCGCCACGAAGGCGCCTCCCTGAATCCGCGCTGCAAGAGCGCACCCCGGTGCCTGCACCACGAAGGCGCCTCCCTGAATCCGTGCTGCAAGAGCGCACCCCGGTGCCTGCGCCACGAAGGCGCCTCCCTGAATCCGCGCTGCAAGAGCGCACTCCACTGCCTGCACCACGAAGCCCAAGACCACTTCTAATTTCCCCAGGAAATTTTTTTGGGGCGGGGTAGTAGGGCTCCTGCCAAAGAGGCCGAGGTGGGGGCTGGAGCCGAGGTCTCGAAGGCAGATCCGCCATGGAGTCCCGAGTCCCCTGATCCGCCATGGCCGCCGGACTCCCCTGATCCGCCATGGCATCCCGAGTCCCCTGATCCGCCATGGCCGCCGGACTCCCCTGATCCGCCATGGCATCCCGAATCCCCTGATCCGCCATGGCCGCCGGACTCCCCTGATCCGCCATGGCCGCCGGACTCCCCTGATCCGCCATGGCTCCCGGAACGGGCGCCGCCCTGGAGGCCGTCTGTGTCTACTGGTCCCTAGAGGCCTCCAGAGCGCCCATCCCCCCTCCCCGTTGGATGTTGCTAGGCGCGGGACGCGCCTTCCGGGAGGGGGGAATAATGTCAGTCCTGTCTTGTGTTTCCCCTCTCGTGCCCATATTTGGCTTGTTCCTCTTCCTGTGTTTATTAGTTAATTAGTACCCAAAAAGTGGGAAAAGTAGATTACCTGTTTATAGGATATATAACCGCATACTACACAACACGTATAATTACTGTATAATTTATGTTTTTTGATAGCTGTAGTGCTGTTGGTGCACTTTGGGCTTCCGTATGTGGGTTGAGGCAAGTAGAATAAAATGTACTACAACCTTTTTCTTAACTACTGTGCAAACATACACTCTTGTTATATGTAGTTATTGTTTAAGTGTAACATTCGCGGGCTGTAATCTAAAGTGGTACCTTGTTGCATCCGCGGGCTGTAATTTCACGAGTTCACACTTACATATATTTAGCACGAGTAATGTAATGCGTATTTGGCGAGTATGGTAATACGTTGTTGGCGTGCTGTCCTGGGGAAGGGCTCCAAGCTCAGGAATTGCCCGAACCCAGAGTACCCCCCTAGTGTGTTGGGAACTTTAGTGATGATAGTGGAGAAGGGGGGGTGGAGGGATGCTGATTAGCTGGTTCAGGTGTGTTTGATAAGGGTTGGAGCTAAACTTTAAAGGAAAGTGGCCTGGAAGGGCCGAGTTTGCCCACCCCTGGTCTAGGCCAACGTGAAATGCAGGGCTGACATGGGAGGACACTAAGAACTGCACTCACTGCCCTGAAGCACCAGAGGTGGCAGGGTTAACAGACTGATCTTCTGAGGGCACTGACGAGAGAGGGGAAACATGTGATGAGGTCTACAGCGTTCTTTCCCTCAGAAGTTGACTCAGGGGACAGATAGCCCACAAGCATCTGCTTCACCCAAGGCAGTGCCCCCATAGAACACATTTACAATGGAGAATACATTAAAACTCTCTCTCTCTCTCTCTCTCTCTCTCTCTCTGTCACATCCACATACACAGAGAGAGAAATGAAAGGTTTAATAATACTTAATACACGGCAAGCATGCTAACACACACACTCACTTTGTTGCAGATATAAAATAGTGATTCTCAACTCCATTATTAGATACCTTCGGCTCTGTGCTGCCTTATTGACCACACCTGACTCAGATCATCGGATCATTAGAAGAGAGCTCCATGAACCGAGTGGAGTGTGTGAGATAAGAAAGACATATATTATTACCAACCTAGACGTATGGCTGACAGTAAAAGACATCCAAAACGGAGAATAGGCTCACAGACATACATACACAAAAATGAAATGGTTAAACTATTATATTAATACTCAATAAGCAAACAAATTTAATAGCAGCAGAATGGCATAGCAAAATTCAGATGCAATGTTAGAAATATTAGCAGCAGTCTGCATGGTAATCCAATTACCACATCATTTAGTTGCATGAAATTTCAGTGATAAGATATCGCTTGGATGGTAGTGAACTTTTTAGGTGAAATAGGCATGTTATTACTTTGCTATTCAATTCAACAGGGTTTATAGACCTCTTCAAAGCGAAATAAGCATTAATTGATTGTGTTTGGTTATTTAATCAGTGTTGGGCACATTACTTTAAAAAAGTAATTAGTTATAGTTACTAGTTACTTCTCACAAATAGTAACTGAGTTAGTAATTGCGTTACATCATTATAAAAGTAACTAATTACCAGGGAAAGTAATTATTGCGTTACTTTTTACAAAATGTTCAAATGTAAAATAACTTTGGATGCCCCCAATATTAAATATGTTAAATTAATGAAATAGACACTAAAAAGAATAAATTATTATTATAAAACATTGCACATTAATCTACACTATCTACTGACAATTAGTATCAGTCAGTCAAGCATTATAATATAATATTATGATAATTTTATATTATATGATGATAGAACTTTAGTAATTAGAATAACCAAGTATGAATGCATATTTGCCATCAATATAAAACGCACTAAGGATTAATGAGCTGCTGGGTTCATGAATATTAATCACGTTGTCTGAGTTCGCTCGAATTGATTTGCTGAAATCAAAATAATAGGGGAGCGCCAGCCAATGAGATTGTCGTTTGCGCATTAGTTCCGCCCACAACCAGAGAAAGCGGCAGTTCTTAAAAGCTGAAGAATTCCAAAGGAACTCCGTTATTTTGACAGGAAAATACAACAGAGAATATCGTTTACATGTAGCGTGTCAATTCTGCATGTTATGAAAGACTCTCTTGCTCTGTATCTTTCTTTGCGTGCGTTTATGTGAGAGAAAGCGACGGCGAGTCGTGCGCCTTCACACTAGAGCTTACGGTACGTCAACACTGCGCATCCATTCAGAATTCTAATAATATAATATAGTAACGCCACATTTTATTGTCAGTAACGGTAACGGCGTTGTAACGGGGGAAACAGTAATTCGTTTGATTACTCGTTACTGAAAAAAATAACGCCGTTAGTAACGCCGTTTATTTATAACGCCGTTATTCCCATCACTGTATTTAATAAAGGGGCAGTGGCAATTCTAAGTACTTTTGTGCAGCAGTATGCATAGCTCTTCAGATTGCAATGTTAGCTAATTTTATAGCATGCATAGCAAATTCAGATGCAAGGTTTTGAAATAATATTAGCAGCAGCATGAATAGAAAGTCATATTATTATTGTTGCTAATATAGCAGCGGCAGCAGAAAGCGCTTTACTTGCATGAAATTTTAGTGAAAACTCGTGGAGGGTAAATTAACTCTTTAAGTCATAGACTATTACTGCCGAAGACAAAGGCAGGGGTGGAGCCTACCCCCCTGCATGGCCAACCTGGTGGTGGTGGGGAGGATGGAGGGGAATGACAACATCAGAATCTGCAAACACAAGCAAGGGTGAGTAGAGAGCTTATATATTCCTCGTGTCGAGTGACGATTGGCTAGATCTAATTGTAACGTAGCATTAAAGGGATACTCCACCCCAAAATGAAAATGTTGTCATTAATCACTTACCCCCGTGTCGTTCCAATCCCGTAAAAGCTTCGTTCGTCCTCTGAACACAATTTAAGATGTTTTGGATGAAAACCTGGAGGCTTGGGACTGTCCCATTGACTGCCAAGTAAATTACACTGTCAAGGCACAGAAAAGTATGAAAAACATAGTCAAAATAGTCTATCTGCCATCAGTGGTTCAATCTGAATTTTATGAAGCGACGAGAATACTTTTTGTATACAAAGAAAATAAAAATAACGTTCCTAGTAGTTCTTCCTAGTAGAACTTGCGCTAAAGCTTTCATTTCTGTCCACAACAAGCTCACATGCATTTCCACATAAGAGACAGAAGCAGCCAAAACATCATCAGAAATTATTGTTTGCTATACAGATTGAATAAGATATTTTCACAAACTTTTTTACGCCAGTTAAAAGGTTTGTTGTCCAAAAAAAAATATTATCACGTCTGTTCCACTGAGCTTTTTTGTTAACTGTATTGCAGGCATTGATGGATGTAACGGTTTCATACCAACGCAAAGTAACATAAGGTCAATCAAACATTAGGCCTCGTCTTCTATAGTGCCTGGTTAGGATCAGTGTTGGGGAAAGTTTCTTTTAAAAGTAATGCATTCCAATTTTGTGTTATTCCATAAAACAAAATAACTAATTGTGTTAGTTACTTTTTATGGAAAGTAATGCATTACTTGCTTGTTTGTTTTTAAAAAAGACCCAAAAGTTATATTTTTGGCAACTCTTAAGGGCCCTTTCACACCAAAAGTAAAAAAAAAAGCCTCAGGCTGAAGGAAGTGCCTCTTGTCTCTGCACTTGTCAGTGAATAAATAACTGGGATTACTTTTTTTGAAAAAGTAACTCGATATTTTGTAAATTTAAAAGTAATGTCATTTTACTAGTTACTTGCAAAACGCAATATGATTACATAACTCGAGTTACTTGAAATGCATTACCCCAACACTGGTTAGGACATAGTGTGACGATGTTGGGAAACAGAGCCAACACTCATGCACATGTGGGTTTGTGTGACCCAGAATATCTGTTTGCTTTGGACACTCAAGACAATGCTGCTTTACAGGCACATGCAGAGGGGGGTGCGGTGGGTGCTTGAGACACCTGCCCCTTTTCCCCTTGATGCCCAAAGTGCCCTTTTGTCAAGGCAATTTTTATTTTTTTATTTTTTTGTAATTAAACATCCTTTTGTGAAGGCCTGCCCAATCTAACTATTAGTAAAATTAATTAATAATAATTTAGCCACAAATAAAATTATCCACATGATGACCTTTCACCTGACGATGTCATCCGGGACGATCCCTCACGTTCAGACACCTTTGAAATTACCTGAGTAATTTAGGGCACTACTAGTGATGGGAAGTTCGGATCATTTTACTGACTCGGACCTTTGAGTCTCGTTCAGCAAAATGAACGAATCTTTTTTCGAGTCATTTCGTTCATTTTAGCAAAATATAATTAAAATGTTACGTGCTACTTTCCTAACACATCTACTACTTATGCAAACGTTGATCACACTACAAACAATACAAAACTAATGCTATAAGAAACAGAAAAGATTAATTCATTGTTTACCTGGGTCTTCTATTATTAGCTCACCTCACCTCTTATCTGACAAGTCTTCGGGTTTGAGTCGTTCGTTCATCACGTGACAGCCTCATAAGCTAAACCTATGCAGTCAGAGCCGGAAAGAGAATTGATTAGTTCGTCTCCGGAGTCTTTCGAGTCGTTCGTTCTTTTGTCACGTGACATGACAGCATTGGACAGATAAATTAGTTAATTTACAAGCTTCCTTACAAACGGGTGCATAGTTGTTATTATTATTATTATTATTATTACAGTTACGTGATGCATTTCTGGTCTCAAATTGTAGCTTTTTAATTACATTTTATAAATGTGAATTTCTGTCATCCATAACACTGAATGTGGTAACAAAGGTAATAAACTAAAGAGTTGGTTATTATTATTATTAAGTATTTTTCCCTCAGACTGAATAGGTTTAGCTTATGAGGCTGTCACGTGATGAAAGAAACGACTCAAACCCGAAGACTCGGGATACGAACTAATCAATTCTCTTTCCGGCTCTCACCGCATAGGTTACGCATATGGGGCTGTCACGTGATGAACGAACGACTCAAATCTGAAGACTCGAAACAGGTGAACTAATTCAGTGCAGAACCTATAGGATGTTGCGCATGCGCGACTGAACGAAGTCACATTAAAGATTAATTGAAAAAGAACGAATCGTTCAAGAACGACCCATCACTAGGCACTACAGGGATGCCTTCAATAAAGTCCGCGGCTGCCGGTAAGTTGAGTTCTCAGTGGAGCGGTGTGCTTGTAAACTTATTGAACTTATATTATTGAATTATTATTATTTTACGAGAACGGCGTGAAGAGATCATGCACAGCTGTTGTTTATATTGCTGTGTGTAGCCTGTGGAAGCACGGTTAGCTGCAGCAAGGGGCTACACTATTTTTGTTCCAAAGTTTTCCTAATGACAATTTTATGATTGGTTTATAATGGCTACTATGAACAACTTTTTCCCATTTTTATCACAGAATAATTCAGGAAATATATTTTATAGTTTCTATTCTAAATGACATGTCGATCAGTACTGCATTTTTTTAGTAGTTTATTTATTTATTACCTGGAGATAACTTGAAAAGCACACATAAACCATATACAGTATTTTCGCAATCGTGTGTTTATTGTCTTCACTTTTCATCAGTAAAAACGTTTCTGCTTTTTATTCAGCTCAGCTACAGCGATAGCCGTGTGTGTTTGTCCATATTAGGGATTTCCTGCACGCCATAAGTTTCTGCTCAAGAGCGCCCTCTGGCTTAGAGTATGAATGAAACATTATTCACATTTCCTCATTTTGGATATGAATAAAACGTCAGGTCATGTCTCTTTTAATTTAACTCTATGTGAAAACACCTCCTCGAGCGCGAATAAAGTGCGGGGGACGAATTTACATTTCATTAAAATTAATATTAACTATTAAAAATGCAGCTAATGTAGTTCTGCACACAGCAATATAAACAAAGGTGCTTGTTCTCTTTCATTCTTCCTGTTTAATTCGGAATTTTTTTTAAAGCGCTTCGACTTGTCTTGTCTATGTAGAGTGCCTTAAAAATAATTATCACAACACTGGTAAAACAGGCTTATAGGCCTACTGATTTTCTCTTCCTCCGAATTATACTTATCAATCCTGTTTTTATAATCATTATCAATCATAAAATTAATAAATTCAGAACAGGATTAGAATAGAATTCTATTTTAAATAAGACAGGAATATTTTTTTTGTACAACAACAACAACAACAACAACAACAACAACAACAACAACAACAACAACAACAGTAGTGTTTACAACAGCAAAACCACCATACCCTGTAAACTTAACAACAACAATAATATAATTCCAGAGTAATTAAGAAGTGCAAAACATATCTTTAACATTTTGATACACATATCAGCAAGGAGCACAGCCCTATTAAAAGGCGTGTTCCATGTGTCCCTTTTATCAGGGCCGTGCAGAGACCTTTGGAGGGGCAGGTGCTCAAAGTATAAAAGGAGCACATGGAACACGCCTTTTAATAGGGCTGTGCTCCTGGCTGATATGTGTATCGAAATGGATGCTTCTGTATTGATACAGCAGCAAATGCCATGATGCAGGTTTGAAAAAGAAACACAGAACAGAAAAGACCATTTTAAGGTTAAATGTTAAAGATATTTTTTGCACTTCTTAATTACTCTGGAATTATATTATTATTATTCTTATTGTTGTTGTTGTTGAGTTTACAGGGTATGGTGGTTTTGCTGTTGTAAACTACTGTTGTTGTTGTTGTTGTTGTTGTTGTAGAAAAAATATTCATGTCTTATTTAAAATAGAATGCTATTCTAATCCTGTTCTGAATTTATTCATTTTATGAATGATAATGATTATAAAAACAGGATTGGTAAGTATAATTCGGAGGACGAGGAAATCATTGTTGTGATAATTAATTTTAAGGCACTATACGTTTTTTAAATAAATACTGTAATAATAATAGTTCAAAGTATGAATAGTTTTTAGTCAGATAACACAAAAAAAGACAAGTCGATGCGCTTAAAATTTTTCGCAATTAAACAGCAAGAACGAAAGAGAACAAGCACCTTTGTTTATATTGCTGTGTGCAGAACTACATTAGCTGCATTTTTAATATTTAATAAAATAAATTGTAAATTCGTCCCCCGCACTTTATTCGAGCTCCAGCAGGTGTTTTCACATAGAGGTTTCTAGATTTAAATCTAGATTTAAATTAAAAGAGACATGACTGTCAGGGTTCTGTCGCTTCGGTCTAGTTTATTCGTGGTTTTGTGACGGAGACCTGACACCCTCTTGTCCTGTTTCTATGTGAGTGGAAACTCTCTCTCGTCTGCGTGCCTTGTTTTGTGTTGGAGCGTGGTGTGTTCAGATCCCGGTGTCCTGACATTTTATCCTACCCGTCAGATTTTCCTACCAGGGCTTACTGCGCATGCGCAAATCAATATTGCGACTTTTTTCTCATGCTGAATAACAATATTTAATGTATCTGCATTACTGTATGGGTAGGTTTAGAGTTGGGGTAGGTGTAGACATTAATAAAACACAATCTAATAGGTAGAAAAAAATATTTATTGTTGGTTTCCGATAGCTGTATCCCTTCTAGCCACAAACGCGAATATAACACATAATTACTGTATTTGCATTACTGTAAGGGTATGTTTAGGGTTGTGGTAGGTGTAGACACTAGTAAATCAAAATATGACGGGTAGCATTTTTCATTGTCAAATTGTAGGTCTACTGTTTTAATGGGAGGTAGCAAAATCTGACAGGGTAGCACAAATCGACAGAATACCGGCACTCATGTCTTGAGTTTCGTATCACTCGCGCTCCATGTTCTGTCTTGTTGTGTGAGCGTGTAGTCGCGAGTTCGCTCGGCCACACTCTTCTGTCCACGTGTTTTGTGTTGTTGCACGCAGTTCGTGTTTTTATCGGCTGCGTGCATTCATGTTATGTCTTGTGCGGTGTGGCACGCAGCTTGTGTTTTTCATTGGCTGTGTGCTTTCATCTTGTCATGTCTTGTGTGAACACGCGGTTTACGAGTATTCTCGTTAGCTGAGTGTTCGTGTCCTGTTTTGCACGTGGCTTGTGATTTTGTTTTGCTGGCCATATGTGCTTGTGTTTTTGTTTTGTGTGAACACATGGCGTTTGTCTTAGTTTTCTGTGTGCCATGTGCTCTCAAGTCAATTGTAACCCCGACACGAAACCGAAACTCAAGACATGCCCAGCTAACAAAAAATATGTAACTGTTACGTAACTGCAACGTAATCTGACGACCAAAGTTACGTCGTGGCGACGTAACCAGAAAAGTGAAAGGTGCGTATACATATTAAGTGTTTATGGCTTTCTGCGGGAGGAAAACGCTTAACGAGAGACTTTTCGCATTGTGTTCATATTCTGCTGTTCTGTAGCCATGGATTTGCTAAATAATAATAATAAATAATAATAACAATAATAATAAAAAAGCAATGGTTGTCCAAAATGTAAAGTATACACTTGAGTTTTCCCTACTGCTTGGGCATTTCCAACTCAATGCACAAAAGCGTGGGGACTCACAGGATAAGAACAATTTTCTAGAATTTTCAACACGGTTTTTGGTCACTTCCTATACCGTTTTTTCTGCAGGTGCGACTAAATTTTGTGAGCAATCACACCAGCTTGACCACTACGTTGCCCCACCTCATGAGCACTGATATTTCTGTTGCATATGAGAAACATCAGCAAACAAAACAAAAGCTAGTGAAACCACGCTACTTGTTTGAGCTGTCCAGCACAGACCGTTTATCAGCTCGGATCAGCGCAGAGCAAACAAACTTTTCCGAGATCAGAACAGGTTTACTCAGGAAGCAGTGTTGATTTTGCGACGCTGTTACAGCACAGCATTCAAATTCTGCACAGAAATCTGTTATAAACAGGTCAAACAGTGCTGACATATAACCAGAAGTGGTAATGCTAACTATAACCATGGTGTTGTGGCAGAAATAGTTGAATTTCATTACATTATGCATTTCAGGGTTTGTACAACCTTTTGTACAACCTTTTGAGAGAGAAATTCAAGCACATTTATGTATTTCACACAACTATTTACAGCACTTTAAAACTTTAAAAAGCATACAATTAAAATGATATTTTTAAAGGAATGGCCAAAATATACTTTGTGGTAAACATCCACTTTTGTAAAAAAAAAAAAAAACAAGAAAAACAAAAGGGGCATCAAATTACCACTATAACCAGTAGATGGCAGCAGAGGAACACTTGTAGGCTTATTAGTCATTAATTTCTACTTTTTACTTTATATTTTGGAATTATAAAATCACTATTATATAATTTTAAATCATCAAGAAATCAAATGTTATAAAATTTTTGCTCGTTTTTTTGTGTATGAAGTAAGAAAAGTCACAAAGTGCCTTGAAAAACTTCTCTGATTGAATCACACAGAGAAGAGAGCTCCTTTTATAATCACTGAAGTTGTTGGTCAGTTCCACGTAATACTACAAAAGAATAATGGTACATTTAATAAGAGTAGAATATGTTAATTTTTATATATAAAACTTACATTTTGCACGTTACTATTGTTAATAAAATTAAATTTTGTGCTTCCCAACTCCCAGCTCAGTGCTTTACTGTCAAATGTGCATTACCAAGAAATAAATATGTAATATTACTAGTAACTACACTTATTAATGCAAAACTATAATAATTTTATGATTTAATTATCTTTATTTTTAATTACGTCCGCACACCACCCCCAGCGCTACCAAATCTGCTTCTGGCGCCACCATCTGTAGAACTCAGTGGCGCTGGTGCCACTGCTCTCAAAAGTTAGTCTGGAGCTCTGCTATGTATGCATTGCAAATGTGGTACAATTAAAATTACTATGCAAGGACCAAAGAAAGTCAGCTGCTGAAATGTTAAAAGGATAGTACATAAGAACCGTACCGAAACAGTGACTCTAAAACGGTTATAAAAACCAAAGCAAATATAAATACTGAGAATGAGTTTGACATTAAAAAAAATTAACTTACACAGCAAAAGATGCAGTGACCTGTGGCTGAATGGCCTTTGGTTTTATTTAGCTGTGATTGACACACAAACAAAAGGGGAAAAAGTTAATAGCATCGCTGAATATGAGTCAAATATTGCATATTTCTGTACAAATGAAAGTGTACTCATTCTTCATGAGTAATTATTAACTAATCAGTATGTCAGGGGCAGGGCTGCTGCTGGCCAAATGGGTGCTCTAAGCAGAATTGTATTGTTGTGCCCCCTCCCTCAAATATTACGGATGTTAAAAAAAAAAAAAAACAAAAAAAAAAAAACACCCACTATAGGGGTCAAAATAGAACTTAAATAAAATATAAAAGTAAATAAATAAATTGTATTATTTACAAATTACAATTAGGCAGTTACCTATGGCTATTATTTTATTACTACATTTGTCTGATTGATTTTATAGTCTCAAGCACTCAGAAATCACACAAAAGAAAATTGAGCAGTTTTACTAAGATAAAACCGTGGTTAATTTTTGTAATGAGTTGTGATGTCCACATTTTTTGAAGATGGAGGCTATAGCATCTCTATCACAAAAAGATGGCCAAAAATTAAAGATTAAGTGAATATTTGAATTAGCCTAAATGTTTGGTCAATATTAAAGGACTTAATCGTTCTGTAAGTGTATTACCAGGCCTAACTATATGTAATATAAATATCTAAATAGTTTATTTTGTTTATTTATGTATTTTAACAGTGTTTTTCAATGAAACCAATTATTAACCAATCATTATTGCCTCATTGTTTTTATATAATGCATTTTATAGGTTGTTGGCTTAGGTCTGTTTTTATAACCACAAAAAATATTATCTTAATACTTCTTTGTAAACTATTATTTGAAGTAACAAAACCATGGTTAATTTGTGGTTACCATCCATGGCTACAAGAATTTTTGATTTTTATGATTTTTGGTTTTAGTTGTAGTAAAACAATGGCTAGTTTTCGTAAGGGAACATGGAAAGTCAGACAGAATATTATATGCGTTGTTGATGGTTAAATTATTACCCACATTAAAACACGTTATTAACGTCAACAGCCAAAAAAATTACAGGATTATGAATGTAGGCTACCTAAAAGTGATGCACGGGCTTCTTTTTTTTAATTAATTTTTTTCTCGGCGCCGGATTGCTGATGTCTTTTCACGGGCATAGCTGTCCATCGATTATGATCATCAGGTCCACACCTGATCACACTCACCTGTTTGTGACTTTATAGTTAGTAAAACTGAAAAACTTGATTAGTTTGTTCAGGTGCACTGCACTAGGTTGGAGCAAAACTCGGCATGTAAGTGGACCTTGAGAGACAATGTTGAGATCTCCTGCAATATATTCTGAACATGGCAATTCAGAGAGGCAGGATGACTTCTAGATAGATGACTTACAACTGGGCTTGGAGAACCAACGTTCTGCAGAGTTTCTGGTGATACTTGATCAGCTGCTCAGGTCTGCTTAATTGGGGTTGGAGCTAAACCAAACTAAAAAAAAAAAAAAAAAAAGAGAAAGAAGACAATCAATATTATGATGTTAAAAAGTTAAACAAAGTTAAAGTTAAAAATTGATTCATAAATATGCACATCTGAAAATGCACAAAGATGAGAAGCAAGCAATGTGTTTAATGAGAATCTGCTGCCTCGTTCTATTTATGATGTACTGACACAAAGTTCAAATGATTTTTAACATTTGTGGTGTCCATTGTAGACACAGTGTGAGAGTGGGTAGCTTGGAGATAGAGAATGGGAATCTACGTCACTGTCCATTGCATCCTGGGTATACAATACAAATAACCAGAGGAAAAAATGACTATTTACGTTAATATTTTTAAGAGCTTCTTGCATTTTATTAGAATAAATGAATTAATATTCGAATCCCCTGTGTTATTAAAGTTTGTGGTCAGTTTTTTTGTATTCGCTTCACTTTTCTATAGTGGAAGGAAGCGGAGAGAAGCTTAGAAGTGGAGATTCTGGAGAGAGGGATAGTGTGTCTGGTGAGCGGGGCTCTGGCTCTGGTGTTTCCGGTGGCTGTGAAATGTTGTTCCGGTGGCTGTGAAATGTTGTTTTCCCTGGCTGTTTTCCAGATAGTTCTCCTTGGGTGCTGAGTCTTGGAGCTGTTGTAGTACGTCACAGTCTGTCTGTGAAGAGCTCGTTGGGCAGGGCTCAACTATCGCTCAACGATAGTTTCCATGAGGAAAGCTTGTTTTGGCTGCGTGGTGTTATCAGTGTCCTTGTGGGATGTGTCAACCACAAGATGACTCTGAGGCTGACATGAAGTCCTGTGGTCACTCATATTCTGTCCAGGTGTGTGTGTGCCATTGAGGCCGAGTGGATTGGCACACACCACTGAACGGTGACGGAGGGAGAAATAGATTATTGTCCTTTAGGACTCTTGCACCAAGTTTGTTTGAGTGGAGGCCATCCAGTTTAAACAGTTGTCTATGGCCCCAGAAAATATTGAAGTTGTCGATGAAGTTGACTCCTTTTATACTGCAGGTTCTTTGTAGCCATGTATTCAGCCCAAGCAGCCGTGAAAACATGTTAGTTCCCCTTGCTGGGAGTGTTCCACTGATGAACGACTGAACTTCAAGTCCTTGAAGTGTTTCAAAGAGTTCACTGAAATCCTTCTTAAGCAGTTCTGACTGCTCTTTTCGAATATCGTTTTTCCCCACATGGATGATGATTCGATTTGCAGTCTTGTGCTTCATCAGAATGTTCCGAAGTTCCTTGTTCACATCAGAGACGTTGCTTGAGGAAAGCAGCATGTAGTTGTAGTTCTGCTACTGATGTTTCTGATAATAGAGTCACCCACTATCAGAGTTCTGGGCTCGGCTGCGCTCTGAGCTGAGTGCCGCTGTTTGCTCGACCTCGAGCACCTGTTAGTAGCGATGTTAGCTGCTGGCTGATACAATCCATGTTTTGTCACATTTGGGGATTCCTCACCCAACATTCATTAATGCTTCAAATCGGTTCTCAAGATGTATAGGAGGTTGTAGAATGCCAGTGTTTACAAGTCTTGTCATAGCCGTATCTGGGGTAGAGGATGCTACCGCAGTAATACGAGATACTCGTGACAATCTGATGTCTCGAGTGCCTTTGGGTCTCGCTCCCTGTTTGTGCCATCGATTAGTCTGTTGATCAGCTTGTTCCTCTACACTTTGTATAAACTGTTGAGATTCACTAGATTCACAGGACTCACCGGCTGTATGCTGAGGGGGTCCGTGATGACGATCTGCTGTGTGTTCCACCTGTTTTGGAGGTCCAGTAAGTAACTTTGTTTCAAGAACCGCAATCCTTTGTAGAAGTCTGTGGCAGTTCATGCAGCAAGTAGATTCCACAAGGGGCATTTTCTTTCCCGTCTGTTTGAATGTAGGCAGCTGTGTTTTCCCGTCTCCGGAATGTAAACTGCTGGCAGTGGGAGGCAAAGAGTCTTCCTTTTCTAAAAACTGTGTTGTTTGAGCACTGTGCTGATATGCTGAAGTTAAAATCTTAGAGAAATCTGAGAAAAGTACATAAATAAGGAGCAAAGCGCAGAGCAATAAGCAGGAGAGTCCGAACAGTAGCGAATCCGGAAGTCTCACGCAGACGAGAGAGCGCACGGCTCGAGCACACTCGAAGCCGTGCACTCACATGGAAACAGGACAAGAGGGGAGTGACAGTGCTCCATCACAAAACCACGAATAAACTAGACGGAAGTGACAGAACCCTGACTCTGACCTGACGTTTTATTCGTATCCAAAATGATATGTGAAATGTGAATATCAGGAGAGCTGAACTCTTGTGCAGTGCATGTTTCATTCATAAGCCAGAGGGCGCTTTCGAGCAGAAACATATGACGTGCAGGAAATCCCTAATATGGACGAACACACACAATATTGCTGTAGCTGAGCTGAATAAAAAGCAGAAACGTTTTTACTGATGAAAAGTGAAGACAATAAACACACGATTGCGAAAATATATGGTTTATGTGTGTTTTTCAAGTTATTTCCAGGTAATAAATACATAAACTAGGCTATTAAAAATGCAGTACTGATTGACACATAATTTAGTATAGAAACTCCTTCAGTTTTCAGAATAATTTCCTGAATTATTCTCTAATAAAAATGGGAAAAATGTGTTCGTAGTAGCCTTTATAAACCAATCATAAAATTGTCATTAGGAAAACATTGGAACAAAAATAATGTAGCCCCTTGCTGCAGCTAACCGTGCTTCCACAGGCTACACACAGCAATATAAACTAGATAAAAAGTTGGTCAAGACATGTTATTAGCATGTTTGCTAGCATGACTAGCATGTCGCTAGCATTTTTCTAGCATGATTAGCAATGCTACTAACATGATTCTAGCATGATTAGCAAGTGACTAACATGTTGCTAGCAATATTTGCAAGTTACTAGCATGTCGTTAGCATGTTTCTAACATGATTAGCATGTCGCTAGGATAGGTAGATAGATTAGAAAAAAATATTAGATAGAGTTTGAATGGATTAGAAATAATACATAGAAGGGAAGCTTGATCAAAGACTATAGAATACCCAAGACATGTCACTCGTATAGTTTTGAATGGGGAAAAATTAAACGCTCAATATGGCCGCTCAATCGCAGGAAGCCCCGCCTTCTGAATGAAAGAGCCAATCACTAATCGGTAAAGTCAGCGCGTCACTGCAGCTGCCGGTAGAAGTCCCGGTTGCTATAGAAACAGTCAGCATTTTGCATGCGCACTGGCTGATCTAGCCTGAAAAATAAGCTTTTTATAATGCTATTTGAGCAAAAGAAACAACATTTATGATACAGTTGTCGTCAGATTTCTTTTGTGATTTCAAATATGAAATTTAATCGTAAGCTTAGTGAACAGTTTTGGAGAATTTGATGTTTCCCCATTCAAAGAGATAGGAGCTGCACTTGGATGCCCGAGAGGCGTTTCAAAGATGGCCGCCGAGTGACATGACTTGTCTTAAAGAGACTTTGGCTTGATTGAGTGTAATGGGCTTCAGTTTGTTTACATTTGAATTTTGACAGTTGGAGTTTGAATAGTCTTGGCTCATTTGAACATTCCGTCAATGTAAGTCTATGGGATTTTTATGATTTTTAATCTTCATTTTTATGAAAACTATAAGTCCGATCAGTCTGAAGAGATATAGCAACTCGAGTCAGACCAGTCAGTTTGGTGGTTCTAGCTTGAAAGCTCTAGGAGGAGATGCATTTAGAAATTTTAGTCTCATAAGAATAATAATAAGAAGCAGCTTAAATAGTAGATCAGTAGGTTGGCTTTCTCAAGATTTTCACAGATTTGAAAAGTAATTTTTATGTTCTTCATTTCAAGGAATCTGCACCATATAGAGATCTTGTGAACCGGAACACAGACTTCAAGAGACAGAAGCAGCCAAAAGTCAAGTCACCTTGATTTATATAGCACTTCATACAATACAGATTGTGTCAAAGCAGCTTTACAGTGATAAACAGAAAATTGTGTGTCAATAATGCAAGAGGACCGTAGTGAACAGGGAGCAACATCAACGCTTCCCTCAAAAAAATCTAAAGGTCGAGGTCTTCTAAAGCAAGTACATAAATTTCTGTCTGAATCTGAACTTTTCAGCTCTTTTCCCTTGAGCCTTTTGTTACTTGGATTGGAGGAGATTATTGAAATAGAATTTTTTCTATGCCCATGTCAACCTCATCCGATTACACTGTTACCATTGTTCATTTTCATTGGACCTGCACTTTTTACATTTGCTTTAATGTGTCTACTTTTAAGACCTTTTAGCCATAGGTGTTGTTGTGCAGAATCAAATGAGTGTATCGAGAAGAACAAAAATGAGAAGAACAAGAAGAATGAAACAACCTGTTCGTATGCTTTTGCATCTTGTCTGATTCCACCTGTGATGTGGATCATCATCTTGTTACTTGATGGTGATTATGTTGCTTGTGGTTTCACATACTGGAAGGGAGTTTATGTGTTTGATAATCAGCTCAACAGGGCTTGGTGTAAACCTACTGATGAGACAGAAAATAAGACGGTTCTACAAGATCTGACACGCAAATATATTCATCAGTCTCAGGTAAATATCATGTACTGTGTGAGATCATTCTGTATATATGAGAATATATATATATATATATATATATATATATATATATATATATATATATATATATATATATAATTCATTATCTGTATTGTTTATTGTCTTTCAGTTATCAGGTTATATCTTGATGTCTATTATCAGTGTTTTGCTGGTTGTCTTGAGTTGCTGCGCTAAACAGTCCTCCTGCAGCAGTGGAGCAGCAGAGGCTCAAAGAGAGCACACAACCTCAAGAACAGCGTGAAGAAGCAGAATCTGCAACACTTTATGCTTCAGGCAATGCCCCCTCCACTCCAACTGTAAATTAAAAAAAAAAAAAAAAACTGTGTAAATGTATGGTTTGTTAGGCTGGGACAATTTTGGCCGAGATACAACTATTTGAAAATCTGGAATCTGAGGGTGCAAAGAAAATCAAAATATTGAGTTAATTGCCATTAGTTTTTTTTTTTTTTTTTGACAGGAATATATCTTACTTGGCAAATTGCAACACCGATAGAAAACATGTACAGTTAAAATTGAGCACATTATTTTGTTAATCAAATTTTATTTTAAACAAGTATATTTAAACCAGCCTCCATCAGCTCCTTCCCCCAGTTATACCCTATTATATTTGAAAAATGTAAATATTTTTCCATCATAGTAATATGTTATTATAACGGCACAAAGAAGGGAGTATTTTACAAAATTATGAGAATTTCAAGGTAAACAGGAAGTGTGTCAACCAAAGACTAATTTGTTTCCTTAGCAGCAGAAACAACTTATACTCTGTCATTTATGGTCATACAGATAAGAGTAGGATGTCTTTGTACAAAAGAGGGTTTTTAAAGACCTTCTGTTGTTGTTTCTTATGTATTTACACACTTGTGTCATCAAACTGTTGTATAAACGCAATATCACACTCATAGCCATGTGATATGGCTGTATATCGCTGTGATTACCTACGGCTGAATCATATCTATAGCCATATTTCACAGTGATATTGCTCATACTTATATATCTCAACGACATCACACGTTGTTGAAGACAGCACACAATGATAGGTCAAGAAGCAACGTGTACTCTGACATGTTTCTTTTCCACATCACAACAACAATTTAGGAGTCAAAATTGCATAATATGACACATGCATTATTGTAACAGACACAAAATATTGTGTAGTCTGATCCTAATAATCTATACAAATTATTTGCAAACAGCCTAAAGAAAATGGCAATGCATTTATTAAAATACATATATTTCCTATTTTATTTATTTGTGATTTTTGGCATTTTTAATATAACTTATTGTAGCTTTTCTTGTATTTTAATTTGAACATTTTATTTAACAAGGTTATTTTTGGTTGTTGGTGCTAAATTTTAAAGTGGTATCCATGTGGTTTTATACTATTCTATGGCATTTGCTGTTTTTCCATTTACTGGATACTGTGAAAGTAACAATGTGGAGAAAAAAAGAACATGAAAAAGTTTTAGTCAAATGCGATAACATTTTTGGGAAAAAGAAATTCCTCTCCGGGTCAAAATTACCTGAACACAACATGAGGGGATGGTCCTCCAAATTGCAAAGTACACCTCTGTCCTGATGACAGAAAATGACAGTTTTGACATCAAATGCCTGCTTTTGTGTGTCTTGTGATCTTACATAGTTTGAATGCATATCTTTGAATGAGACACAGCATGAAGAGAACATATCAAATTCATGATTAACAGATATAATTTCACTCTCTTCCTCAAAGCTATCGCATGGCATCAGAAGACAGCGCATGAGTCTTCTGGACTATTTTTATTTTTTTTTTACACTGATTTATGTCATTTCTAAAATAAATTATCCACAAAAAAGGAAATGAATGTGAAGTAAATGTCATGTATTGGAAACATTTAGTACTGCGGGCAAACAAAATCTTGCTGAAAGCTCATTTTTTAGAGGCATCAACCTCAAATTTAGATTCATGGCTTTGATTTTGTCATAGTTTTACAGTAAAACGTTGTGGAAAATATATATTTCATATATAATTTTAAAATGGTGTTTTTGTGTATTTTTTCACAATAATGAACTTAAACTTCTATAACTTTTTTTTAAGTTTCATTTTGTGATGTGATAATTTATGATAGCATCAAAAAGTGAAAATCAAACTGTCTACTAAAGACATAAGGACACCACCTGATCTACAAAACCAGAAAAGCCAGAGACAGTTAAATACCAGGGTGTGATTAACAAGTAACAGTGATACATTGATATGTAAAACTGTTTGGGTTATAGACTTTCACAAATGGACATAAAGTTTTGTAACATGTTTGTGTGAATAAGTGTTATTCATATGCAATAACAGGATGTGTGGTTTATTGCACTGTCACTGTGGGTACAGCCAGTGGTGGAAAGAGTACTGAAAATTTGTGATGTTTTATTAACAAGTTTCGGGAGGAGCACACGCAGATAATTAACGCAGCCACTCCATCATCAGCAATCACACCATCTATCCAATCAGCTCGAGAGAGAACCCCTATAAATAACCAAAGCAGTCTTACCTCCACCAGTTCTAGTTTTTCAGCATCCCTCCACCACCCCGACTCCTCACCTTCAGCCTGTTCCTACCCCAGCATGGGGGGGAACACTCTGAGTCCGGGCTAAATGCAGAGCTCGGACCCCTCTCCCCGTACAGGGGGAGTACCCTGGGCTCGGGGGTAAGTACCGAGCTCGGAGCCCTCTCCCTGGACAGCACGCCAAATACGCATAACCTTTACTCAGTTTATTATATGTAAGTGTGAACTCATGAAGTACAAGTACTGTTACATTGCTGAAATAATACTCAAAAAGTAAAAGTACTGGTGCCAAAACAGTACTTAAGTAAAAGTACAAAGTACTCGTCTCAAAAACTACTCGGAGTACTAGTTACTAGTTACTTTTTAGCCGGTGATATTTAATGAAAAAAAAATAATAATTCATATCAAAGATCTATTTGGATAATAGCTACTTTGAACAAAATCCACTTTTATCTTATTGACTGAAATGAAATATTGGATATTGAATACTCCACCTCTTGCTCATAGCAGATTCATGGTTGGATAGAATATAGAGTGGCTATAATAGGAGTGGTTAAGAATATCTGCTTGTTACGTCTGACATCACGCTTCACCAATTCTGGGTCCTAACGCTCTGCCAGACGCCCCAAAAAAACACCAAACTGTGCTAATATACACCCACGATGTCATGTAATACTGAAAAATTATAACCCTAACCTTTATTTCCATACTGAAATCCCAGATGGCCAGACAGTGATTCAGCTAAAATATTAGTGTCTGGGACACTGTGAGCACGGAGACTGTAGTGTGCACAGCAAATTTTTAAATGCTCAGCTTAAATATGTAATATTAATTAAATAGTGCTCATAAATGGTTGTTGAGATAGTATTCTCAAGTGAAATAAGTAGAGGCTTGGACATGGAAACAGCAGTCCTTACATCATGACTTAACAAGAGGATTCTCCCCAAGCCTTCAAACTGACGTCATCAGAGCGAGATCGCCATTCCAGAGCGGAAGCAAATTTTTCAGTTTTTGATTAAAGATTACGATGGCAGACACTTTTTTTCCCAGTGTATTGCACGGTTTAATTGTTCACCACAAGACTAGTATTGTGCATTAAAAAGCAAGTATAGGGTAATTTTGATTTCATGACAATTAATCATTTTCAATACCATTGGCAAAACTACCACATACTGTATACTGCCATATAGATACTTTAATATTCAAAAAAAAAAAAAAAAATTGTCCATCCATTTTTTCAAGGCAATCATTATTTCAAGCTTTGAAACTGGTTTAATCCAAGTCTTCTATAAGACACATTCGCTTTATATGATGAACAGATTTTAATATAGGCCTTTATGTACATGCATATAAATATTGATCAATTACCATTACAAAAATCTCAATCTTAAACATTTGCTCAGTCTTTAAAATAGGGTAACTTTGTTGCAAAAGCTTACAACACAAGGAAGCTTGATTTCAAATTTGATTTCAAACTGAAATTAATTTACAAAAAAAAAAAAAAAAAAAAAAGACAAGTACAGTCAGTAATAAAATTATAAAACAAATGACCTCAATTCAGTTGAGGTATTCGAAATATGACAACACTAAATTTTTATAAGCAGTGATTTAAGAGCCATATATTTAGGCCTATTTATTTAGGCTAGATGAATGGAACATCAGATGGATTTGACCTGTAATGTCTGTAATGTAGTGATGCAGTTAGACAGACTAGGATATTTATATGTACAAATCAGACAAATATCCCATTCCGAAACATTTCTAGCATAAACTTACATTGTAAAGAAATTAAAGTTCCATCTTTGATTGTTGAAAGACTTTCTGGTGCATTTCACTTACAGACATGGATCTATTCTGAATGGTTGATAACTTTCGACAAAGTTTAATCTAGGAGCAAAGAGAAATATTTATGATATATTTATGAGCAATGAGATATTTATGATAACGCTAACATGTAGTTTGTTTCTCCAAACTAGGCGCTTTTCCACTATCGGGCCGAACGGTTCTAAGAACGGTCAGGTACGGTTCCAGTTGTTTTTCCACGTGAGCCTGGTACGGCGCGGCCCTATTACAAACCATTCTCGGCCCGGAATTCTCGGCACGGTTAGACAACCGTACTGAACCGTGCTGGTAGAGTGCTTGTGCATAACGTCGCCACTCTGGATCTGTCACTTGTCTGTTGCCTGGCTGCTAGTTTTTCCGTAGCTTGCCAAGCGCGCTATTTTGAGCAATGTAAACACAAATTAGTAATAAAATCGGAAGAAATTTCTGATCATCCTCCATAACGCGGTGGTTATTTACACCTCATATCATATATAAACACTTGTGTTACCACGGCAACGACTGACGCATTCCACAGAGATCCGTTATCAGCCCCGCAGTGGAAAACGAAACCGTATCCGTGCTGACTGGCCCGGATCGGATCGGCACGGAACGGAACGGTTAAGCAAAGAGAACCGTTCGGCCCGATAGTGGAAAAGCGCCTTTTGAGTCCATAAATCACGCTGAGCTCCCTCACTGTCTGATCAGATCTTCACCTGCTGCAGTGGCGGCTTTTCCCGGGACCCGGCCGGTTCAGATATCAGGGCTTTTATTGGACTGTTTACGATCGGATATCTTTACTGGCTACTGAAGTTTGTGAAAGGTTTGAATATCAATTCAAATTGTGGGTGTACTCAGTAACGAACTATTTTAAAAGTAATGAAGTACATTATTTTGCTTAATTTGTACTTAAGTACAAGTAAAAGTACAGCTTTAAAAATATACTCAAAAAAGTACAAGTACCCGAAAAAACTACTCAATTACAGTAACGTGAGTAGTTGTAATTAGTTACCTCCACCACTGGGTACAGCGCAAACTTTTCTCATGCACACCCAGTCTAAAACACTATCAGTAAGATGCTAATGGTGAGATTTGATCACAGATGTGGCCAAATGTGTCTATGAAGTGTGTTTCCCTCCCCACCGAGGCTAGTGTTGCAGGGTCTTCCCTGAAAGAGACGATGTCTGGATGGGAGCATATGTTGTTCTAGAACTTGGATATACCTTTCAGCATTGATGGTGCCTTTCCAGCTGCCCATGACACACGCGCTCATGCAACCCCATACCATCAGAGATGCAGGCTTCTGAACTGAGCGCTGATAACAACTTGGGTTGTCCTTTTCCTCTTTAGTCCGGATGACATGGCGTCCCAGTTTTCCAAAAAGAACTTCAAATTTTGATTCGTCTGACCATAGAACACTTTTCCACTTTGAAACAGTCCATTTTAAATGAGCCTTGGCTCACAGGACACGACAGCGCTTCTGGACCATGTTCACATATGGCTTCCTTTTTGCATGATAGAGCTTTAGTTGGCATCTGCAGATGGCATGGCGGATTGTGTTTACCAACAGTGGTTTCTGGAAGTATTCCTGGGCCCATTTAGTAATGTCAATGACAGAATCATGCCGATGAGTGATGCAGTGTCGTCTGAGGGCCCAAAGACCACGGGCATTCAACAAAGGTCTTAGGCCTTGTCCCTTACACACAGAGATTGTTCCAGATTCTCTGAATCTTTGGATGATATTATGCACTGTAGATGATGATAACTTCAAACTCTTTGCAATTTTTCTCTGAGAAACTCCTTTCTGATATTGCTCCACTATTTTTTCGCCGCAGCATTGGGGGAATTGGTGATCCTCTTCCCATCTTGACTTCTGAGAGACACTGCCACTCTGAAAAGCTCTTTTTATACCCAATCATGTTGCCAATTGACCTAATAAGTTGCAAATTGGTCCTCCAGCTGTTCCTCATATGTACATTTAACTTTTCCGGCCTCTTATTGCTACCTGTCCCAACTTTTTTGGAATGTGTAGCTCTCATGAAATCCAAAATGAGCCAATATTTGGCATGAATTTCAAAATGTCTCACTTTCAACATTTGATATGTTATCTATATTCTATTGTGAATAAAATATAAGTTTATGATATTTGTAAATTATTGCATTCCTTTTTTATTCACAATTTGTACAGTGTCCCAACTTTTTTGGAATCGGGTTTGTATTAAAAGCTTCACATTTCTGCTTTTTAACTCTTTCCCCGCCACTGACGGAATTTTCAGCAAATGTTTTCACTATTATATATTAGGAGGCACTACTACACATCTTCTGAAAGAGTACAGAATCTCTGGATCCAAAAACAAGCAAAGAAGAAGCAGAAACAAGCAATAGAGGCATTGATTTAAACTTGCACGATCATCAAACAGCATAGAAATCAAAACTGCTTATGTGACAATAACATTTATCAATTGACCGTTCACAAAGAGCTTGATTGACAGGTGATCTGACCAATCATAACGCTGAATCCACCATCCAACAGCTACGGCCGGAAACTAACAATACATTAAAATTTCTACCAATTAGATTGTGTTTTATTAATAGCTATACCTACCCCAACCCTAAACCATAATGCAAAAACAATAATTATTGTTGTACAGTGTCACAAAAACATATGCTACAGTATATCGATGTGCACATGCCCAGCAACCGCAGCCTTAACCACAAATCAGACAGGAGAGTAGATGAACTTCGGTGGACTTAAACTTAAAAAATGGTGTGTTTCACGGTTGGAATAAAATACATTCTGATGTTCATTCATGTTCAGTTCGTGCTTTAAGTAAATATGAAAAGATGATCGGTTCACGTGCCCCTTTGATGGCAACACAGTGATCTGTGATTAAAGAGCCACAAAATGGTATTTATTGTTTTAATTTCTTTAAGAATGACAAAATTTGAAAGCTGAGAGTCCTGAGACCTTGTTTCATACCAGAAGTAACCTGCTCTGTCTTGTCTGAGTGTTGTCAGTTCCTCTTTGCTCTGTGATGTATTTTTCACTGTGTGAGAACATGGTGTGTAATGTGAGAGCTGCAATGTTTCTCAGAGATAGCAACAGTAACTAAGGAGGGTGGGTCTTTGCGAAGGGTCGCTTGAGCCACTTATAAAAACCCAACTGTGAAAGGCCATCTCCTAACAAAAGACCAACTATTAACACATTCAATTTTCACTCTCTTCCTTAACCAAAACTATCCTATGCCATCAGATTACAGTAATTTGAAATGCAGCACATAAGTACTCTGAACAAAACAGAAAGTAAGAAAGAAAGAAAGAAAGAAAGAACAATAAATATCCTTCAGAAGCTACAGAAAAATGAATAATTAAATTGGGGTTCATATGTTCCATCAATAGTTCACAACTAGCATTCACATTTTCTTTGAAATCATGTTGGTACGTGTATATAGTGTGACGGGTCGGTTGCCTCCCCCCTTATTATCATCACCACCCCGTCCCCCGTCCCCCGTCCCCCGTCCCCCGTCCCCCCGTCCCAAAACGGCAATTCCACGGTCAAAAGACTCATGTTCAATTCCTGAATGAATTGTTCTTTAAGCCTGTTCATTCATAACTGAACTGAATCAAATTTTAGTTCCGGGCTGATGACGCAAGACGCACACCTGAAGTTTGCTGATCCGTTCGTTGATCCGTTGATCCGTTGATAAATAAAATTTTATTAAAACCTTCAAGTTCCTGTTGTCACCGATATCTGTGTGGGCAGCGCGCCAACATACAGCGCTGTGCGCTACGGGTGTCTTGAGTTCGAAGACCGATCCCCCTTTCTACTTCAGTTCTTGTCAGATCTAAACTGTCCTATCATAAGGAAGGCAAAAACGCCTTAAATAAGTCTTGAAAAAATACCCTGCAAAATTATTTATGTAGAGAAATGTAAATGAATGTACTAGTTTGTGCAGATTAGGCTATATTTTAAGTTGTTACACGAAATCAAGGAGCTTATAAGGAGTTTATCTCTATACTTTAGACATGTAGAACATATCAGCGTTTCTGCATCAATGTATGTAATGTGTGCTGTAGGTGCGAAACTTTTAGGAATTTTATCCAAGATGTAGATGATCTTATCCCCAGTGAACTAAATTTAAACTGCCTCCTTACAACCTGCTCAAAATTTAACTCATAATCAGCTCACGCATTATTCACATTGTGAGGATCACAGTGTGAGGATCATTTGAACTCACAAGGAGCTCACACCAGAGGCGCGGGAAGCACCCCCTGTTTTTTTCTGTGGGCAACTGTATAACTGTTGGGAATATAAAAAAAATAAAATCAGAATGTCTATTTAGTTGTTTAATAGCCTCTGCCAACAACCGGGCTATTTACACTAACTTCACCCACAAACATATGGGATAGTCAAATTTGCAAAAGACGACCATCAGTTATCAGATTCAGTGGCGCCGGTGGTAAACCTTGCGTCATGCTCCTTTTTTTTTTTTTGTTATCAACATTTTTTATTTTTCATACATAATATCCAAAAAAATAAATAAATAAAAATACAAAATAATAATAAAAAAAATAAAATAAAAAAAAAACACAACAACAACAGACACATACTCAATATCTCAAAGTCCAGTCAAAGGGAGGGAGAGAGGAAAGGACAAGAAAAACACAAAAGTCACTCCTTTATACAGTCACGTATATCAAAGAGAAAGCACTGCCAAGCATCAATGGTAGAAGGCTTGGCCCCATTGATTCGTGCTGTTGTACATTCACAAGTCACTATTTGCAGGAGGCTACGGATCCAATATGTTTTTCCACACATGTGCGGTGTAAACCAGTTTTGTATTATTGTCTTCTTTGCAGCTGTAAAACCAGCAAACAACATTCTCTTTTGCATTGAAGTTATACAGAGACCAGAATCATCATTAAGAAGACACAAACTTGGATTAACAGACCAATCAATATGCAGTAAGGATGATAGAACCAGGTTTACATGTGTCCATAGACTGATGACGACAGGACATTCCCAAAACATATGCAGAAAAGTACCTGACGATGTAGTATTACATATATGGCAGTTGAGATTCGGTTGTAGTTTCATTTTAAATCTTTTGTAAGGAGTTATGTATGCTCTATGAATGACTTTCAAGTGAATAAGACGATGAGCCAGATTTTTAGATGTTAAACTGAGATTAGACCACACTCTCTCCCAGTCGACAGACAAATTAAGGTCAGATAATTCCCTATTCCAAATAGTTTTAATAGAAAGAGGTTTTGTAATGCAATCAATAATCTTATTATATATTAAAGAAACAGACGGCCGACCAACAGATGGTGCAATCCAATCTTGCATAGGATGAGAGGAGATGGGAGATGCCCAAGGAACTCCATACGCTTTGAGAGCAGAACGTAATTGAAGAAAGACAAAATATGCGGATGCTGGTAGACAAAATTTGGTTCTTAATGTCTGAAATGAACATAAGCCCTGGTTATCATATATATCACCGCATGTGTTTACACCCAAAGAGGACCAAGAGGGTTGGACAAATGGACGATTTCCGCATACAAAATTAAAATTGTGCCATAAAGGTGTACTGTTACAAAATTTGAAGGTTCCTCCTATCCGACGTTCCACCGTTTTCCAGATTTTAATAGAGTTGGCCACAACCGGACCAAATTTATAATTATCCCCTTTTTTTCCTGTGCCAGTAAATAACATATCTTGGAGTCTATTTGGTTTAACCTTGTCAGCTTCAATCACTCTCCAAGAAACTGTAGATTGAGGATCAACCCAATTATGAAGAGCCTTAAGCTGGAACGACCAATAATACAGTTCAAAATTTGGTACAGCCAGTCCTCCTGCGCTATTAGGATGTTGTAATGTGGTAAGCTTAATTCTGGGGCATTTATCATTCCAGATAAATTTAGAAATTATGGAGTTGATCTCCTTAAAGTAACCTGGAGGGGGAGAAAGTGGTAGCATAGAGAAAAAAAAATTAAATCGAGGTAACAAATTCATCTTAACAGTGGAGATTCTTCCTTGAAGAGATACTTTAAGATTCTTCCATCTTTGAATGTCATTTTTGACCTTAACTAAAATATTACTAAAATTGTCCCTGGCAATCTTATGAATGTTTTTATGTATGGTAATACCCAAATAGATGAAAGATTCCTTAATAGGGATAAATGAGGGAATAGAAGAATTAACTTTAACATTGTTAATTGGCATTAAAGCAGATTTGCTCCAATTTATTTTGTATCCTGATAAGCTACTAAAATTATCAAATTCCTTAATTATACTAGAGACTGAAACATCAAAGTGGTCTAAATATAAAATAATATCATCAGCGTATAATGAAATACTATGATTATGATCATGAATCTTAATCGATACTTCAGATTTCCTGATGGCTTGTGCTAAGGGTTCAAGAGATAGACAAAACAATAAGGGGGAAAGCGGACATCCCTGCCTCGTTCCCCGCTGCAAAGGGAACGGGGGGGAAATAATATTACCAGTTATGACTGATGCTGCAGGTGAGTGGTATAATGTCTTAATCATAGACATGAAGTGTTCACCGAAGCCGAAACATTGCAGAACTGCCCACATATAATTCCACTCTAGCCTGTCAAAGGCTTTTTCTGCATCAAGTGAAAAGACCGCACAAGGGGTCGGGTGGGAATCTGCAAAGTCAAGAATATGAAGGAGTCGACGCATATTGTCAGATGCATTACGCCCCTTGATGAAACCAGTTTGGTCCTCCTTGATCAAACTATGAATTACCTTCTCCATACGAAAAGCAAAAACTTTAGCATAGATTTTAAGATCACATGGGATAAGCGAAATCGGTCTGTAGCTGGAACAATCTAATGGGTCTTTCCCTTTTTTAAGAAGTAATGAAATCAGTGATGTTTTTTGATCTCTATGAAATACCCCATGTTCAATTGCAAAATTAAATGAATTAAGCATAAGTGTCCCTACCAAATCCCAAATTTCTAAATATAATTCAGGGGGGAGACCATCTAGACCTGGCGATTTGCCCTTTTGAAGGCTTTTTAGAGAGACGTGCAGCTCCTCTAAACTTAATGGGGCCTCCAAAGATTCTTTATCCATCTGTGAGATTCGAGGCAGTTCCAATTTATCTAAATACTGCTTACAAATTGGTTCATCAAAATCTGTTTCGGCTTTATACAGATTCATGTAAAAACCTTTAAATATGTCATTAATTGCCGCAGGGTTCGTGGTGACCTGATCATCCGATGATTTTATTGCGCTAATATATGCCTTAGACTCACATTCTTTCAACCTAAGGGCCAATAAATGACTAGGTCTCTCTGATTCAAAATAATATTTTTGCCTAGTCCTATGTAAAATAAATTCCGCCTTTGAGTGTGAAAGTAAATCATATTCTTCTTTTAAAGAGGACAACTGTGTAGCCTGTTGATCAGTAAAATGTTGTTTTTGAAGGTTTTGCAATGATTGGATTTTATTTTCTAATTGTGTAAACTGGTGAGTTTTCGCTTTGGCAAGAGTAGAAGAGAAAGATATACAGAATCCTCGTATGGCACACTTAGTCGATTCCCACATTATTTGAGGATCCACATCAGAGGGCATATTGATTTCAAGAAATTCCTTAATATATTCTTTTAGTGAAGTAATGAAAGTCTGATTACTTAATAATGATATGTTAAAGCGCCATCTAGGGGACTTGGCTTTAACATCGGAGAGAGGAACACTGCACAACACAGCAGAATGATCAGATAATAAAATTGGTAATATAGAAATGGAGGAATTTGACGAAATTAAAGATGGGCTGAGAAATATGTAGTCTATCCTAGAGAAAGTCTTATGTCTATTAGAAAAAAAAGTGAAGTCCTTAGCTTTAGTATTCTGAATTCTCCAAAGATCGATTAAGTTGAGCTCCGTGATAAATTTATTCAGTAATTTAGAAGATGGATTGGCTGTTGTATCAGATTGAGATTTATCTAAAGCAGGATTTATGACAGCATTAAAATCACCACCCACCACTAATGGGCAGTCAGTCTGCTCAAGTAATGTTTTGGAAATCTGTGTAAGGAACGCACTGTCTGTCTCATTCGGACCATAAATAGAGACCAATGCTAACCTATTATTATATATTTTGCATCTGATAAAAACAAATCTACCCTTCTCATCACTACCAAGGTGTTCAATTGTTAAATTTAACTTTCGATTAACAAGGATAAGCACCCCCTTAGTTTTATTTTGAGCGCAGGAAAAAGCCGCTAATTTATAATATTTATTCTGAAAACGTGCCACGTCAGATTGTTTTAAATGCGTCTCTTGAATTAGGGCACAGGAAATAGATTTACGGTGTAAATATTCTAACACACGGGTTCGTTTAACAGCAGAATTTAAACCATTCACATTCAGTGATAAAATATTTAGAGTATGCATTGAATATTCATAATCCCAAAATTGTAATCAATAAATGAAAAAAAAACAGAAGCACTTCCATTCTGTAAGTAGCATGTAAACGCTGATGTGCATTTTAGATACCAAACCTCCTAGATGAAAAATTCCTTTAGAAATAAGATAAAATAAATAACAGTATAAATGTCTGTTGTAAAAAGTAAAAACAACATAAAAACCTGAACAACCAACAACCATAAACAAGGAACAACTCAGACCGCACATTACCGAGAACATAGGTCTGACTGAGCAACAAAAATAGTGATGGTTCGTGACCAATCCACTCCAACGCAAGACATGTCTCCCGAAAGGCCCACACAGCCAAAAAATATTTTTAATTAAACCTACTCTCAATTAGTCCCCTCCAAAAAAGAGAGAGAGAGAGAAAAAAAGAAAAAAAAGAAAAAAGGAGTGTCAGTCTTACCAGCAACGAGATCGTTGTACCGGATATATAGGGACAATATCTCGGTAGTAGAGAGGAGAGAAGAAAAAGCAAAAAATAGAGTTAGCAAGCGTCCATGTCCATCCTACCACCATCCCCTACTGGGCAGCTAGGACCATGTCCATCCCGGCCATCAAGATCCTTCCGTTGGACCGGAGAGACAGCGGCCGCTGTTCCCCCGTCGCCGCCCCGCAGAGCCGCGGCATATGTCTTCTGCTGAGACAGGGAGCTGATAAAATCCTCCGCTTTCTGAGGGGAATCGAAGCTTTTCTGTTCACCTTTGTGCCGTAGTTTAACCACCGCCGGATAGATGAGGAAGGGCTGGAGGCCAAGCGCTGTCATCTTCTTCAAAACCGGACCAAATACCTTTCTCCTGATCGCTGTAGCTGGACTAAAGTCGGGAAAAAATAGTAGTGTGACATTGTTCTGTGCACATTTCACCGGATAGGCCTGGCGAGCACCCTTCAGGATATCTGATCTGTCATGCCATCTCAGTACACGGAAGATAAGAGTGCGCGGCCGATCGGAGCCTCTCCCTCCGTCATACACGCGGTGCGCCCGGTCAATCTCAATGTCACGGCCCCTCAAGGAAGGAATCCACTTCGGAAGATGAACTCTGAGGAAACCAGCCGCGTCGGATCCCTCAGCCCCCTCTGGCAGCCCCACCAGTCGTACGTTGTTCCTCCTGCACCTGTCCTCCATATCCGTCATCTTCTCGGTGAGTCGCTCCAGCTGGTTTCTTACGTCCGTGACTGCCCTCCTATCCTCACGTGCATCTGCTTGCACAGAATCAACGCGGTCACGTGTCTGCTTCGCCGCGGTAGTTATGGCCTCAAACTCCTCTCTTAGCTCTTTAACAGACTTGTTGGTCGCTTGTATATCCTCACGCAGTTCGCGCAATGCTGGAATCAGTACAGAGTCCATCGCATCTCTTACTGCCGAATTCACAACCGAATTCAAAGTGCTTTGCTGCTCTTTAAATGCTAGTTCAATACGGCTAGCGATAGCATCGTCGAGGTCTTCTCTGGAGATGGCGGAATCTCTGAATTTTTTCTTCATTGGCGATTGCTCAATCTCTCTTTTCCGATCCCCTTTGTCTGCCTTAGCACTCATGATGGGTCCAATGCAGAGTGGTTCAAATTTTACTGACAGGATCTTACAATATGTGGCAAAGTGAGCAGAGCGAAAGACTAAGCCTGCATCGCCGTCGAAGGGTCACGTGATCCCCCGCGTCATGCTCCTTTTGACACGATCGACCGGGGTTCGACCCCACCCCACATTACTCACACGGTGAGGATCACAGTATGAGGATCACATGAATTCACAATGAGCTCACATACTACTCACATGGTGAAGATCACAGTATGAGGAGCACATGAACTCACAATGAGCTCACGCTTTACACACACGGTGAGGATCACAGTATGACGATCACGAACTCACAATGAGCTCACGCTTTACTCACACGGTGAGGATCACAGTATGACGATCACATGAATTCACAACGAGCTCACACTTTACTTACACGGTGAAGATCACAGTATGACGATCACATGAACTCACAATGAGCTCACATACTACTCACATGGTGAGGATCACAGTATGAGGATCACATGAATTCACAATGAGCTCACACTTTACTTACACGGTGAGGATCACAGTATGACGATCACATGAACTCACAATGAGCTCACATACTACTCACATGGTGAGGATCACAGTATGACGATCACATGAACTCACAATGAACTCACGCTTTACTCACACGGTGAGGATCACAGTATGACGATCACATGAACTCACAATGAGCTCACGCTTTACACACACGGTGAGGATCACAGTATGACGATCACGAACTCACAATGAGCTCACGCTTTACTCACACGGTGAGGATCACAGTATGACGATCACATGAACTCACAATGAGCTCACGCTTTACTCACACGGTGAGGATCACAGTATGACGATCACATGAACTCACAATGAGCTCACGCTTTACTCACACGGTGAGGATCACAGTATGACGATCACGAACTCACAATGAGCTCACGCTTTACTCACACGGTGAGTATCACAGTATGACGATCACATGAACTCACAATGAGCTCACGCTTTACTCACATGGTGAGGATCACAGTATGACGATCACGAACTCACAATGAGCTCACATACTACTCACATGGTGAGGATCACAGTATGAGGATCACATGAATTCACAATGAGCTCACACTTTACTTACACGGTGAGGATCACAGTATGACGATCACATGAACTCACAATGAGCTCACGCTTTACACACACGGTGAGGATCACAGTATGAGGATCACATGAATTCACAATGAGCTCACACTTTACTTACACGGTGAGGATCACAGTATGACGATCACATGAACTCACAATGAGCTCACATACTACTCACATGGTGAGGATCACAGTATGAGGATTGTGTGATGTCACTGTGATCATCACGTGATCTCACGTGTTGACTGGGACGTGGACACACACTAGATTTACTCATCAGTAGAGGTCTAAACATTTCAGGGAGTTAGGACGATTCTAAGGGCCCGACGATGGGGTGGGGCCCCAGAGTGATTTCTACCGAGGGGAACGCTACAGCCCTGCATTCCCTGGGCTTCGATCGGGCCAATTTTCATGTCATAGTTCAGACGCGGGCCGGGCCTGTTTTAGGCTTCTCCTTAATTTTATATTTTAGACATCCATCAATTAGTGATGAAAAAAATTGCCGCGCTGATGGAAACAACACGAGACCGTGCTGCGACTGTGAAGAGCGGCTCGACGCAGCAGCAGCAGAGAGCACACCGTCAGCGCAGATGAAGAGTTCTGCTTCAAATACACGCAATACGCTGAAGCTTGCTGCAAGCCCCAGAAAAAGTAAGTACCATGAATGTGTCAGGGGAAAATAGTAAGGTGATATTTGAATTATTTACTAATAAACTAGTGTTTTCTGTGTCAGTGTCGCAAAGATGAAGATGATGATTCTGACTCTTTCCTCATTAGACGCGCCTTTAGAGAGAATAAGTGCATCTTCACGGATTATATTGAAAGAGTTTTTGTTTTCAATTTGATTTATTTCGTTAAGTAGTAATTTAAAGATTTCTATAGATATATTTATCATGTCTGTGAGGCATGTATTGACTCTCGGTCCATTTTTGTGAAGCGCTCCTGTTCAAGACGAGACGGCGCATCATTGTTTTCTTTATTTCATCAAATTATTTTATTTATTTTATAAAAAGTTTTTTTTATTTTTTAATATTGTGAGTGCAGACAAATAAAAATAGACCCTTTACAATTCCGAATGATGTATTACTCTTACCTTTATGAGCAAAAATTACGGCGTAAGTTGTTTCCATTGAAAACAATGCAATTGATTGCGCTGGTGCCTCCATGTCCTGCACTTTAGCTTCGACTCTCCGCACAAACTACTGGATACAGCGCACATTTATCTAGGTTTAATGTTTAAACATTGTTATATGCTTGAACTGTTTTAGTATATCTATAGATTGTATTTTAGGCAAGTCGTGATGATTTGAGAAGGCAATAGCTGAAACAGTATAACGCGATCGCGATTTCGACCGAGGGGGATTCTACCGGAATATGGTCTGTACAACGTCGCATGCCTTTTCTTCTCGTCAGTTGCAGCGAGATCAAAATGACCAGCGAAGAACCAGCAAGGTGTGGGATTATTTTGAATTAGAAGGAAACGGAAAAGTTTTGTGTAAACTGTGTAATGTCTAATTGGCTTACGATAACTCTACTGGAGTGGTGCGTAATCATATTCAGTACAGGCACGTATGCGTTAGCTTGAAGACAAAGCCAGCAAATGTTAATCATGTGATACAACCCGCCGCTGTGGTCCGCGATCCCATCCGCGCCGTCTATTCCTCTAAACGAATACCGACTTCGGTGGTGGTGCGGGATTTCCAGGCTCTTTTCGAAACTGTCTGCTTGCTTGTATCTCTCTGCGTGCCTGTGACTTCAGTTCCTGCCGAGCGCGTTTTTTTTCAAGTGCAGAATCGCCTCTAGTCCCGTCTTTCGCCAGACCACGTTAACATGTTAAATTCACTGAACAAATGTGCATGGTCTGAGTAAGTAAAACGAGCATTGTTTTGTTTTTAGACAATATAGCCAACATGAAGTCCATTTTTAAAAGCCGCTTTAATGCTATCCTTGATAAACTTTCCTTTTTTTTTTTTTTTTTTTAATTGTGTTTTAATATGTTGGCTAACTTTATATGAAAATGAAGAATTCTGTCCGTCTATTTTCCATTTCTGCATTGCTCCAGCTGATCTGAATGAATAAGCTATGCACTGGTTTATGTTGAGTGTATGCTCTTACTTTTTTTCTGTTTAACGACCGCCTAAAATTAAACGATGATAAAGCAAGGCAAGCATATGGCATAATTGTGACCTATTTTTAGCAGATTTCATTGATGGATTTGACAGTGTGATGCAAAGATTAAGTATTTCAAGTGTAGGCTGTTATACACGCACAGTTTTTTTTTTTTTCTTTTGCCAATTTTTTGGGGTTTCTAGCTTTTAGACTAGTCGACTAGTCGGATACAAAACTTCCGTTTAAACGACAGTCAAATTAGTCATAGCGCACATCCCTAGTGGCTGAAGACAAAACTTGAAATTCACTATAGCATCTATAAAGACAGCCTTCATGCTTTCAATGTGGAACTAGCCAGCTAGACAGACCTTCTTCTCAAACCTTATAAACAGTAACTTAAACTATCGCACTATATTTGCTACTGTGAAGAGACTGACAAACCCCCCAAATCAAACTCCCAGTGAAATGCTCTCCGACAGTAAATACAATGAGTTTTCTTCCTTCTTTTCTGAGAAGATCAATAATATCAGAAAGGAGATTGGCATATCTAGTTTTGCAGAGGTCACACAGATTCGACCGCAATTTCAAAAAGAAGTGACTATGTCTGTTTTTGAAGAAACTGATAGCAAAATTTTGATAGAAATAGTACAGCACCTTACATCGTCAACATGCTATCTTGACACACTTCCCACATCTTTTTTCAAAAGTGTGCTTAACTGTTTAGAAGCAGATCTCTTAGAAGTGGTGAACACCTCACTTCTTTCTGGGACTTTTCCAAACTCCCTGAAAACTGCAGTTGTTAAGCCCCTTCTGAAAAAGTGCAATCTTGATAACACAATGTTGAACAACTGTAGACCAATATCAAATCTTCCTTTCATAGGTAAGATTATAGAAAAGGTAGTTTTTAATCAGCTGAACAACTACTTAAACTCAAATGGATACCTGGACAATTTTCAATCTGGTTTCCGAGCACATCATAGCACAGAGACCGCGCTTATTAAAGGGGTGGTTTACTGCAATTTCACTTTTTTAACATTAGTTAGTGTGTAATGTTGCTGTTTGAGCATAAACACATCTGCAAAGTTGCAGCGCTGAAAGTTCAATGCAAACAGAGATATAGTCTTTTAAAATTCTGGAAGTTTAATGCCTACAAAAACGACTGGTAAGGGACTACAACGAGCTACTTCCCGGGTCTTACACGTCATTGACCCAGATAAACCCCGCCCTCGGGAACATGTAAGAAGGGGGCGAGGCCATGCTGAGCTGCTTTAGAGAAGAGGAAGAGAAAACGCTCTCGGTTACTAACGTAACCTCGGTTCCCCGAAATGAGGGAACGAGACATTGCTATGGGAAATACCTTTTCCTCGAATATTACTGAAGCCTTATTGAATCACGCCAGTAAAACTGGCCAATGACGTTCAAGCGCGCGAAATATGAGCGGGATCCCACTCTATATAAGGCAGTGCTTGTACGTCATCCATTCAGAATCTTTGACTGAAGCAACTTGGCATTCTAAGATCCTGAGCTCGGTGACACGGCAATAACAGCAATGTCTCGTTCCCTCATTTCGGGGAACCGAGGTTACGTTAGTAACCGAGAGCGTTCCCCTTCAATTCGGTCACTCTACATTGCTATGGGAACGTATAAAATCCCGCCGTGTCACAGCGATGGAGCCTGGTTCGACAAGTATGTCAAGTTTTACATCCAGAGCCGTAATGAGAGCAGCAATGATATTGGCGCTCTTCGTAAACACAGCTCAGGTCTACAGGACCTAGTCGAAACCATGTAAAAGTCAGGGGGGGCGCGGCAGCAAGACGATGCCGCGTCACACCAGGGGCGGAGTTAACTCCGGTGAAACAGAGAAAGTGAAATGGCGGCGGCTTCGGCGCTTTCACATATAGATTAATTGTAATTGTTTTAATGAAATCATGTTATGATGCACTGCCATATCGGTATGATGGTGACCAAGTCCTAAAGACGTGGTGAACTATACCATAACACTGTGATAACTGACGGGAACAGCATTGAATTAATGGTGCATTAATACAGGGTGTATACGACCTAGTCGAAACCACTCTGATACACATCTCAGATCATAGCTGAGGTTGAGTAGGCGCGTGCTCTGACAGTACATGAGAGGCAAGCGACGACACATCTAGGTTATAAAACCTCGCGAAAGTGCTGGGTGACGACCAGCCTGCCGCCATACAAATGTCCTGGATAGACATGCCATTTGCCCAGGCCCAGGAGGACGCGAGTCCGCGGGTTGAGTGGGCCCGAACCCCTATAGGACATTCCACGCCCTTAGAGCTATAAGCCAAAGCAATTGCGTCGACGATCCAGTGTTACAGCCTTTGCTCGGACACAGGCAATCCTTTTGTACGTCCACCAAAACATACAAATAGCTGCTCCGAGAGTCTGAACTGTCTAGAGCGCTCGATATAAGTACGCACCGCGCGTACAGGGCACAGCAGGAGTGTATTAAGCGGCTCCGTCCCGGCCGGTGTTTCGGAGCGGAAAGCAGATAGTGTTATCACCTGCGCTTTAAATGGAGTCGAAAGCACTTTAGGCACATAACCTTTTCTAGGCTTCAAGGTGAGTCTGCAATCACCTGGTCCGAATTCAATACACGAGTCGTCAGTTGAAAGCGCCTGCAGGTCTCCAACTCGCTTAACAGAGGCCAGCGCGAACAGGAGCGCTGTCTTGAGAGAGAGCGCTCGCAGGCTCGCTGATTGTATGGGCTCGAATGGGGGTCCCGTGAGAGCGTCAAGCACAAGCGCCAAGTCCCAAGTTGGTATAGTAGTAGGGCGAGGAGGGTTTAGCCTTCTTGCTCCTTTTAAAAATCGTATGATCAGGTCATTTCTGCCGATCGGGCGATTTTCGACGTGCGCGTGAAAGGCTGTTATAGCGGCCACATACACTTTCAATGTGGATGGCATAGGACCACTATCAAATCGTTCTTGAAGGAAGGCAAGGATTATTGGTATTGAACAGCTGATTGGGTCTTCGCCCCGCAATACGCACCAACTTGAAAAAACTCTCCATTTATGTGCGTAAAGACGTCTCGTGGAAGGAGCCCTCGCCTCAGAGATAGTGTTCAACACCCGCTGAGGAAGTGCGTCTGTTACTGGCAAGCTCCGTCGAGCGGCCAGACATGAAGGCTCCATGACTCTGGATTTGGGTGCCAAATCGTTCCTTGTGCTTGAGAGAGGAGGTCTCTCTTCAGTGGGATAATCCATGGGGGGGCTACCAGCATCTCCACCAGTTCTGGGAACCACGGCTGATTGGGCCATTTCGGTGCCACTAACAGAACAGATTCCTTTTCCTCTCTGATTTTGCAAAGCACGCGAGGCAGAAGCTTCACTGGAGGAAAGGCATACTTGCGTACTTTCGGCCAGCTGTGAGCTAGTGCATCCACTCCCAGGGGAGAGTGTGTCAGTGAATAAAACAGCGGGCAGTGAGTGTTCTCCGCTGATGCGAAGAGATCCACCTCCGCCCTGCCGAATACACTCCAAATCATATTGACTGTCAGAGGCTGTAATTTCCATTCCCCGTGGATTATCCCGCCTCTCGACAGTAAATCCGCACCGTAGTTCAGGCGTCCGGGGACATGTACTGCCCGGATGGAGAGGAGGTGTCGATCTACCCACAGAAGGAGGTTTCACGAGTTCACACCGCCTTGGTGATTTATAAACGCCACTACTGTCATGCTGTCCGTCCTGATGAGAACGTGACGTTGAAGAATGTCTGGAAGAAAGCACTCGAGCGCTAGGTGAACAGCACGGAGCTCCAGGCAGTTTATGTGCCATGACTTCTCCGTTTCTGACCAGTTTTTGTGAGCGCTCCTCCGACAGACGCGCTCGCATATTGATTGAGTCCAGCTCCACTCCTAAAAAGGAGATTTTCTGGCTCGGTATCAGCATGCTCTTTTGCATATTTACAGTCAGTCCTAAACTCTGAACATGAACGAGGAGTCTGAGTTTGTCGCTGAGCAGCGCGCTCTCTGATTGGGCTAACACTAGCCAGTCGTCGAGATAGTTCAGGATGCGCATTCCGCTCTTCTTCAGAGGAGATAGAGCAGCATCTATGCATTTCGTAAACGTACGAGGGGCCAGACATAAGCCGAAGGGCAGGACCGTGAATTGGTACGCTATCCCTTCGAATGCAAATCTCAGGAAGCGCCTGTGGCGGGGGGCTACCTGGATGTGAAAATAAGCATCCTTTAAATCCACCGAGATAAACCAATCTCCCGGTCTGATATGTGAGAGGATTTGTCTCAGCGTAATCATTTTGAATGAGCGCTTTGAAAGCGCGCGATTCAGCGGCCTCAGGTCCAAGATTGGGCGGAGTCCGCCGTCTTTCTTTGGCACCAGAAAATAACGACTGTAGAAGCCGCTCTCGCGGTCTGTGAGAGGCACCGCCTCTACCGCGAACTTTGCGAGAAGTTTGTGTATTTCCTCTCGCAGAACTGAGACATTCTGCTCCCGCACAGTGGACATTAACACACCATTGAAACGGGGCGGTCTGCGACAGAACTGAAGCGTGTAGCCGTTCTTTATTGATTTCATAACCCACTCTGATACCCCTGGCAGTCCCTGCCACGCTTCTGTGAACTGTGACAGCGGGCGAGGCGAACTGCACACCGTGAGGGATAACTCGCCGTTGGGGGGCGGGGAGTTTAATACCACACGAGTGTGAGAGTGAGTGATGTGGGAGAGGGGAGTGAGAGGAGGAAAATTGCCCTGATATTGAGGTGATTTTTGTATTTTTTGACTTTATTGCACTGCACTGTGGAACAGTCAAAACACAAACATGACAATCGTTCTTGCCGCCCGCAACAGGCAGGGGGGCGTGGTGAACACACACAGCGGAGCGAGCAGACTTTCTCAGTGGCTCGTCTTCGGCGCTGAGTGCAGCTTTCCTCCTCCGAGAGACAGCATCAGGAACGCGGCTTTGATCCCGGAGCCGGTGGCCTGCCGTCTCTTTCAGGGCGGGGTTTCTGGCCCTTGGAGCCCTGGCGGCGCTTCGGCCAAGGCTGTCTTGGTCTCACCGCCGGCTCATGCTCGCGCCGAACAGCAGTAGGAGGGGCGAACGGTCTTCCCGCGCGCTGCGCTGAGGAGGAGCGTGAACGCGCAGGAGGGTTCGCGCCGGCGCGCTTTGGTAAGAAGTGGCTAATGGCCTTCGACTGCTTCTGCGCTTCAACGAAGCGCTCCGTGAACGTCTCTACCGCCGCTCCAAAGAGACCTGAGGGATTCACGGGAGCGTCCAGAAGAGCCGTCTTCTCCGAGTCTTTTAACTCGGTCAGAGTCAGCCACAGGTGACGATCCAGCACCACCAGATTACCCATATTGCGGCCGATCGCTCAAGCAGTCACCTTCGTTGCTCTGAGGGCCAGATCTGTGGCGCGTCGGAGCTCTTTGAAGACTTCAGGGTCCGGGCCACCTTCATCCAGGGACTGAAGGAGCTTGGCCTGATACACCTGAAGTATCGCCATCACATGCAGCGTTGAAGCTGCCTGGCTCGCCGCTGAAAAAGCCTTGCCAGCGAAGTTTGCGGTGGCTCGGCAAGGTTTAGATGGGAGAGACGCGTTGTTTCGCACCCTCCAGTTGGCCGCGGCTGCAGGACAGAGGTGGGCAGCGACGGCTTCCTCCACAGGGGGAAGATTAACATACCCCGCTCGGTCAGCGCCATCCACAGACGACAGAAGGGAGGATCCCGGATTGTGCACTCGACTGGTAAGCGGCGCGTTCCACGACTTCGCTATCTCGTCGTGCACCTCCGGGAAAAAGGGGCCGGGCCTCCGCGGGGTGTCCTTTCGGCCGCGATCCGACTGGAGGAACCACTCATCCAGACGGCTTCTGGCCGGCTCGGTAGGAGGCGCCCACTCCAGACCGAGCTCATCAACTGCCTTGGTCAGGGCGCGGAGGAGCTCAACATCACTGTGATGGAGGTCCCCAGCGTCACTGATGGGCGCAGTGTAATCCAGTGGGCTGTTGGACCACTCCTCTCTCGCAGACGCTGCCACCGAGATGGCATCATCCTCACCCTCCTCCGTGGCTCCGAAAGACACCACATCTTGCGCGCTGGGGGAGGGGCGGAGATTAGCGGCCATGAAGCGCACTGGAAGGGGACCTGCAGCAGGGGGGTGAGGAGCGCGTGGGCACTGAGCCGGCGCGGTCTCGTCACCCGACCCGGACAGATCCGCATCAGTAACTCGCGGCACTTTACTCCTTGGCTCAAAAGAGGCTGCAGAGGAAGAGTGCGGCAGAGCTTGTTGGGCGAGTTCATCGCCTTGGACGATGGCCACACGGAGCCTGAGAGTCCGGAGACTCATATCTCCGCAGTGGGGGCAGTCCGACCCCCCAAGAAGACGCACGATTCGTGGCCATCAGAGGGTTCGATTGGCTCTACGCAGGAGAGGCAATCGCGAGAGGTCATCTTTATCCGTCCGAAGCTCACCGGAACACAGCAGGGGAAGAGAAGGCGTGTCCGCTGCAGAGTGTAGATCACGGTGAGTAGAAGATTGTTGATAGGCTTCTTGCTGAAGGAAAAAATTCTGAATGGATGACGTACAAGCACTGCCTTATATAGAGTGGGATCCCGCACATTTTTCGCGCGCTTGAACGTCATTGGCCAGTTTTACTGGCGTGATTCAATAAGGCTTCAGTAATATTCGAGGAAAAGGTATTTCCCATAGCAATGTAGAGTGACCGAATTGAAGGGGAACTAGGGGTGCACGTAAAAACCTATTCATATATGAATTGCAATTCCGTCTTCTAACGATTCTAATGGATTCACAATCACAAGTTTCAAAATCAATGTTCTAAAGCAGCCGTTCTTAATACTGTTCCTCGCGTCGCCCTGCTCTGCTCTCTCTCTCTCTCTCATTCAGATCGTCAGATCAGCTCCAACAAACTGTTATGAGAAGCGTTATACATGGACGCGTGTGCGGTTGCCGTACTGTATTAAAGCTTTAATCAGAATAAAACCGTATATTAAAAGCTAACATCTAAAAGTATGAGACAACAAACAAACAAACAAACATACCATTAAGAGCCGTGCTTGCACAGGTTCTGCGCGATCCTCTTCACTAATATCCTCTGCGTCTCAATCGGGCTCAAATTGATAAGCAATATAGACGTTTCTATATTGTTATAAATCATTGTTTATAATACATCTGGAACACATGCAGCTGAGCTGAAGGGGCGGAACATTTAGACGCACGCGCGGTTTAGCGACTCACAACACACTGAGCCAGCTAACCAATCAGAGCCTACCACGTATTTCTGAGTAATCGAGGCGTTTGTCAGAGAAGGGACAGAGCGGTGTGGAATAAAGGTAAATTATATGAAAAATAATGAGTTTTTTAAAAAACTAAGCATGAACACATGTTAGACTGCACCCCATAAACACAATAAAGCCTAGAAAAAAAAACAGTAAACCACCCCTTTAAGATAATAAATGATATTCGCTTCAATTCTGATTCTGGCAAAATATCAGTGCTGGTGATCAAATGGGGATCGTGTTAACCATAGACATAATATAAGTCTATGGTGTTAACTGGGGATGTGGGCGTGCACACAAATATGTTTACCTGGATTTCCAGCAGATGTTAGACGTCGACAGATTCGTCACTGCGATATTCCACGGGTCATAGATTAAAAAACGTTTTTCACCAGTTGTATACATTGGCATCATGCATAATAAAGCGTTTTGATTCCGCGGTGTCCGTACCTGCATATGCCACGCGGTTTTAGGGAAGTTTACGCTCCGATCTCAGGCTCACAACCACGCCCACGTTAACATGGGACATTTGTTTCAATGGATGATCAAACTCTTCAACGAACTTTAGTAAAAATGTAAGTATATTCTTTTCAATATTACTGTATCACATTGTGTCTGTAGTGTCCTGTATGTGTTCTAATTAACAGCAGGGCTGGACTGGTAATCTGGCATATCGGGCATTTTCCCGGTGGGCCGACGCACTGAAGGGGCCGACAGATTTTTTTTTTTTTGCCAAGGACCATCACGAGCAGCCAGTGGCCCATTGGTTTGTCTCCTGTATTGACATCGTAAACCACCCAATCACAATGCGCTATAGACGGAGCCATAAAGTGTTTTGCTCCGCCTATATAAAGATCGCTTCACCCTGAACTTCTTCCTCGTCGGCTTTTCCCGCGTTTTCACAGCAGCTTCATCAAGAACAGGCTTGCTCTGCGGTGAGTGATGCGGCGTAAAGAGCCAGGCAGAAGTAGGAGAGGAGAGCAGTTGAATCGGTGAAGTGCTTGATCGGGACTCGCAACGGAGGCAGGCATCTATGCTGTGTGCGCGCGCCATTAGTGCAGAATACACAAACACTTTTTAATAATACGTCAATTCGTCCACCGCGATTTTTTTGGCCAAGTCATGTCAAGTGTGTTCATAGAGGTTTCCATGGGCCAATGCGAATAAAAATAGATTTAAATTCGAAAAGACACGATATTGTCAAACCTGACGTTTTTTTTTTATTATTATCCAAAACAACTAGATGCAATGATTCATATCTACACTAGCAGTCAAAAGTTATTGAACAGTAAGATTTTGAATGTTTTTTTAAAGAATTATCTTCTGCTCACCAAGCCTGCATTTATTTTATCCAAAATACAGCAAAAACAGTAATATTGTGAAATATTTTTACTATTTAAAATAACTGCTTTCTATTTGAATATATTTTAAAACGTAATTTATCTCTGATCAAAGATGAATTTTCAGCATCATTACTGCAGTCTTCAGTGTCACATGATCCTTCAGAAATCATTCTAATATGCTGATTTGCTGCTCAAGAAATATTTATTATTATTAATGGATTCTTTGATGAATAGAAAGATCCAAAGATCAGCATTTATCTGAGAAAAAAAAAAAAAAAGCTTTTGTAACATTATACAATACACCATTCAACATATTGGAGTCAGTATAATTTTTGTTTTTTGAGAAAGAAATTATGGAAATTAATACTTTTATTTAGCAAGGATGCTTTAAATTGATCAAAAATGATGTTAAAGACAAAATATTTGTATTTCAAATCAATGCTGTTCTTCTGACCTTTCTATTCATCAAAGAAACCTGAAAAAAAACATTATACTCAGCTGTTTTCAACATAATAAATGTTTCTTGAGCAGCAAATCAGCATATTAGAATGATTTCTGAAGGATCATGTGACACTGAAGACTGGAGTAATGATGCTGAAAATACAGCTTTCATCACAGGAATAAATTACATTTTAAAATATATTCAAATAGAAAACAGTTATTTTAAATAGTAAAAATATTTCACAATATTACTGTTTTTGCTGTATTCAGACTTGGTTAGCAGAAGAGACTTCTTTCAAAAAAAATTATGAAAAATCTTACTGTTCAAAAACTTTTGAATGGTAGTTTATATCATATTATATATATATATATATATATATATATATATATATATATATATATATATATATATATATATATATATATAGTGGTGGGCCACCAGGACCAAAAAATGCCAGGGCCGATTTTTTTGTCCCAGTCCAGCCCTGATTAACAGATATAGATTAAGTTAAAATTAGCAGTAGCTAGGCTACCTAAAACAAACACGAATTGCAAAGTCCTTTAATTTTTTATTGACAAGCCTGTTCATTGAGTTTACTATTGTTCTTAATCAAATTATTTATTTTCTGAGTGATTATATATAAAGAGAGAGAGAGAGAGAGATCATGAAAAAACCCCCAGAGATGGGCTACTTTGGCTTGTGTGATTGTACTCTGCTAATTTTATTATCTGAGATCTCTTGCTTGTACAGTCAACTCTGGTGCCTCTCTATCCTCTTCCCTGGACATAAAGTTTCATCCTGGATTTATGACTGATCTGAAATCAACATTTTGCATTGGCTTAGAACTCTGTTCAGAACAATGCTGTACTCAGTTTCTTTTAATCATATAATCAATTAAATTAACTTAATTTTATATATGCTTAATAGTGTGTCTGTATTGTACTGTACATTATGCTCATTTAGGTGCTTGAATATAAATGTTGTGAATCTGTTGTCTTTCATTGAACATGTAGAGAACACTTTGTCTAAAGTAAATCCTAAGTTCATGACTCCTGCTTTTCATTAGAAACTATAACCTTCAATATTTACTTTATTGCAGACCTCTTGAACTAAAAATATGACACAAAAGTCTGTCAGTTGCATAAATAATGAGTGTGGGCCTCTTTATATATAACTTTGAATTATGCCAGTTATCTTCATTTCAGGTAACAATCTCACTAACATTTGGATTCAGCCTTTGTGAAGAATTAAGATGACCCTAACACCTGTGAAGAGATAGCAACCCCTGCAAAAAACTTATGATCCTAAAAATCAACATGCAAAACTGCACAATCATCCTTATATTGTAATCATTATGATCACAATATGTAAATCATTGCCTACACATGTTTGTGCTTAACTGAATGATGTTAACTACCCAGATCCAGCCCGTTTCCAGTCCAGATGGTGGATCAGCACCTAGAGAAGACCACAACAGCTCTGAATGTCAGTGGAGACCATGTCAACTGTAGATGTGCCCTACAGACAGACCCCTGCGAAGACCTTGTCACTTTGACAGCCATCAGCACAACTGAACTGAGCCGGAGGATGACATCACTGAATCAACCATGAACTGACTTTAACTGAGAAACTGACTGCTTACTATTGTCCTCATTTTAAACAGCTGAATTGAACTTTGTTTGCATTATTGACACACTATTTCAGTATACACTGTGAAACTATTTGGACACAACCTGTATTGTATAAAGCGCTTTATAAATAAAGGTGACCTCACTTGACTTGACAGACCTCTATTATAAAATTGTACATTTCTGCAATATGGACATTACTGTACATTGACAGTCATTTCTAACATAGAAAAAAAAATGCATTTTATATAAAGCTGCTTTGAAGCTATGCATTGTTAAAAGTGTTTGTGTGTGTGTGTGTGTGTGTGTGTGTGTCCTTGTTTATGCTACATTGAGGGGACCAAATTTTACCATTTTGTAACATTTTAACATTTTGTAGGTCCCCATGAGGAAACAAGCTTAAAAATCATACAGAGTGAGTTTTTTTGAGAAAGTAAAAATGGCGAAAGTGTCCTGTAAGGGGTAGGTTTAGGTGTAGGGTTGGTGTAGGACAATAGCACATACAGTAAGTACAGTATAAAAACCATTACGCCTATGGAAAGTCCCCACAAGGATAGCAAACCAGACGTGTGTGCGCATGTGTGTGATTTTGCTTTAACACCTAACTCTGAATATATGTTTGTTGAACATTCCCTATTCAGGATAATTTACTGCAATTTATCTGTGTCACTAATTCAAAATTATATACATAATGCAAAACTATAGCTTGTTTATCACTCATTCTTTAGCAATATAAAAAAAGAAAGAAAATGAAATGCTTGACATTCCTTTGACCATAGCAATATTGATGCTCAAATTAATTTAAGTAAACACCTTATTTAATGCATTTACAACCGTCATTAGAAAAAAAAAAAAATCTGTTGAAACGAATATAGCCTAAACAAATTAATCTGGGCGTGGTCTGAGAGGCGACATGAAAGCGCATTAAAACGTCCCTTAAACCGCGTCAAATACATTGGAACATCGACAGGGGAACAACAGAGTCCAATAATGATAAAACATTAAAAAATAATGTGGAAAGCTTTGAAATCTGTTCCGTTGAAAATTCCCTGTGACGAATCTGTGGAGGTCCAACATCTGCTGGAAACTCAGGTAAAACTATTAGCGTGCACGCGCACGTCCCCAGTTAACACGATCCCCAGTTGATCCATAACACAGGTACTACTAGATCTTTGTGCTGCATTTGACACTGTTGATCATAACATACTTCTAGAGAAACTGGAAAACTGGGTCTGGCTTTCTGGAATGGTACTCAAATGGTTCAGGTCATACTTAGAAGGGAGAGGTTATTATGTGAGTATAGGAGAGCATAAGTATAAGTGGACGTCCATGACATGCGGAGTCCCACAAGGCTCAATTCTTGCACCACTCTTGTTTAGCCTGTATATGCTCCCACTAAGTCAAATAATGAGAAAAAACCAAATTGCCTATCACAGCTATGCTGATGATACGCAGATTTACCTAGCCTTATCTCCAAATGACTATAGCCCCATTGACTCCCTCTGCCAATGCATTGATGAAATAAATTGTTGGATGTGCCAGAACTTTCTTCAGTTAAACAAGGAGAAAACTGAAGTCATTGCATTTGGAAACAAAGATGAAGTTCTCAAAGTGAATGCATACCTTGACTCTAGGGGTCAATCAACTAAAAATCAAGTAAAAAATCTTGGGGTGTTTCTGGAGACAGTTTTAGTAGTCATGTCAAAGCAGTAACTAAATCAGCATACTATCATCTCAAAAACATTGAATTAGATGTTTTGTTTCCAGTCAAGACTTGGAGAAACTTGTTCATGCCTTTATTACCAGGAGGGTAGATTATTGCAATGGTCTCCTCACCGACCTTCCAAAGAAGACCATTAGACAGCTGCAGCTCATCCAGAACGCTGCTGCCAGGATTCTGACTAGAATCAGAAAATTTGAGCATATCACACCAGTCCTCAGGTCCTTACACTGGCTTCCAGTTACATTTAGGATTGATTTTAAAGTACTTTTACTCATTTATAAATCTCTCAATGGCCTAGGACCTAAATACATTGGAGATATGCTCACTGAATATAAACCTAACAGACCACTCAGATCATTAGGATCGAGTCAGTTAGAAATACCAAGGGTTTCCACAAAACAAGGGGAGTCCGCTTTTAGCTATTATGCCGCCCACAGTTGGAACCAGCTTCCAGAAGAGATCAGATGTGCTAAAACATTAGCCACATTTAAATCCAGACTCAAAACTAATCTGTTTAGCTGTGCATTTGTTGAATGAGCACTGTGCTACGTCCGAACTGATGGCACTATGTATAATCATTTTCTATTCTTAAATGTTTTAAATTCTTTTTAAATCAATTTTTAAATCACTTTCTTTTTATTGTTGTGATTATTATTATTTTTAATTCCTTGAAATGTGCTATATAAATAAACTTGCCTTGCCTTGCCTTATCTAATGTAAAAATAAAAAATAAAAAAAAATCTTACATTGTTAATTTAGACATGGAGAAAAAAAAAACTGACCTTGCTTACAATTACCTAAACAAATGGAAAACTTGAATTAAATGTGACAGCTTTTCTTTTTGTGTTTGGGTTTGAATGATTTGTTCAGATTAATTTTCTACATCAGCAACAAGAAGATAATTAAAAAGATAATTTAAAAAGAACATTATTTTGTGTATTTGGTGTAATGCAATGTGTTTATGCGGTTTAAGGTGAAAAAAAAACATTATTTTCCACATACTGTATGTTATTGTTGCTCCTCTATGCCCCACTTTTCTGAAACGCGCCGATTTTTACAAATCTCATAGTTTGAGAAGCAAGGCGTGCTCTGATTGGCCAGCTATCCAGTGCGTTGTGAATGGCCGAATACCTCAAGCGTGAGACGGAAATGTTACGCCCCTCTCCGTGTTGTGATGCCATGTCCCGGCGAGACGACATAAAAACATTAAAACCCATTTATAAACGAGGCATTTGTTGCATCCAGTGGGGACATAGTTACTTATTATAATGACTTATACTGTCTTTTACCATGTCTGCATTTATGATCGGAGAAACGACAAACAACAAGCACTACTCAAAACTCGTGCTTGAATAGTCAGTAGCAGAAACGTAGTTACAGGCTGTGAGTCAGAAGCGTCAGACTATCCTTGCAAAGTTGGAATTGCCCCATATTATAGAAAGGTAACACTTTATTTTGATGGTCCCTTTTGAACATTCTGTTGACACTAAGTAATGTTGCAACTACATGTCAACAAACTCTCATTAGAGTATTAATAGACTGTCTGCTTCATATCTACTAACTCCTTATTGTGTTGGTCTCCCAACAGATATTCTACTGACTATAAGTAATTTTGCAAGAACGTGTCAACTTAATCAAACCCTAACCCTACCAGTCAATTAATACACTACTAACACTCTAATGAGAGTCAGTAGAAATGTAGGTGCAACATTACTTATAGTCAATAGAATGTGTTAAAGGGACCATCAAAATAAAGTGAAACCTATAGAAACAGTCTTTATGCAAGCCAGCACTGTAGGCTAGTCTTCCAGGTTCAGGAAATAGTCCTCCGTAAAATGTGCTGCACACAGTCTATTTGGGTTGAACTGTTCTGGAACAGTGTTGTATGTACAACTTTTTTGCTTTTGCTTTCACAACGAAACACAGCGTCTCCAGGACATGGCGCCGGCGGCAGCAACAATACTACAGCGAGAATAATAGTTCCGCCCTCTTTCATTGCGTATACATTTGGACAGTGTTTGACAAATCTTCCCACACCGTGACATAGACATGTGGGGGCACGTTTAAATGAGCCGTTTTAGGGGGGTGTGGCAGAGTCTTAACTTTTCATAAAGAATATCAGTTAGACTTTATTTCGATAGTTCACTTTAGACATTCTACTAACTATAAATAACTTTGTAACTACATGTCAACTAATTCTCATTCATTTGCAACTACATGTCTACTAACTCTCAGTAGGGTAGGTTTAGGGTTAGTAGAATAAGTTGACATTCTTGCAAAGTTTTTTCATAGTCAGTATGTTGTGGACCCATCAAAATAAAGAGTTAGAAGATATTAAGCAGACAGTCTACTGATATTCTAATGACTACTAGTTGACATGTAGTTGCAAAGTGACTTATAGTTAGTAGAATGTCTAAAGATGACAATCGATATAAAGTGTTACCAGAATATCTCTTTGGTTTTGAGACTTTAATCTTTGCAACTTCAGGGATCTTATCTATGCACAAACAACTTGTAACACTCCAAAGAGAAAGGCAAACTTGAAATCGCATCATATGACCCCTTTAAATACTACTATTATTTATATAAAATATTATTTATTGAATAATAATATTTAATAACATCATCGACAGCCATCATAAAAGTTGCTTGCCAATTCAGTCAAAAAAGGCAGCACTCTGATATACAGCATTGAATTTACATAAACATGATGAGATTTTGCCAAAACTATTTGGTCTGGAACACATAATAGATTAATGAGACCAAAGACTGCCTGTTAGATTTACCCAAAACAAATTATATCTTATGTTTAACCACTATTAGAGACATCATAGCCAGCAGCAAATTCCAGATGATCTGGCTGAGTTAAGGCTGCTCTTGGTGGGTTCATAAGTGCTGAACGGCCGCTGATGACCTGGAGCTCACATGTCCAAAAACGTCGACACAAATAGACGTCATCTTTATTATCAAACAAATCAGATTTTTGGACCCGAAATCTTGCCCTTCACTCGACAGATATTATATATATATAATTCTGGAATTGTGCAGCGGTGGGTTGGTAACATGGAGAACTCCAACAAAATTCGAAAAGGCAGGCAGACCTGGATCAAAAAGAATGACAGCGCGGAGATGGATGCGTTGAATAAGACGTGCTTCTGTGGCACTAGTGGTGAGTATGTTACTCTGTTTAATTGCACACATCATTGATCATGGCTACCAAGCTTTGATGCGACACACTGCATGTACTCTCAGGTAGGCTGGTTGTCAACAGGTGACTTTTGTAATGACATTTTTGACTCTCTTTGTGTAATGTACAGCGGCGGCGCGGGATGAGAGTTTGTTAGATAACAAGAAAGTAAATAGAACATGCTTAGTTCATTCAAAAATGTACACTTACTTTAAATTAGGTAGACAGACATCTAGCAGACATAAGAACATTTCAAGAGTTGGATAAGTGTAAGCTGACAGTAGTGCAGCAAAGAGAGAAGATTGATGACCTGACCAAGGAGATAGACTATTTAATAGAGCAGCTGGTGTCAGGTAAGTCTCATAACACACAAAATGTATTCAAATTATAGTGGGCTACAGTTGAGTCTTATTATGTGAGTAAAGCTTTGTGTTCCTATGTACCATGTGATGCAAGATGTGAGCCTTATGTATGTATTGGTATACATTTTAACAGCTCTTAAAAGAAAGATCACAGTTTCCAGATGGGCGATTCCCTTGTCTTCAGATTCCTCTACTGGCAGCTCAGTTGAATCTTCCTCTGATACTATGCCTGACTTCTCCTCTACATCCTCATCAGAGTGGGAAAGGTAGAAGAAGAGAATTAAAAGGATTGGGAAAGGGAAAAAATTATAGCAAGAACATGGCCGTAGTCAGGGTTTGAAAATTAGTGAGGTCTGGGGTGGGGTTAAGAACTGTGCTATAGTAACCCGTACAAATACAACTCATTATATACACTAACATTTTAAGAGACAGATGTTTGTGAAAGATGTTTTCTCTGTTTTGGAGGTATAAACACTGTTAAATTACACCGTATTTATTGCATCAAAATGTGTTAATATTTCACTATAGGGGAGGATATTTTTTTATCAGTTGTTTATTAATCATGCAACAATACATATTTGTTTATATCTATGGCTAGTGTTTGCATAGGCTATTTCATTTCATTCTGTAACCTACATGTTCTACAGACCTGTGTACTAGTGTTAAATGCTACTGTTTTTGACAGCGTTGATAATGTTTCTGACAGATAATATCATGAAGTTTCTCTTACCGAATGTGCTATCCTGTTAGTAATAACATGTCCGTGGGCTTTTTTGATTAGGCCTAACTGTCAGTTTAAGTGCCAACGATCGTAGTATTGCCAGATATTGCTATGAAAACATATAAAAACCAAAAAGTAAATTAAAAATAAACCGAAATTATTTCAAATCTTTTGCAAATAAGACAAGTTAAAGATATCGCTGACCCTAAACTGCAATGTCCCACTTTATTAACTTTCTAAAGTGTCAAATTAAATGGAAAATACAAGTCCAAAAACACTTATAATACCCAGATCTGGCAACACGGAGGCTGTGCCTGCGCCCTCATCCACAATTCTCTCAAGCCTTGTTCACTCCATCAGCGTCTTGCAGCGAATATTTTCATACCACGGAGTGGTATGTATTTTATTTTATTATATTTTCAACCTCCAGTAGGCTAGGTGGCAGCAAATCACCACGAGTGAATCACAGAATCATTTATTTATTTGATTTGTTCAAAGCAGCTGATTCATTCAGTAACGTAACAACGCTGTGTGTTGCTTGGAAATGCACAAAAGTTTTGCTATGGGTTTGTTTTATAACTGTTTTCATTGCAGAAAGGGCAAAAATTGGTGTTTTGAATTGTGGCTAAAATGCTATTCACTTAACATTAACTTGTTTGTTGTCATTTGTATAAAATCAATATCATGTTTTCAATTGTGCTCATATTCGTGAAAACCGCATTTTTACTCATGTTATATTGCTTAATTATATGTGAATTATATTATATAAAATAAAAACAAGATCTAAAGTACTTTTTTGCAATCATATCTTGAATTTTTTGGGAATTTGTATTAACTTTGGTTAATTTTTTTTAAACCGTTCCCCATTAAATTCTGACCCGATATAACCGTATCAAAAGAAATCAAATTCAAAATAATATACTGATTGTATTTGAAGCAGGAAGTTTTACAACCAATCAGTAATTATGTTAACAAATAAATCAGACAATACACCGGCAATTTAGCAGTCTTCCCGCAGTGTTGGTCTTGACCGGTCTTTAAATAAAATTCAAGAGTCCTCTTAGTCTGAGACCAAGACAAGACCGAGTACAAATGAGGTCGAGACCGAGACAAGACCAAGACCTTCAAACAAACAAACAAAAAAAAAATGGCATTAAGACCAGTCTCAAGTACTACAACACTAGTTTTATGTAATCCTTGTAAAAGACTTAAAGTCTACATGAAATAAAAATGTACAATATTTATTTTGTTAGCGTACATTGCTAGTCTTAAGGTGAACAATTAATCTGTGCAAGTTAATCAACTAAAAAAAAAAAAAAAAATGTTTTTGTCTTGGTAAACTTTAATCAAATTCTGATCATTTGCTTCCACTCTGCAATAACATTCATTGAATAACCATGTACTATAATGCCTAAATTAATACTTAATTCATCAAATACTAATGATTATTAAAGGTGTTAACTAATCATGAACTAATGAAGAGCTATCCTTAACTACAACTGGAGTCATATGGACTCACGCATGAATAACGTTCTTTCGCAACCTCACAGTTTATCTAAGAGGAAAAGGAAAGGAGTTCCCTTCCTGTCCCTCTGTCCCTCTTGTTTAAGCACTTAAAGAATCCCCCCTTGGAATCAATTATACCCAGCCAGAGTTCAGTTTTGCTGTAGTTCAGACATTAGCTGCATTAGCCAACACAGAGGCTGCGTATATGGAAAATTAAACCAGTCACAGTGAAGTATGTTCATTTTCATCATTCCACATCCTACAGTAGTTAATATAAACTTGTGTGCTTCTTTGGATGAGTCTCTGCTGTGCCTCAGAAAGCTCTTGGCCGTGGATAAACTTAAAGCAGAGCAAACAAAGGAAAACTGTTTGTGCTACTGCTGTGCAGCAAGGTAAGGCACTTTTTACTGATGTCCTAAGAGCAACTAAAACACAAATCATTTAAGAACCACTTATGTACAAATGATTACAAATCCTTATGCATCTGTGAACATTTAATTCATAGAATTAATCAGTTTATTTTATTATAAGTCTGTTATCATTCCATATAAGATTAATTGTTTTCAATGCCATCGTGCAGTTCACAAATTCACTTTAGTGTTAATTAACATTTCATTAAATTTTACGTGAATTCTGAAATTCTAAAAGGACTGAGACTGTGCTACAAGTTTTGACTCGCAAATATATTCATCGGTCTGAGGTAAATTTCATGTATTATATTAGCTTTTTCTGTTATCTTAATGTCTTAATGTATAGTTTTCTCTCTACCTTCCAACATGTCAGAAAGGAAAAGAATAATTCTCTTTCCAATGTGTATGTTTGAGCGCGTATGTGCAAACATACCTGGCAATAAAGCTAAATTTTACGTCAATGCCACAACATTTAGAGTGAACTCAGGTGAACTGGGACATTTTTTGACAGTTTCAGTCGTAATATCAAACAGTTCACCTGAATTCACCCCTTAATGCAATTCATGCATTTGCTTAATTTGAAATAATAATAAAAAAAAATAATAAAAAGTTAAGCTAGATTAATTTAAATGTAAAGGAATGCATTTAGCTTCACTTTATTCTTCTGGTATACTGTAGTTTTGTATTCAAAATTTAAATTAATTTGCTTCAATTACTGATGCAAATAAAATCATATTCTTCTTTGTTAAAGGGCATCTGTTCACCATTTAAAACTCTTTTGAACCACTCCATCCATTTCCTCAGGCCATAAGAAGAAACAGCAAAAAGCATTATCAAACTTCCCTCAGAAGATGCCGTTGCCACAAGAATATTTAAGGAAAATACGGGAAATTCTACAACAATCTGCTGTTTTCAGCTCTTTTCTATTGAGTCTTCTGTTAATTGGATTGGAGGAGTTGATGGAAATACTATTTTTTTCATGCCCATGCATAACTGAGCTGAATAAACGGCTAATATTTTTCATCTTCGCTGCACCTGCCCTTTTTTTTCTTGCTTTGATGTGCCTCATTTTTAGGCCTTGTGCACATGGATGGAGTGCTAGTTCTGCAGAAGCAAATGATGATACTCAGCAGATCTGTCCTAAAGCTTTTGCATCTTGTCTGAGTCCACCTTTAATGTGGATCTTCATTTTGTTCTTTGATGGTGATTACATTGCTTGTAGCGAGACAGACTGGAATGGAACTTATGTGTTTGATAATGAACTCAACAGGTCGTGGTGTAAACCTACTAACAGCACTGATACTAGGCTACAAGTTCGCAAATATATTCATGAGTCTGAGGTAAATTTCATCTATTATATTAGCCTTTTCTGTTGTCAATGTCATAATGTATAGTTTTCTCTCTACCTTCCAACATGTCAAAGGAAAATAATTTTCTTTCCAGTGTGTATATGTGAGCGCGTATATGCACTTGTTTAACCTGTGTGTGTTTCTAAATAATTTAAAGGCATAGTTCAGCCAAAAAAAAATATATATATATCATCATCATTGACTCACGCTCATGTTGCTCTAAACTTACTTTCTGAAAACACAACATATATTTTGAATAATTTTGGGAACCAATTGAGTGCACTGATTTTTATTGTATAGACAAAAACACTCTCAAAGTGTTGCTAGCTATACTTTGTAGCAGGTACTACCAGGATGCAAATAGACACTCTGAACATTAAAAGCTACAACAAACCCCAACTACCAATACAATGAGGATCTGACAGATACAACAGGCAATATAGTTTTTAATTGTATTTAATAGTAAAAAAATTAATGTATTGATATTTTTCCCCCCTTCAGATATATGGTTACATCGTGATGCTTGTCTTCAGTTCCTTGACAATTATATCAGTGGGTATTTATGACTGTAAAAGTGGTAAATGTAATTGCGGCCCAAGTCAACTGTGCCGGAATGAGGGTAAGTGGGAGATAGGAGAGGAAGTTCAAGAACAATGGAAAACAAACTTTATACTGCTTCATTCTTTTCCTGGTTTTTACACATTTCCTGTGTATGTCCAAAAGGTCTTGTTGCAGTGAATACGGAACAGCAAGTGTCAGGGGGTTCTGCTACAGTGGGACAGGAACAGCAAGCGTCAGGGGGTTCTGCTACAGCGGGACAGGAACAGCAAGCGTCAGGGGGTTCTGCTACAGCGGGACAGGAACAGCAAGCGTCAGGGGGTTCTGCTACAGTGGGACAGGAACAGCAAGCGTCAGGGGGTTCTGCTACAGTGGGACAGGAACAGCAAGCGTCAGGGGGTTCTGCTACAGTGGGACAGGAACAGCAAGCGTCAGGGGGTTCTGCTACAGCGGGACAGGAACAGCAAGCGTCAGGGGGTTCTGCTACAGCGGGACAGGAACAGCAAGCGTCAGGGGGTTCTGCTACAGCGGGACAGGAACAGCAAGCGTCAGGGGGTTCTGCTACAGCGGGACAGGAACAGCAAGCGTCAGGGGGTTCTGCTACAGCGGGACAGGAACAGCAAGCGTCAGGGGGTTCTGCTACAGCGGGACAGGAACAGCAAGCATCAGGGGGTTCTGCTACAGTGGGACAGGGATGTCAAAGGCCACAACAGAGGAAGCCCAATGAGAGCTATGAGATGAGAATTAAAAACCCAACAGATAAAGAACATCTAATGGCAGACAATATGACAGGGGTTTGACATTAGTAACATTAAATGCCATCTGTGTCTTCTGACCTTGCAAAGTTTGGATCTTTTTGAATGAGGTATGACGGTAAGGAAAAAAAACAAATCATATGCCACTCAGTCCATTGACAGTGTCATTCAATGAACAATATTTTCAGTGTGAAGAAAAGATGAAAAAGACTGAAACTGAAACTTGTTTGTTTAATGTTGTGTTTGTAGGATGGCGAACAGTTGAATAAAGTAAGATAACTGAGTGAAAATATATTGTACAGCCAAATGTCAAACTTTTATGTACTTTTCCTCAACTTTTCATAATTTCAAAAATAAATAAACAAAAATCAATCAATCAATACAGGACTTCTATTATTCTTAAATAAATTGAGTCCTTTAAATCCTTTAAAATGCCAGACACCCGTCTCTTGCTCTTTATAGAGTATAAATGTAAGGAAACTTCACTTGAAGGTGATGGTATGCTGATATTATTATTACACTTTAAATTACAGCTCGCAAATGTTGTATTTATCTTGTAGCTACAACGCGCTCTCACTCAACTCGTCACATACTGACGCTTGGTCAGGACGTGTCGCTTTTTGACGCTCAATGTACCCCTTTAGTCTGTGTTCACACCGCCGCTGGCGAGAGTGTCAAAGTGGCCGGGAAGTCATTCATTTTCAATGTGAGCCGGCGGCGAGCTCTGGCGAGCAGTGGTGCAGCACATCTTGGATAGTGTGGGCGTTGAAGAGAGTTGAAATCAGGCAAAGTCCCTTTAAGACAAGTCATGTCACTCGGTGGCTGACTTTAGGCTTGTTTGAGATGAGCAAAATCTGCGCAGAACCGATCACCGTGAGATGCATGCCGGTTAGAAAAGTGTCCGAGTTACGTCCGCCTTGCTCTGATGTCATGCTGACGTGTGCCAAAAAACTCGCGACGGCGAGGCGGCTGTGTCGGATTGAGCAGTCGCGCGCATTTGCTCTCCACCGACTGCGCTGATCAAAAGCATGATGGGAAATGATTGACTGATAGGGATGGCTGACGCGAAACTGACGTTTCGACACGGTGTCGAGATCCCGAAGCGCAGATGTTTCGAAACACTGCTCCGAAACGTGATTCGAAACACGTCACCTGACTAAGCTTTTTAACATCATTAAATATACATACTGAGTGACTGATGTTTCAACACATTACAAGAACAGAAAAATAAAAACACGTTTTAATTGTTTTTTATAATTTTGTCAAGATGACTGCGTCAGCCAGGATTCGAACCCAAGGTGACAGCATTCCAGTCGACCACAACCACTCCCCCAAATCACTAAGTGAATCGATTAACACAACATAGGTTATAAATCGTCAATTCGCTTAAAGGAAAACGCCACTGGTTTTCCATATTCTAATATGTTCTTCCCTCAACTTAGACGAGTTGATACGTACCTCTCCCGTCTCAGTGCGTGCACTTAATCGCTCTAGCGCACGGCGCAACTATGTTAGCGTTTAGCTTAGCCCCATTCATTCCTTAGGATCCAAACAGGGATGAATTTAGAAGCCACCAAACACTTCCATGTTTTCCCTATTTAAAGATGGTTACATGAGTAGTTTCACGAGTAAGTGTGATGACACAAAATAAAACGTGGTGATTTTCTAAGCAGATAAAAAATGATAACTATAATGTATGGGGGAAGAGCACGTCGCAGCACTTCGACCACGGCGCAGTAATATCATCATGCGCCGAGGTCGAAGTGCTGCGACGTGCACTTGAGCGATGATATTACTGCGCCGAAGTCGAAGTGCTGCGAAGTGCTTTTCCGCCATACATTATAGTTATCATTTTTTATCCGCTTAGAAAATCGCCACGTTTTATTTTGTGTCACTATACTTACTCGTGTAACTACTCATGTAACCATCTTTAAATAGGGAAAACATGGAAGTGTTTGAGAGCAATACTTGAAAATGACCACTAGGTGTCACCGTAGAGACGGGTGTCGAAATGTTTCGAAGCCTCGACACATTTGCTTCGACTGCTTCAGTGTTTCACGAAGCCTCGCTTTGCTCACCACTAATTCTGTCATGGTTTCACACAAGGGAAGTGAGAAGATGAGGAGTAAACTCAAAATAACCAGTCTTTACTAAACAATCCAAAAGGAGTAACACAAGGCATGGCAGAGACACACAGGAACACAACAATACCAAACAGGAAACAAGGGGCAGAACACACTATAAATACTCAACTAAACGAGGGAATTAAACAAACACAGGTACATGCTAACAAACCAATAATGAAACAATAAGGACAGGAACAGGAACCAAACCAAATATGGGCATAAGGAAACATGAGGGTGAACAAAACACAAGACACTGGGACATAGGACTGACACTAACCATGTTGTCAGTATGTTATTAGCTAAAACTGGCTCATGTAAACAGCAATTATTCGACCGATCTGACCAGCTGAAATTTATAATTTTAGTAATTTAGTAACCAAGGTTTTTCTAAAGTTAGACATCACGTTCAGGAACACAAGGACCAAAGTGGCTGGGCATGTCAAGTAATGAGAGCTTTGCTTTAAGAAAATGCAATTTACTGTAATTGAATACATATTGGTAAATTTGCATAAATTAAAATGTAATGTTACTTAAAGCTGCAGTCCGTAACTTTTGGCGCTCTAGCGGTTAATAAAAAGAACTGCGTCTTGCAGAAGAACATTGTAGCTGGAGCTACTTCTCTCTGTTTATGTCTATGACGAATCACGCAGGTACTGGGCTACTCCGCAGCGGTACCTAGTAGAACCAGTATAAATAGTCAGAATATAAACACTTATTATAGGTGTACCGTAGTGATTCAGGACAAGCCAAAACACAGTTCATGGTGGATTCATGGTGTTCTTGCTTATTATATAAATTTTGTCAATTTTGAACACAAAAAAGTTACAGACTGCAGCTTTAATATTTCACCTGTGTCTCAACAAAGTGATTGTGATTGTAAGATAAAAAGCAAAAGTATCTTGTGTTCTTCTGTCCATTGACAGTGACTTACGACACAGTGAAAGATGAAAGAGACTCATTTGGTGAGTAAAACTGTTGCTCGGTTCTGGTATCTCCTAAGATGGTTATTAAGTATGCATCAGTAAAAAATAAAATAATAATAATAATAATAATAATAATAATTTTTAAGTTCACAATGTAACAAAAATAATAAAATGAAAAATCTGTTTCAATGTATTTATTTATTTACCTATTTTACATGATCATGTGCACATCTAAAACCATTTCTGAATTTCAATTTAGAAGTACTTTTTTAAAAACACTGACCCTAAAAATAAATAATAATAATAATAATGATAATAATAAATCAAAGGACTCACATTATTCTTAAATTAATTGTATTATTAATTACATGATGTACTCTATAATGCCAGACACCTGTCTCTTGCTCTTTATAGAAATGTAAGGAATCTTGACTTAAAGTTGATGGTATGCAGATATCATTATGATGTCTTTACTGAAAACCATTCTAAACCAGTTACTGGATGGGATGAACGTCACTGCTGCCTTCATGGTTTTGTAGACTTGAAGAACCCCAGACACTTTGATCTTCTGAGATACAAAAAATACACATACGGTGTATTAACATACAGACATCTGTTTCGACTGGGAGAAGTTGCAAGAAAAAAGTACCTTCTCACCTATCCTTTTTATCCACTTCTCTTCACTCATCCTTCCCTTCACTTAGCTCACTCAGAATGGTCAATAGCATAATATAATTCTACATGAATGCAAGTGATATTCGCAGTCATGTTTGATATCATTAGAATTGTCTCCGTGCGGCTGGTCCAGTGGTCTCAATCTTACAAGTAGACTAAAAGGTAAAAGGTAAAACAGATTCTAAGAGTTAAGAGGTATTTTGCTCACTGTAAAGGGTGTGCTATCTCCCAGTGTCATTCATGCAAATTACCATTTGTCCCTAAAAGGTGTAACCTATCACATCTAGGACTCGATCAATGCAAATTCCAATTAGTAATTAGTTACTGTCTCTATTTTGTGGATGTTTGTCTTTGTCTGAAGTACTTAAGGGAATCTTGCAAGAAGATCTGTAGCCAGATGAGCCTGTAGTATGGAGTGTGTCCACCCATTTTTCTAAAGTCAGGTATGCATCCTTTACTCTTAGATCTTTGAGAATGTGATGTCTTGTTTTGATTTGATTTGATATCACTGAATTGACCATGTAATTGGCACAATACATATTTAACTGACTGATAATAAATTGCAACATTTGATTTTATTCTCTAGTTCTCTATAACTCTAGTTGATTACATTAAGTCCATAACATTGCAAATCTATGCTTAGGTTAGTAACGGACTAAAGTTTTAGAGGTCCGACTAACACATTGGCATTAACCAGTCTGTACTTAGAGTATAGATACCGATAAAGAGAGTCATTGCTGTAAAACTGAAAGTGAAACTGCTCACTGCATGTGCATAAAAGGATGATGAACAACTGAATAAGAAAAAAGGAACAGATCTCTCAGAATTGAGAGAAAATATACTGTGCAACCAAAAATCAGCCTTCTCTGCTATTAACCCTCAGATTGTGTTCGGGTCATTTTGACCCAGAGAGTATTTTCTTTCTCCCAAAATTGTTAGTTAATATTATTACATTGGGCTAAAATTTACAGGCTTTGATCACACACGGTATAACTTGTTCCTCCCAAAAAATATTTTATTGCACCTTGTTATACCTTGTTTCTGGTCAAAAATGACCAGCCTAAAAATAGTTTATAAATCGCTTGTTATGCTATATTATCACCAAATATGGGATTCAATCTTTCCGTCAACTTGTTTTCTTTCAATTAGGACTGGTATTATTTTTGGAACTGATTGATTTCAGATTTTGAGTTAAAAAAAAAAAAAAACTTATTTGTGGATAATTTATATTAATAATAATATTAAATAAAATATGATAAATAAATAAATTGCATTGCTTATCACACTTGTGTGCTCTAATGTTTAACCAGGAAATTTGTTGTGAAAAGCTTTTATTTTGTACAAAAAAATCACTTGTGGTGTTCCCGGTCAAAAATGGTCAGTTTACAAAAAAGTACCGACTGATACCGACTTATTGTAGGTCTCATTGATCTGAGCTTATATTGGTCAAAAATGACCATCCATTGAAAATGAATGGGGGAGATTGAATCCAATCGTAGGTGATAATATAGCACAACAAGAGATTTATGAGCTAATTTTTGTAGTCCTGACATTTTTAACCGAGAACACTACAAGTTTAATTTTCTAATTTTAATTTTTTTATTAATCCATTAAATAATGTTTTACATTTTTGTACAAAATAAAAGCTTTTCAAAACAAACTTCCTGGTTAAACATAAACGGTGCAATTTTTTCACATTTATTCTCTCTCTCTCTCTCTCTCTCTCTTATATAATGCTCATCTTGACTAATGTGAAAGATCAAAGAAAAATGACAGACACCTATCTCTCTCTTGTCTTTTTTATTTATAGAGTAACATGTAAAGAATCTTGAGTTGATGCTGATGGTATGCAGATATTTAGACTATGGTCATTTGACAGATTATAAGACACAGGAGCAACATCAAACATTCGCCATTTGTATGTCATACATGCAGTTGATCTTTACTCAGAGCCATTCTAAACCAGTTACAGGACCAGCTGACTACAACTGCTGTTTTTTTATTGAGCTGATGTACTAATAGGTGAAGTTGAAAATATTATCATAGCTTCCTTTGAACAACTTTCAGTCTGAACATATTGACTGGCTGAACAAAGCCAGATCAGGCTCACAAGTTTACAGGTAAGTGTACAACAATTGTTTGTTCATTTCCAAAAATAAACTATTTTGGCATTGTTACAATTGTTAGTTGTTACAGCCACAGTTCTTGGTTTTGGGATGTTACAAGTTGCTCAAAATGGCATCTGCGATAAAGTCATGTATAATGTTCCTAAAGGTTTTATACAATTTTAAGTGGTACTTTTTTTTTTTTTTTTTGCAACAAATATTATGCCCAGTATCATTAGAAAGCTAATTAAAGGCACACATTTAGATCCATCTAATTCTTTTTGATCTGAAAAGTGCTCATTGTTTGTGTATTCAAAAATAAATTACTCATTCTATTGATATGCAAAGTCATTTTTATCTTCTTGATTGAAGGAGATCTGTCCATCAAATCTTGTGAACCGGAATACATACATTTCCACAGAACATAAGAGACAGAAACAGCTAAGAGCATCAACATCAAACTTCCCTCAGAAGTTGCCTACACCACGGGAACTTTTAAGGAAATTGCATGCATTTCTAAAACAACCTGAGGGTTTCATCGCTTTTCCATTGAGCCTTTTGTTATATGGATTGGAAAAATTGATTGAAATCAACTTCTCATGCCCATGCACAGTCAAGCTTAATAAAAAACTAACAGCATCCATCTTCATTGGACCTGCTCTTTTTAGTGTTGCTTTAATGTTCCTCCTTTTAAGGCCTTTTAGACATGGACTTTGTTATTCTGCAGAGGCAAATGATGATAATCAGCAGAGCTGTCCTACAGCTTTTGCACCCTGTCTGATTCTACCTGTAATGTGGAGCATTTTCTTATTACTTGATGGTGATTATGTTGCTTGTGCCATGACAGACTGGAAGGGAGTTTATGTGTTCGATGATGAGCTAAACAGGTTCTGGTGTAAACCCACATATGGAAATAAGACCGATCTTCAAGATCAGACTCTCCAATATATTCATGAATCTCAGGTAAATATAATAAATCAAAAGAGCTTGTTCTGTTATTGTAAAATCATAATAGAAATATTAGATTAATTCTTTCTCTACCTCACAGAAATTTCATTATCTTATTGTTATACATTTTCTATTCTTTATGAATCATTTAAACCCACAATAAACTTCAACTAACAAAACATGAGCTTGATGCTTTGTGGATCTAATAACATATATTTTATACCTCTACACAATACACTACATGCATTTATTTTTCTTAATGTGTTTTTTTTTTCTTTCTCTCTCTCCCTCAGTTTTTAGGTTATGTTGTGCTCGCAGTCTTTAGTGTTGTGTTGATTATCTTAGTGGGTATTTATGACTGCTTCAGTGGAAAAGGTTATGGCTCCACAAATGTATTATTAGAGTGCTCTAGACAAAAAGAATCAGGCAATCTTGGTAGCCTAAAGAGACATCCGTCAAAGAAGCACCAACGAGGGAGAAAGGGGCGCCTTCACTTCTGACAGAGAAATTCACCTCCTACAACACCAAAGTTGTCAAAAACAGCTCTGAGTACTGCTTAATACTTTGCTGGATCCCTCCTCCAGTACTACAGAAACAATTAATTCAAATTGACCTGTATAACTTGTAACGACATAACAAATGAAGATGTGTCTGTTTTTCTGTTTTCTTCAGCAACATACTTTTGCAAAATGCAAAATCCAAAAATGCAACATTTAGCCATTTCGCAGTGAGAATAAACAGCTGCAGCTACGAGGGATGTTTGATAGAATAACTTCAAGGAATAGTTTGCACACACACACACACACACACACACACACACACACACACACACACACACACACACACACACACACACACACACACACACACACAAGACAATTCTGTCTTCATTTACTCCCCCTCAAGTTGTTCTAAACCTGTATGAGTTTCTTTGTTCTGTTGAACACAAAAGAAGATATTTTGAAGAATGTGAGTAACCAAACAGTTGCTGGTTCCCATTGACTTGTATAGTATTTTTGGTCACACTTTATTTTAAGATTCAAGTCTCGCTATTAACAAACCATTGACTATGACTTTTGCCTAATTTTTTACTAATTTGCTGCTTATTAATAGTCAGTAGTTGTTAAGTTTAGTTATTGGGTAGGATTAGGGATGTATATGGACATGGGGAATGTGTGATTTATAACTAATAAAGAGCCAATATGTTAATAATAGGCATGCTAATAAGCAACTAATTAATAGTTAGAATTGGTCCCTATACTAAGGTGTATACTAATATATATATATATATATATATATATATTATTATTATTTACTTTATTTTTTTTAACTTTTCATACTGTGGAAGTCCAGAGAAGTCCAGCAACTGTTTATTTACCCACATTCTTTAAAATATCTTCTTTTGTGTTCATTATATATAATGTTGTTTAATTGCCAATAATATTGTTCCTGTCGATTATTTAAAATTAATTTTATAATAAGAGTATAATTTAAAGGGGTGGTTTACTGCTTTTTTTCTTTGCTTGATTGTGTTTATGGGGTGCAATATAACATGTCTTCGTGTTTCGTTTGTTAAAAAACGCCTTATTTTTCATATAGTTCACCTTTATTGTAAGCCGCTATCTCCTCTGTCATTTGAACGACTGGTTGACTTCCTGATTCTATGAAACCACTCCCTCAGAAGCAGGCGATGGGCTCAGATTGGTCAGCTGGGCCGGTGTGTTGTGATTGGCTAAACTGCGTACTGCACGTTGTGCGGAAATGTCACGCCCATTACCTTCACAAGCGACAGATGAGTCAAGGAGTCAAGCAGAACTTCCACAAGCACGGCTCTTACAAACGTTTCTGAATGGAAGTTTGCTGTTGTGATTACATATCATTTTTTGAAGTTTGTACACGTTTGTCTTATACACACAAAATAGCATCGAACTAACTGGCTACTAACCAAACAGCGTTGGCCTGTGTTTACGTTCTTGATCAAATCGAAAAATTACGTCATAAAGTATACATGGAAAATACATTTACCAAATTAGTACATAATTACAAATTCGGGTCCAAAATGTTTGTACGCGTTTGTCATAGACACACGAAATAGCATTTAACTAACTGGCTACTAAAGCCAGCGTTGGCATTTGTTTACGTCCTTGATAAAACTAAAACATTATGCCTGAAATTATACATGCAAATACATTTAAAATTATGAAATCTTACTTACAGGTTGTGGCCCAACAACTGCTGCCTCTGGTTTTAAAGTTGGAACTGCTCCATGTTTTAGTAATAGTTTCTGTGTGAATCCGGCATTGAACTCGTTTAGATTCTGGAAGCTGTCTTCCGTAAAATGCGCAGCACAGAGAGCTGAATTAGGATTGTAATTGTCAGGAACATAATCAAACATAAATTTTAACCGTTGTTGATGAACTACAGCGTCCGTAGGAAGCCCGAACACAGAAGACCTGACAGCTGGGTGAAAAATAACACCGTTTCGACGGCATGACTACAACTCTCCACTATAACTCTTCCTCTTCGACAAAGCCGCAGAACATGGCCTTGCCCCCTTTTCTACATGTTCCGGAGGGAGGGGTTTGATGGGTTTTTTACGTATGCAACCCGGGAAGTATCTCGTTGTAGTCCCATATGAGTCGTTTTTGTAGGCATTAAACTTCCTGATTTGTAAAAGACGATATCTCCACATACGTTGAACTTTCAGCGCCGCAACTTTGCAGATACTGTTCATGCACCAACAGCAACGTTACACACTATTTAAAATGAAAAAAGTGAAATCGCAGTAAACCACCCCTTTAAGATTTTAAGTACCTGAATGATAAGGGGGGGAAAAAGCTCTATAATGTAATTTTAATATTAACAAATGTAACATTTATTCACTAGACAGGATTCACAATTATTTAAATTTGAGAACATAAAGAGGATTCTGTTTTACTTAGGGAGCATTTAATACCTCATGTTCAGCATGCTAATATGTGCTATATCTATATCTAATAGTTCTATAATCTTGTAATTTAGTGGTCACACAAAAATATATGAAATTGATTAAATTAATTGAAACAAATCACTTTGAGGCTATTTAATTGTCTGTCTTAATAATAACTTCATTCTGTGTTACATGAACAAATTATGTTTCTGTAACTTTGTTGATTAATGTGAAACTGATGTGCGTGATTAAATTATATCAATTCAACACACTTTTTTTTATAATGATGATCATGAGTGGTTTAAATAATTTGTTTCATGAGAAATCTTCTTACACTTGAGTACCCAAAAAAAGTTCTGCTTTTTGTTGATGATCTTTGCAAACTTAAGAACGGAGAGACGGTTGTAACATCGCAAACAACGTGAGTTTCAGCCAGAGCATACATGTTAAGGCTTTTACACAGCAGAAATAAACATGACAACAGCCACTATAGATTATATAAGATAATAAACACACGATTACGATAGATATGGTTTGTATGTGATTTTCTTGAGTGGAATGTGTACATCTGAAATGCTAATTTATGCAGCGATATAAAAGGCTATAAATAGCATATTTTAACAACAGTAAACAACCAAATTCCACATGTGATCGCAAAAGGAAGTTATTACAAACACTCGATGGTGGTTTGAAGTGAGCTCTGAGTAAAAGTGTACTATTAATCTCATAAATTGTCTTATGAAGCATGATGCTCTAATGCACCTGTAGAACAGGTCCAATTCTTCTTCATAATGCATTTCAACACTTCACGTAAGGTCGCAAGAAAATGTTTTGTAGTATTTATTTAGAAATACTTTTGATAATAGTTGGGTAAATGTGTACTGGGATTGAAGCGATGTGGCTTGGTAAACGTTTTATTGCCAGTATAAAGGCTGATAATGGCTGAATAAAAACAAAATAATAAAAAGGATTTTTTCTCATACCTGGCGGAAGTGTGAAAGGTTCTGTTTCCTTAAACTAGTTTGTCATGCATTTCTTTTTCAACACATTTACAGGTAAATCCTAGTATTTTAAATTTGCAATTAATCATGAATAATCACAGTCCATGACTGTGATTAACACGATTAAATTTTTTAATTGATTGACAGCACTAATATACATGAGTTGCTAGCTATGCAAAAGCCTCTAAGTACATCTGACGTTTTTCTTTAAAATTAGCATTTATTTCTGGCTTAGGTTTCTGTGTAAGTACTGGTACTTCTGAATGGGTTAAGGCTAGGATTTAGCACATTTATATATATATATATATATATATATATATATATATATATATATATATATATATATATATATATATACACTTCTTATAATGAGATGAAAGTCAATTATATATAAGTATAATATAATCTGTATTATATATATATATATATATATATATATATTACAATAACAAGTGTTATTGTTGCATGTTTTTGTGTGTGCTTTGCCCTTTGCTGTGTGCCTCGTTTGTCTCCAAAGTCACCCTCATTGGTTGCCATAGTCACTTACTGACCACATCACACCCTACTGTACTTGTTTGTTGCTATAGTCACTTATTGGTCCTTTTGTGTCCTATCAGTCAGTCACGTTCGACGTAACATCAGTGTAACTGACTAATGGGATCTTGCCCGAGAGCCCAATCACCTTCGAGTGTTAACAAAACAAGCCAATGACAGTTGGCGTGTGTGTTTTGCCACGAGCACCCCGCCCCGCAGTGCGGGTATAAAAGGAGAGCGCTTCTCTGAAAGAATATTTTTCTAAAAGAGCAAAAATATCTAAAAAAGCTCCACGAATGACGGGTGTCTTTTTAAAGATGGCTTCCCGCTCGTGTGTTTCTAGATGTGGTCGTTTCCTGGCTTTATCTGACGGTGACGGCCTCTCACTCCTCCAGCGCATCGCACCATCTGGTGCTCGGGGGGTTGACGGTGGGGCGGCCCAAGGTTATGTGGAGATCCCCCCAGTCGAGCGTGCTATTGCCATGCAGCTCTGCCCGCAAAGCGCCGCTGCCTGGAGAGGTAATCCACACCTTCCCTCCAGGGCCTGTAAGTTCTCATCCGCTCTGACGGCCAAGGCTTACAGTGCTGCTGGACAGGCCGCTTCCGCCCTGCACGCCATGGCCCTCCTGCAAGTCCACCAGGCCAAGGCGTTGAAGCAGCTGTGCTGACCCAGGTGTGCTGCAGGAACTGCACACAGCGACGGACCTCGCCCTAAGGGCAGCGAAAGTCACGCGCGGGCCCTGGGTCCACATTGGTGGTCCCGGAGCGCCATCTATGGCTGACCTTGGCAAATATGAGGGAGTCTGACAAGCATCGCTTCTTGGACTCCCCAGTCTCCCAGGCCGGCCTATTCTGCGAAGCGGTGGAGGGCTTTGCCCAACAGTTCTCCGCTGCACAGAAGCAGACGGAGGCGTTTCATCATGTCCTGCCCCAGTGGTCTGCTGCTGTCTCCACCTAGCCGCCGGCTGCAGCCCCCTTGTCTGCTCGTTGCCGAGGGCGCCTTCCTGCGGCCTCCACCTCTGCTCCAGCTCGGCCCCAGCAGCAGCCTTCACAACAGCAGCAGCATGGAGCTGGCCGCGGGAAAGTGACACAGCCCGTCTCTGCCCCTGCCAAGCCCGTGAAGCGCCAAGGCAAGCGGCATCCCTGAGACGGGCGACCCGGAGTCTCTGGATCCTGCTCTTCAGGAGATGGTAACCGTACCACTCCTTCCCCCGGAGGAGGGCCGGGTGGAGAATCTTTTGTTCCCTTTTTATTTTGTACCCAGTGGTACCCAAAACCTAAAAAAAGAGCAATTTCCTTTTTCTCTGGGTCCCAAGAGGGCCAGGATGGCGGTGCACAAGACACAGTCTCTACACCCCCGTCCCCCTCTCCTTTAGCCAGCGGGCAGCTGGGTCCAATCCGAGGACGCGATGCCTTCTCCCACGCCCCCTGCCCAACCGTGGAGCCAGGTAAATGTTGCACCGCGCACTCAGACCCCACTCTGGGACGCACTGCCTTTCGAGTCGGGTCCCTGTGCTCCACTTCGCTGCCCCACCATGGGTAATCTTGGACCTGCGTATTCTGAACCGGGCCCTTCACAAGCTCCCATTCAGGATATTGATGCAGAAACGCATTTTTCAGTGCATCCCTCCGCTCGATTGGTTCACAGCCATCGACCTGAAGGACGTGTACTTTCATGTCTCGATCCTCCTTCGACACAGACCATTTCTCTGTTTTGTGAAGGGCGAGCATAACAGTACAAGGTCCTACCCTTCGGGCTATCCCTGTCGCCTTGTGTATTTACCAAGGTCGTGGAGGCAGCCCTTGTTCCATTAAGGGAACAAGGGCTCAACTACCTCGACGACTGGCTCATACTTGCCCAGTCTCGAGCGCTGTTGTGCAAACACAGGGACAAGGTGCTGGGAAAAGAGCACCTCTGTGCAGAGAGAACTCTCCCCTGTGCAGAGGATCTCTTTTCTTGGCATGGAGTTGGACTCGGTCAACCTCACAGCATGTCTCTCAGTAGAGCGTGCTCAGTCGATGCTGAATTGCCTGGAGTCTTTCCAGCGCAAGAGGGTGGTTCCACTGAAACAGTTTCAGAGCCTCCTGGGGCATATGGCATCCGCAGCCGCTGTCATGCCGCTCGGGTTGCTTCATATGAGACCGCTTCAGCATTGCCTTCATAACCGGTTCCCAAGATGGGCATGGCAATGCGGCACGTACCGGGTCTCTGTCACCCTGTCCTGCCATCAGACCTTCAGCCTGTGGTCGGACCTTGCCTTTCTTCGGGCAGGAGTATCCCTAGTGCAAGTGTCCAGGCATGTTGTTGTATCAACAGATGCCTCTGCCATGGGCTGGGGTGCCATGTGCAACGGGCACGCAGCTGCGGGGCTCTGGACAGGGCCCCGACTGTAGTGGCATATTAACTGCCTCGAGTTGCTAGCAGTATGGCTTGCTCCGCGTGCTTCAAATCGCTGCTACACGACAAGCATGTACTGGTCCGTACGGACAACACTACGACCGTTGCGTACATCAACCACCAGGGCGGTCAACGCTCCCGTCGCATGTCGCAACTCGCCCGCCATCTCCTCCTTTGGAGTCAGAAGCATCTGAGGTCACTTCGCGCCATTCATGTCCCAGGCGAGCTCTCACGTCAGCCCGCCCTTCCGGGAGAATGGTGACTCCACCCCGAGACAGTCCAGCTGATTTGGAGATGCTTTGGGAACACTCAGGTAGACCTGTTTGCCTCCCCAGACACGTCCCATTGCCAGCTGTTTTACTCCCTGTCCGAGGGGACCCTCGGCACGGACGCGCTGGCATACAGCTGGCCTCAGGGCCTACGCAAATATGCGTTTCCCCCAGTGAGCCTTTTCGCACAGACACTGTGCAAGGTCAGGGAAGAGGAGGAGCAGGTCCTCTTGGTTGCGCCTTACTGGCCCAATCGGACTTGGTTCCCAGAACTGATGCTCCTCGCGACAGCCCCTCCTTGGCAAATTCCTCTGAGGAGGGATCTCCTTTCTCAGAGAGGGGGCACCCTCTGGCACCCGCGTCCAGACTTGTGGAATCTCCACGTGTGGTACCTGGATGGGATGCGGAGGTTCTAGGTGGGCTACCTCCAGCGGTAGTAAACACCATCACTTCAGGTAGAGCCCCGTCTACAAGACACGCTTACAGGCTGAAGTGGAACCTGTTCGTCGATTGGTGCTCTTCCCACCGGGAAGACCCCCGGAGATGCCTGATCAGGGTCATGCTATCCCTCCTGCAAGATGGGTTGGAGCGAAGGCTGTCTCCCTCCACCCTCAAAGTGTATGTTGCTGCTATCATGATGCAGTAGACGGTAAGTCTGTCAGGAAGCACGACTTGGTCATCAGGTTCCTCAGAGGGGCGAGGAGGTTAAATCATCTGGTACCCTCTTGGGATCTCCCCTTGGTCCTGACGGCCTTGAAGGAGGAGCCCTTCGAGCCTCTGCAGTCAGTAGAGCTTAAGTTTCTGTTGTTGAAGACAGTGCTCCTCACAGCATTGGCCTCGGTCAAGAGGGTAGGGGACCTGCAGGCATTTTCGGTCGACGATTGGTGCTTAGAATTCGGGCTGGGTAACTCTCACGTTTTCCTGAGACCCAGGCCTGGATATGTGCCCAAAGTTCCTACCACGCCCTTTAGGGATCAGGTGGTGAACTTGCCAGTGCTACCCCGGGAGGAGGCAGACCCAGCCATTGCTCTGCTCTGTCCCGTTTGTGCCTTGCGCATTTACGTGGACCGCACCCAGAGCTTCAGGACCTCAGATCAGCTCTTTGTCTGCTTTGGAGGACAGCAGAAGGGAAAGGCTTTCTCCAAACAAAGATTTGCCCACTGGATAGTGGAGGCTATAGTCCTAGCTTACCAGGCCCAACGCTTGCCGTGCTCCTTCGGAGTAAGAGCACACTCTACATCTGTAGAGCTGCTGGCTGGGCGACACCTAACACGTTTGCTAGATTCTATAATCTCCGTGTAGAGACTGTGTCCTCCCGTGTACTCACCTCAGGTGGCCAGTAACACAGGACCCGCTCGGTGTCGATCATGTTTGCTGCGCTATTCCCCTCTATGGACCGGATACGTGCGCTTTTACTGCTTCTCAGTTCAGTTCCCCTTGGCGAACCCTGTTGAAGTTCATCCCGCACCCTTGGCAGTCAGGCGTGGCGGAGCGCCAGACGCCAGGTCGAGCACTCATGTGTTTGCCCAAGGTCAGCCCTTGTGCTGGGCTAGGTGCCTGTGTGTAGCGATTCCCCTTTGGGTGATCCCACATGTGTATTTTCCACGGTACGGCTCCCCTCACGATGAGCCTGAAGGAGGGAACGGAGACGTAACGTGCCGTCGCCACAGTTGCTGTACCACCGCTGTACGGCCGGGGCACACAGTCTCGGCTCCTCAGCGAAAAACTGATGTGCGTTTGCATGCGCTCTCCTTTTAAACCAGCACTGCGGGGCTGGGTGCGTGTGGCGAAACATGCATGCCAACTGTCATTGGCTTGTTTTGTTAACACTCGAAGGTGATTGGGCTCTCGGGCGAGATCCTATTAGTCAGTCACACTGACGTTACGTCTCCGTTCCCTCCTTCAGGGAACGAGGGTTACATACGTAACCGAGACTTTCTCCTGTGTATACTGTATACAGTGCCCTCCAAAAGTATTGGAACAGTAAAGACAAAATTGCTCTGTTGGCTGTGGAGTCAAGACATTTGCAAATATGATTAAAAGATGAATATGATACAAAACTACAGAATGTCACATTTTATTATTAGACGTTTCAACACATAGATGTTTTACCAAATAAAAAGAACAGCACTTTTAGGGTTCATCCCGCTCATTGATGTGAGCATAAGTATTGGGACAGTTGAACATAAGGCAGATATAAAAGATTAAAATCTATTATTTAGTTGTAGATCCCTTGCGCACAATCACAACAGTGCGTCTGTGACCCATAGACATCACCAGACTCTTGGTCTCATCCTTTCAAATGCTTTTCCCAGCCTTTAATGCAGCCAATTCCAATTTTTGCTTGTTTTGGGGAGTTTCTGCCTTTTATGCCACAGCCATATCACCCTGAAGCCCAAAACTGGTTGCCCATTGAAGCTAAGCAGGGTTGAGCCTGGTCAGTACCTGGATGGGAGACCTCCTGGGAAAACCAGGTTGCTATTGGAAGAGGTGTTAGTGAGGCCAGCAGGGGGTGCTCACCCTGTGGTCTGAGTGGGTCCTAATGCCCCGGTATAGTGACGGGGACACTATACTGGCAAAAACCACCGTCTTTCGGATGAGACGTTAAACCGAGGTCCTGACTCTCTGTGGTCATTAAAAATCCCATGACACTCATCGTAAAGAGTAGGGGTGTAACCCCGGTGTCCTGGCCAGATTCCCTCCACTGGCCCTTATCAATCATGGCCTCCTAATAATCCCCATCCACTTGATTGGCTCTATCTATCTCTGCTCTCCACCTGTAGCTGGTGTGTGGTGAGTGCAATGGCGCCATTGTCCTGTGGCTGCTGTCGCATCATCCAAGTGGATGCTGCACACTGGTGGTGGTTGAGGAGAGACCCCCACACATGATTGTAAAGCACTTTGGGTGTACAGCAATACACAATAAAAAAGCACTATATAAATGCATCCTTCATTCAATGCATCATTCATTCATTCATTCATACTCTCCTCTCCAGCTGGTGAAATTCATGTTCAATCAGATTTAATAAAGAATTATTAGATAATTCCACAAGAATTACTTAGAACCTGAAACAGTATTCTAAAGTGAACATGATAACACTTTATTTTATGGTTACACTTAGTAGTTGCTTATTAGCATGCATATTACTAGAATATTAGCCATGTATTAGTGCTAATTAAGCACATATTAATGCCTTATTCTACATGACCTTATTCTACATCCCTAATCATATCCAATACCTAAACTTAACAACTACATTAATAACTATTAAAAAGCAGCAAATTAAGAAGTTATTGAGGGGAAAGTCGTAGTTAATTGTTAACAAGTGTTTCCATGAAAATATAGGGAACCCATTAGTAATTAATAAAGAATTATCAAATAATCATGCAGGACTTATTTCGGACCTGAAACAGCAGGCCTATTCTAAAGTGAATATATAGTTAACCCTTTCATAATTAATAAAGAATTATCAGATAATTCCACAGGAATTCCTGAAACAGTATTCTGAAGTGAACCTATTAGTAAATAATAATTACTACATAATTTTGACTTGAATTAAACTTACACTCTAAAAAAACCTATAAAAGTAATTATAAACTTTGTAAAATACACGACACAACTTCTTTACGATCTTTATTTCAGATGAGAACATTTCTTAATACAACATATTTAATTCAGTTTTAACATATATACTGCCTACATTTAAACTAATTTAACAAACATTTTATAATCAAAAGTTAAACATTTAAAAGCAATTCAAGTGTAATCAACTGGTCTCTTGTTTCCTTGATAGTGGTGCTGGATCTCGTGCGGGAGCTGGGCTCAGGGAAACTGCAGACCACCACTCAGCGTTTCACTTATAGCTGGAATATGCTGTGACTGACTCCGTAACCTGCCCATAAACAAACAGTGTACAGCTCTGAGAACATATTTTAACATCCAAAGTATTTACATTTAGTATCTGTAAAAATAAAGTGACTAGTCGGAGAAGCCGACTAGTCACCGAAGAGACGGACGGCAACGCGTAAGTGTTTTTAATTCTTGTTCTTAGTTCTGTTGTTTATATTAATTACTTGCTGCTAGGAAAGAATAGTTTGTTTCCTACGTATTTGTATTCTGCTTTTTCGTTGTGGTTTATATTTGTGATTGCACTTACTGGTCGTTTGAATAACTGGCCCTTTAGCTTAAACTCCTTCCTGCACTTAAGTGAGAATTGTTAGTTTCGATTGGAGCCATTGCCCTGCGATTGGCTGTTGTTTGTGCTAATTAAAAGCGGCCACAGCTTTTTTCACTCCAGAGTGTGTATTTGTTTGAAGTCTGTGCGCTGACGCGGAAGCGTCTGCGGAAGCGTTCAGCCATCGTGTTCAGCCTCCTCGTGTGAAGACCGAGGAGTGTAAAGACTTGCGACTTTTTCCTGCGCGACTTTAACCGAGCAACGACACCGAGCTACACACAAGTACCCTTTCTTCCTTCCTCACTCACTCGACTTTCCTATCCTCTTTTCTTCTACCTCTATCATGTGTCTCCAAAAAATTCCGGTTCTCTATCGACCACGCCCTAACATCACACACAGACGGCAACGTAATCCTGCTAACCTACGCCCTATCTCTACATCTTCCACTACACCTCTGGCTTTCTCTGTGGGTCTCTGGAATTGTCAGTCAGCCGTCAACAAAGCTGATTTCATTTCTGCCTTTTCTTTAAAATCCACTCTTAGCATCCTGGGCTTGACTGAGACCTGGATTCGTCCAGAAGACTCAGCAACCCCAGCTGCTCTTTCTACTAATTTCTCTTTCTCTCACACCTCGCGTCAAGTTGGCAGGGGTGGGGGCACTGGCCTGCTCGTTTCAAACAATTGGAAATACTCAACCCGCTCTACCCTATGCAATTACAACTCTTTTGAATCTCATGCCATTACTGTGTCAGCACCGATTAAACTCCAGATTGTGGTAATCTACCGTCCGCCTGGACAAATTCTAGCCACCTTCCTAGAGGAGCTGGACGGGTTGCTGTCCTCTTTCGTGGAGGATGGCACTCCACTCCTAGTCTTTGGTGATTTCAACATTCACCTAGACAAGCCTTATGCTACAGACTTCCACTCACTCATAGCCTCATTTGATCTCAATCGCCTTACCACTACCAGCACGCACAAATCAGGCAACCAACTTGATTTAATCTACACACGCAATTGTACTGCAGATAACATTCTGGTACAACCGCTACATATCTCAGACCATTTCTTCATTACATTTACACTACACTTTGCTGCCCGTGTGCCAACAACCCCCCTACCGGTTACTTTTAGACAAAACCTACGCTCCCTTTCTCCCTCCCATCTTTCCTCTGTAGTATCCGCCTCTCTTCCCTCACCTAGCCATTTCTCATCTCTGGATGTAAACACAGCTACTGAAACTTTATGCTCTACCTTAACTTCTTGTCTAGACGACATTTGTCCTCTCTCCTCTAGGCCAGCACGGGCTGCCCCTTCTAACCCCTGGTTATCTGATGTTCTCTGTGAACATCGAACTAAACTCAGAGCGGCAGAGAGGAAATGGCGCAAATCAAACAACCCGTCGGACCTGAGTAGGTATCAGTCTCTGCTCTCATCTTTCTCTGCTGATGTCCACACTGCCAAATCCTCACATTTCCACAACAAAATCAACAGCGCTCCAGACATGCGTAACCTCTTCAGAACATTTAATTCTCTACTCTGTCCCCCTCCACCACCTCCTACCACTTCTATTACAGCCGATGACTTTGCAACCTTTTTTACTGACAAAACTAGATCGATCAGCGATCAATTCTCACCTCCACGCACACAGGACCCCCGACCAACCACATCCACTGCTAAAACTCCCATCTTCTCCTTCCGTCCCCTGACGGAGGCTGAATTATCCAAACTTCTCCTCTCCAACCATCCTACAACATGTCCTCTTGACCCAATCCCATCACACCTTCTGCAAGCAATCTCTCCCACGCTCTTACCGGCACTCAAACACATCATCAACACATCCCTCCTCACAGGCATCTTCCCCACTGCGTTCAAGCAGGCTCGGGTAACCCCACTGCTCAAAAAACCCACACTAAACACTTCTCTGATAGAAAACTATAGACCTGTTTCTCTCCTTCCATTCATAGCGAAAACACTTGAACGTGTTGTCTTCAACCAGGTCTCATTGTTCCTTTCGCAGAACAACAAACTGGACTCTAAACAGTCAGGTTTCAGGAGTGGACATTCAACTGAGACTGCCCTTCTCTCTGTCACTGAAGCCCTGCGAACTGCGAAAGCTGACTCCAAATCATCAGTCCTCATTCTGCTGGACCTATCTGCCGCGTTTGACACTGTCAATCATCAGATACTCCTCTCCACCCTCTCATCACTGGGCATCACTGGAATTCCACTTCGCTGGTTTGAATCCTATCTCACTGGTAGGTCTTTCAGGGTGGCCTGGGGAGGGGAGGTATCCAAAGCACATACACTGGTCACTGGGGTTCCTCAGGGATCGGTTCTTGGACCCCTCCTCTTCTCCACATACACTACATCGCTGGGTCCAATCATACAGGCACATGGATTCTCCTACCACTGCTATGCTGATGACACACAACTTTATCTCTCCTTTCAACCAGATGATCCAACGGTAGCTGCAAGGATCTCAGGTTGCCTGGCGGACATTTCGGCATGGATGAAAGAACATCACCTTCTGCTCAACCTGGCAAAGTCTGAGCTTCTTGTCCTTCCCGCCGCTCCAACTCTACAGCATGACATCACGGTCCAGTTAGGTTCATCAACTATTACCCCATCAACCTCGGTCAGAAATCTTGGTGTAATCTTTGATGACCAGCTGACCTTCAAAGACCACATTGCAAAGACTGCTCGAGCTTGCAGGTTTGCACTACACAACATCAGAAAGATCAGGCCCTTTCTGACGGAGCGTGCTGCACAACTTCTCGTCCAGGCCCTTGTCATTTCTAAGCTGGACTACTGCAATGCTCTTCTGGCTGGACTTCCATCAAACACATTCAAACCTTTACAAATGATTCAGAATGCAGCGGCACGACTGGTCTTTAAGGAACCCAAAAGAGCCCATGTCACACCTCTCTTCATCTCATTGCATTGGCTACCAATCGCAGCCCGCATCAAGTTCAAGACACTGATGCTTGCTTATAGAACAACCACAAGCTCAGCACCCGCCTACATGCACTCACTACTAAGAATCTACACCCCCTCCAGAAGTCTGAGATCTGCTAGTGAGCGACGTCTCGTGGTACCATCACAAAGAGGCTCAAAATCTCTCTCCAGAACATTCTCGTTCACCATTCCTAGCTGGTGGAATGATCTTCCCACCCACATTCGGAGTGCCGGATCCTTGTCAATCTTCAAGCAACAGCTGAAAACTCATCTCTTTCGACACTACTTGACTATACCCCACACATAAAAAAAAAAAAAAAAAAAAAAAAAAAAAAAAAAAAAAAAACTTTCTCCTTATTTATTCCTTCCCCTGCTAGCTTGTACTTATTTAAACAATGCCTGAGACTTGGTGTTACAAGCACTTCGTTTGTCGGATTGCCTCCTCAAGATGAATCGCTTTTTGTATCCCCAATTGTAAGTCGCTTTGGATAAAAGCGTCTGCAAAATGGCTAAATGTAAATGTAATGTAAAATAATTTGTTTTATGCAAAGGATCAGGCATTTCCATCACGGAATAGGCATGTGTAACTGACATTGCGTACCTGTTGTTTTGCATAAAATAAATTGATTTACAGCACAGTAATGCTTTATAGAAATATACTTCAGATATATTTTACTCATAAGAATTTCTATGTGTATTTGAGAAAAAAAAAAAAAACATTTATTTCCTAATGATATTTCCCCCCATTTTAAATTATTATCCAATGAAATGTTAGATTTTTGTGATTTTTTTTTTAATAAAAGATCAAAAGGATTAACAATGCAGATTAATCTTCACAGCCTTCTTTGATCATATTTACCAAGGGTGATGGTATTTTTGGCCATGACTGTGTATATATATTTTAAGACTATGTAAGGGAAATATATATATATATATATATATATATATATATATATATATATATATATATATATATGTATATATGTTACGGCATGCCATAATATATATATATATATATATATTTCCCTTACATAGTCTTAAATTTACAACTGCCTTGAAGAGTATAAACTTTAAACATGCATTATATTGGACAGAAAATACAAGCACAGATCTGCACTTGTTATGCAACAAAATGTAATTAAAGTCCAATTTAACTGGAGTAAAATTTAAAAAAAGGTTACAAAATGGTTTACTCATCAGGAAATTACAGTGAAAGAAAGAAAGAAAGAAAGAAAGAAAGAAAGAAAGAAAAAAAGAAAGAAAGAAAGAAAGAAAGAAAGAAAGAAAATAAATAAATTTGTGTATATCTATGCAATTAACACCAATGTGCTTTAATAACAATGTGACTAATTATTTTAAAAGACTTGCCCTTGTTTCAACGTGTCTTGTCTTTTGTTGTCTGTGTTTTTCTACTTCTTCACCTTATCAATGCTTCACGCCATCACAGGAAATAAGAAGTAAAGTCTGAGAAAAGATAGCACTGTAAGGTGTAGAAAAAACCCCACATCCTGTTGCTGCACAATGATGGCCATCGTTCACAAAGACATAAATAAGAAAAATGACAATCTAATCTATCCCAAACGAAGTACAAGAATTATAGCCTACATGCCTGTTGATAATGTTGGATGAAGGACTTAGATGGGTGATATGGCCAAAATCTTATATCACAGTTATTATTTCAGTTTCATGTGGGGGGTTGTTTCAGCTGGGAAGCGTGCAATCTGTGATCGTGTGCATTTGCTGAAGCTTGCAAAAGCATGCAATCGCTCTCTTATGCACGCTGTTTTATTAGGTTTCACTTTCAGTGCATACAACACATGTTTCCAAGATTCGGAATAGAAGAAGTTTACTGTAGAATTTTGTCGCCTCGCACCACTTCACGTGTGCGCCACTTCTCTTGGTGTAGACATGGCTTTAGATTTACGGATTAATCACAGGTTTTAGGCTGGAAACATCCAGAATTAGGTCAAACAAAAGTTGTCCATGGGAACGAAGCTAGTGAAACACACACAGCAAGCCTTGAACATACAAGCATCATGCTCATCCAAACAGCGCCTGCCGTGTGCTCTCAGCTTTTTGAGCTAACTGCATTTTTTTAATGTAACTTCCAAAAACAACATTGACAGCATCAGAAACAAATCCGTAAACTGATGTCCGGGGGCATTTAAAAAATAAATAAAACATATTAGTGTATGCATCATGAATATGGAACGCCACGTTCTTAATTCCAATCGATAAATTCAGTTAAAAAAGGGCTGTTACTAGTAAAAATCCAATCAGTGTCAACAAATTGTAATGAAATTAATGTTCAGCCATTTTCATTTTTAACTATAATTTGTTCACCGGTAGCTTTAAATGTAAATAATGTGTGAACAGTTTGATTAATTTTGTTGTCAGTATTTTTATTACCTAAAATTGGCTTATATAAACAGTAATTACTCCTAAAAACTGATTGATTGATTGATTGATTGACCAACTAAACTTTTTAATTATATTAATTAAAAAACAAGGTTTGTCTAGACGTCGCATTCTGGGACACAAGGCCCAAAGTGGCTGGGCATGTCAAGTAATGAGAGCTTTGCTTTAAGTAATAAAATGCAATTTACTGTAATTTAATACATATTGGTAAATTTGCATAAATTAAAATGTAATGCTTAATATTTTACCTGTGGCTCAACAAAGTGATTGTAAGATAAAAAGCAAAAATATCTTGTGATCTTAGGTCCACTGACAGTGTAACAGGGCAAACGAGACATGAGACGTGCAGATCCATGTGCAAAGCTTTAAGACAGAGGTGGTAAAACACAGGTAGGGTCGAACAACGGCAAACAGGTATGGCATAGGCAAGACACAGTAATCCTAGGACAAGCGTGGGTCGTCGATCGGCAAACAGTATCCAGAGGGCTAGACAAAAGGGATAATCCAGGTACACGAGCAATGGCAAGATACAAAGGCAGGAGAACAGCAAACAGAAAAAGGCAACACGAAAAGACTACATTAGGCTAGACACTGAGACTAGAAACTAAGACAGGGAAATAGCTCCGTAGAGTGCTATCACTTGGAGAGTGATAAACGCAGACAATACAGGAACTTAACATAAAACACAGAATGGCTCGGTAAGGCAGCTAACACTGGAAGAGAGCTATACACAGATCAATACTCGGCAAACTGTGCACGGAAGTCCATGGTTTATATAGGGTGTGTGATGGTTCTAAGGTGTGAGCGTGTGATTGAGACAGCTGTGTGATGATGACAGTGTGCTCAGTGCAATCAGCTTTGTGTGTTGTCAGTGCAATGGATGATGGGAATTGTAGTCTGGTGAAGTGCAACAGTAGTGTAGTGCAAGAGTCCATATGGTGAGCGAGTGACCTCTGCTGGTGAGTGCACGGAAGTTCATAGACCGGATTCGTGACAGACAGTGACTTAAGACACAGTGAAAGATGAAAGAGACTCATTTGGTGAGTAAAACTGTTGCTCGGTTCTGTTATCTCCTAAAATTGTTATTTCCTTATAAGAAATTGTGCTGTAAGTATTGTGATGGATCGGTGGCCCTCCCCCTCATCATCATCACCACCCCGTCCCTTATTCGCCGCCCTTCACCAGGCTCCCGACTGGAGTGGGTGGATGAGAGGAGGGGCGTGGGACTAACATGGGCTGGCGGCGTGTGATGAGGCACAGCTGGACTGAATTAAGCCTCATCACCGCCGCCGTTAAATGCCGAGCGCGCCTCTCCTCGAGAGACCAGTCTCTTCCCCCGTGCATGCACGCTGGTGTCCTCGTGGGTCCAGGAAGGGTGCGTTGAGGGACATCGCGCCGCCGAGGATGTGAGCCGCGGAACCTCCAGAGTCAACGTGCAAGCCGCACCCGTATTACGGCCGCCGGACCAGAGATGTCGGGCCGTCCAAAGTCCCGCCAATGCCCGTAAGAGGCAGAAGAGGAAGAGCCGCCGCTCAAGAGAAGCCGCCGCCCCTCGTGAGCGTGTGCGGCCACCAGACTCCGCCCCTTTCCTGGACCCCTCCCTTCTGGAACACTGCCCTCCTTCACGAGCCCCGCAGCACAACGAGGACACCAGATCCCCCCTGTTTTCATGGACACTTCTTCCCCCTGGACACTTATTTTCTTATTTTTGTTTAATAAAAACCTCTTCGAGGCCTGACGCCACACCCACTGTGTCTGTCGTTGGCTCCTCCCGTCACAGTGGTGGAGAATGCGGGCAAGGCGGAGCCTAGACAGCGCAGTTGGGCAACATCTGAAGACGTCGTCCCCTCTCGCACGCAGAAGTTCGTGAAGAAGCGCGTGGGACGGAGAAACGACGGAGACGGCCTCCCAGCCACCGAAGGGGTAAGTGACGTTTCCCCAATTGTCATCTTACCCTGTGGTTGGTTGAGGCTGTCGATTAATACCGGTTTCTCTGTCCCTGTTCTGGCGCGGTGCGAGAGGGAGGTTCGCCCGGAGAGGAATCCCTGCCCCGCCCACTCCGACCGTATGGAGCCTGGTTGAGGAAGGTAGCACTCCTGCGTGGGTGGCGACCGATGACGGGGATGTCGCTTGGGGGGGGGAATGTGACGGATCGGTGGCCCTCCCCCTCATCATCATCACCACCCCGTCCCTTATTCGCCGCCCTTCACCAGGCTCCCGACTGGAGTGGGTGGATGAGAGGAGGGGCGTGGGACTAACGTGGGCTGGCGGCGTGTGATGAGGCACAGCTGGACTGAATTAAGCCTCATCACCGCCGCCGTTAAATGCCGAGCGTGCCTCTCCTCGAGAGACCGGTCTCTTCCCCCGTGCATGCACGCTGGTGTCCTCGTGGGTCCAGGAAGGGTGCGTTGAGGGACATCGCGCCACCGAGGATGTGAGCCTCGGAACCTCCAGAGTCAACGTGCAAGCCGCACCTGTATTACGGCCGCCGGACCAGAGATGTCGGGCCGTCCAAAGTCCCGCCAATGCCCGTAAGAGGCAGAAGAGGAAGAGCCGCCCTGCCGTGCAAAGGCAAAAGACCTTAACTTCAATTTTGGTCAAAATGAGTTATTGCCTTTTTTGGAACAATGGACATCAGTTTTATCATGTGGAAAAATATCTTAAGTCAATTTTGTTATTTTCTGCTGAAAATAGGATGCTGTTTTTGCCATAACTTCCAAAAGCAGAGGGAAAGCAAAGGCAGAAACCCTTAACATCAGTTACAGTCTTTTAGCTTTGTTCCGCTGCACTCTAGAACGCTGGAATTCAGTTACGCTGGAGTTAAGGCACTCTGCCTTTGTTTTACCAACGTTAAGATTTTTGCCGCGCTGAAGTTACGGTGTTATGCACAAATGTATTGAAGCACTTTTGACACACCCATTAACTTAAATAAAGTGATATGGTGTGCCAGTTGTAAAACACAATAAATCAAAGCCTGGATACTATCCAGCCAATCTGACAGAAAACAGCGCGAGTGGGTTGGGGACGCCTCACGACACACCTCCCCTGGCGAGGAGAAAACATTACACACAGACCAACCCAGCAAATATAACTTATCGCAGCTTACCTTTTTTTATTAAACCTGGTCAAAATCCATTGAAAATACGCCGGCGGGCTAGCCTAATCTATCAAAGTGCAAAGTTGTCCGGAGTTTGACATTCAATTTTAAGTGTCGCTGTGGGTGGGCTATTAGTAGGGTGACGTCCGGTTTATACCAAACACTATGAAATTGTCCCGGTTAAACTGTTAAAATGCTTACAGCTAAACTGTGTAAAAGTGTGACTATATTGTAGAGGATTCCAACAGCGGGACGTACAACTGCCGCTAAAGCTGTATGAGCTAAAAGACACAAACTAGCTAGCACTTGGTCACTCACTGCTGTTGTCGATAAAACAACACAGACGTGTCACGTGAATAAAGGTTGCGTTTACTTAAAACTGGTAAAACTCGTGGTGCATTTATAGTTGTAGTAAAATACCCCTTTTACATATTTATTTTATCGTGTTTAACATATATCAAACGACAAAATATTTTTTAAATAAAATAAATAATAATTAAAATAATAAAAATTAAATTAATTAAAATAATTCTCACTATTTTTTAAAGCTATGATATATTATAGCTTTTAAAAAAAAATTGTGAGAATTATTCCATATAAATTATTTTGAATAATTAATGTTTTATAAGTCAAACTAACCTCTTAACATTCTTTCGTTTCATTTTCTTGTTAAATCAACATTAATTTAATAAATTTCTTGAAATCAGTTTGTTGTTAGACTCCCTTCTTTGTAAACTGTCATAAACTGACTATATCAAGACAATCAATCCTAATCACATCAAATGTGTGAGCAAGAACTGTAGTCTGTACATGCATGTGGTACTAAATACATTTTCCATTCTGTCCAGGAAAATGTATTAATACAGAGTTTTTCATTAATTCTGGAAAACATACACACAATGTCATCAGATAGCATATTCCTATACATTTTGTCAGAAAAGGGTGAATGGTATTGAGAAAGGGCGTCTACATATTACTGGCATAGCCAAATCAAACCTTTCAAATGTAAGAAATATTTGTGGAAGGATACTTTATTAACCTCTTAAAGTGTTATTTTACTTAAATTAAGTACAATGATAAAGGTTTAAAATGATCCAGTAGAGGTGTAGCCTTCTCATCATTTTTTATTTTGTAATATTCTATTGATGTAATATTAAGCCTTACTATACAGAACTCACTAAATGTTATTTTAAGGCTTTCATTGTTATCATATAAATGTTTGTATAGAGTGATAAAAGTCAAAATGATCAATAAATGATAAACTACAGTATTTTGCCTTGGTATGACCCATTATTGTTTTGAAGATAATGCAAAGGCAGAATACATTAACTTCCGAATAAGGGTCAAAGGTCAAGTTTGAGCTCAATTTTTTTTATGTAGATAAATATATTAATTATGACAACTACTTGGCAAATTTTCAGTGTCCTACCTGTCATACAATTGGCTGGACAACAAAAAAACTTTAAAGTCATTTTTCTCAGTTTCACACTCTGGTGAGTTAAGGTCTTTTGCCTTTGTAGGGCAGCGCCGCTCAAGAGAAGCCGCCGCCCCTCGTGCCCCGGACCGCGGGAGCGTGTGCGGCCACCGGACTCCGCCCCTTTCCTGGACCCCTCCCTTCTGGAACACTGCCCTCCTTCACGAGCCCCGCAGCACAACGAGGACACCAGATCCCCCCTGTTTTCATGGACACTTCTTCCCCCTGGACACTTATTTTCTTATTTTTGTTTAATAAAAACCTCTCCGAGGCCTGACGCCACACCCACTGTGTCTGTCGTTGGCTCCTCCCGTCACAGTATGCATCAGTAAAAAAAAATAAAAAATAAAAATTCACAGAAATATTACACAACGAAAAACAAAAATAATCAAATGAAAAATATGTTTCAATGTATTTATTTATTTATTTATTTATTTATTTATTTACCTGTTTTTACATGATGAGAAAATCACTATGTGCACATCTAAAAACCTTTTCTTACTCTGAATTTCAACTTGGAAGTACTTTTTAAAAACCCTGATCCTAATAATAATAATAATCAAAGGACTCATATTATTCTTAAATTAATTGTATTATTAATTACATGCCTTACTCTAGAATGACAGACACCCGTCTCTTGCTCTTTATAGAGTAGAAATGTAAGGAATCTTGACTTAAAGCTGATGGTGTGCAGATATCTTTATGATGTTTTTACTAAAAACCATTCTAAACCAGTTACTGGAACTGAAATAAGACTGGCTTATTTGGTAAACGTGTTTTATGAAACAGACCTCTGATTGATCGTAGGCCTCATTAATACATACTCCAGCTTTTGAGTGAAAAAAATATGAAAATTTTGAAAATTGCACTGTTTATCACAGTTGTGTGCTCTAAAGTTTAACCATGAAATTTGTTTTGAAAACCTTTCATTTTGTACAAAATAAATAAAAAATCACTTGTGGTTTTCCCTGGTCAAAAATGGTCAAAAATTTCTAGATGGGTCTGAGTAATGACAGTTAGGTTAAAAGTCAAATCAACCTGAATCAAACTGAATCAAATCAAACTCTCATTTAATTATGATTTCCGACAACACAATTAACTGAACTTTCAACCACAATTTGACTTCTGAGCAATGTAAGTCCACATCTAGTGTGATGGGAAGTTTATTAGAATGTTAGACAATATAACATTTTTAGAAAGTTTTAAGAGAATGTTAACCAAGCCACTCCAAAACAAATCAACCTGAATTGAATAAAATCAAACTTGAATTTTTTTTTTGCTCAACTTAACGGAACTCGATGGAGCCAAATCAACTTGATTCGTGGTGGTACGCCAGGACTGAAATTGAGAACCATTCCAGCCTCAAGATTATTCAATAAACTCCTTTTTATAATCATTATTTTCGTCTCCTATTTCTGCTCTTCTCTGGCTTTTCACAGTCAGCTTCTTGGCTGATAGAAGACTGTTAATACGGTTTTGGATCCCAGACAAGACTTGCTGTTAACAGGTTTTGCTGACTATTTGTTCTGTTACCAGACAAAACAGATATTTACTGACAGGATCTGGCATCCTCGGCTGGATCTGAGATTTCTTGCATGAAGGCATAATCTAATAAATGTAAATTTGTGAGCTTGTAAAAAATGTTTATATTTATTAAAGTGCATCCAAATATCTATTTGTCTGCAAAGCACACATATATATTTGAAAGCCACATACAAAACCATAAACTTTATAAAATACGTAACTTTTTGTTCCACACTTTAAAGCGTCTTGGATATGGCTGGTTTCGTGTCCCTGAAGGAGAATATGATGATACTCAGCCGAACTGGCCAAAGCTCTCATATCTTGTCTGATTCCATCTGTGGTGTGTATGTTCATGTTGTTAATTGATGGTGAGTATGTTGCTTCTGCCATGACAGACTGGAAGGGAGTTTATGTTCCTGATGAGCAACACAGTGGTGTAAACCTGTGCAGAGTATGTAAAATGAGACCGAGCTACACGATTTGACTTGCAAATGTAATAATCTCAGGTAAATATACTACTCACACAACTACCGAGCTTGTACTGTCAATAATATACAGTGCTCTCTTCCACCTTAAATACCTTGACTGAGATGCCCTTGAGCAAGGCACTGAACCCCCAACGGCAAAAATGGCTGCCCACTGCCTTGGGTGTGCATTCACGGCCGTGTGTGTTTGTGTGTGTGTGTGTGTGTGTGTGTGTGTGTGTACTTTTATTGGACACCACCATACGTGGCCACACAGCACTTTCACTTTCACCTTTCACTGTTATAGCATAATTTAAATATTAAATTAGTTCAGTCTTCACAATATATCAGAGAGGAAAAGGAAAAATAACATGAATTGTATCTGACATACAAAAAAACAACATTCAACTAATCTTTTTCTTCACTGTGGGTATTTATGATTGCTGCATTCAGGGCCGTATTTACCTCTTATTGATTATTTTACAACACTATCTATATAACTGAACAGACACTATTGGAAGAGAATTGAATTGAGCTGGATGATGACATCACTGAATCAACAATGCACTATACCTTTAACTGAAAAATTGATTGTCACTATTGTTCTTTTTCAGAGCTGGTTTACAGAAGAACTGAATTCTTGTTTAACACTGTAAAGCTGCTTTGACACAATTTGTATTGTATAAAATGCATTGGTGGAAAACGTGACTGCTGCCCAAGTCGACTGTTAGAATTGTGTATGTGTTTACTTTGTTAGTCAGATTTAGTTTCTACACAATTACATTTAAATTAGCTTTCAACAGCTCCTTGCCCCAGTTATACTGTTATATTTTACAAATGTCTTCAAACACTTTGGCTTAACTCTATGTTTTTATTTTTGAAAGAACATGTTTCAGTCAATACATTTTACACTTCCCATAATGCTTTGCACAGGGCTAGATAGAGAGAGTGACTGTTGAAATTAAGTACTATTTATGCATGTTTTAGCGATATGAGAAAATGCAGAGACTTGTTAATGTTCTGTTATGCTTGTGTTTTAAAAGAGTTTCTGTTTTGTTGGTGTTTTTTGGTAAGTTACTATTGTGGTGAAGAATTCAAGCTGCTTTAAGAAAGCATGCAACTTCAGTGGGAGTGTTAGGGATGTAATCAGTCCTGCCAACATCTAACATCATATGTAAAGAAAAGTTATATTTAACTTATAACATGTTATTAAAAGTCTTTGGCTGATGATTTAATAATGGACAGGGGTTCCACGTGATCTATCTATCTATCTATCTATCTATCTATCTATCTATCTATCTATCTATCTATCTATCTATCTATCTATCTATCTATCTATCTATCTATCTATCTATCGTTCTATCTATCTATCTATCTATCTATCTATCTATCTATCTATCTATCTATCTATCTATCTATCTATCTATCTATCTATCTATCTATCTATCTATCTATCTATCTATCTATCTATCTATCTATCTATCTCTTGAGTGGCAGTCAACCATAGCCTAATTTCTTTAGGTTTTGCTTGCCAGAGAAAAGTATTTAAATGAACAAAGGTGACCAATGGCAAGCAGTTTCATCTAAAGAGTGAAACCTGAAATTGGATAAAGAGAATGACAAAAAGAAAACAATACATATTGGCACACAACATCACCTGTACGCATCACCTGTACAAGTAAGTAACAACAACAACAAAATAATAATAATAATAATAATAATAAATTAATGACTTAATTAATTAAAAAACACTAAACTTCATTTATTTTAATGCTATTATTTTAATTTGCTGATATATTAAATGTGCATATGAAGAGTTCAGATGCAAAAGCCTCTAAGTGCCGTCTGAAATTTTTATCAGGCTTCTATATTTTTGTTCAGTTATTTCATTTTAATTGCATAGAAAAGGACCTATATATTTCCATTAGCGTAAAATTACTGAACCTAAACATAGGAGCCTGATAAAAATGTTAATTTTAAGTGAACATTTCAGATGGCACTTAGAGGCTTTTGCATCTGAACTCTTCACATAGAAACTGAGTGTTTTTTTATTATTAATATTTAAGTTGACGACTTAAATACACTGCAAAAATGCTTTTCTTACTTTTATTTTTTTGTCTTGTTTTCAGCAAAAATTCTTAAATCAAGAGCGATTTTCTAGACAAGAAAAAAATATTGTCTTGTTTTCAGAAAAAAAAAAAGAAGTCAAAATTAAGTGAGTTTTTGCTTAGAACAGGCAAAATAATCTGCCAATGGGGTAAGCAAAATAATCTAATTTCAAACAGAAAACAAGACTATATTGCTTACCCCACTGGCAGATTATTTTGCTTGTTTCTAGCAAAAACTCGCTTAATTTTGAGTTGTTTTTTTCTGAAAACAAGACAATAAATTTTACTTGTCGAGAAAATCCTTTTTGATTTAAGAATTTTTAGATATTTTGGCTGGAAACAAGACAAAAAGAATCTAAGTAAGAAAAACATTTTTTGCAGTGTATTTCATCTTGTGGACCAAACTACATTTATTAACAAAGAGCTACAGCCAAAAACATAATCAAATCAATTCTATTCTTTTTTTCTTCCTCTTCTTCTTTTTTTTTTTTTTTTTTACATTTGTAGGCAATGATGTATATATTTCCATACCTATACAGAGTTGATAGAGCTGTATTTCACACTCCTTTAGTGTAACAGTTCTATTTGCCTTCATATATTTTATATGCTTTTATATTTAATAATATGTTTTTTGCTCTACCAATGAAAAAATTCACAAAAGAGCACTATTTATTTATTTATTTATCACACATTTACATGTACACATTACTTATTCAATTGTCTAATCAGTAAAATCATGCTAATACAGGTCAGGAGCTTCAGCATGGTAAACCTTGAGACAGATGGGTTACAACAGCAGTCAATCACATTGGCTTCCACTTGAGAGCCAACACCCTTACAATAGGTTCTTTACTGGCATTTATGGTTCCATGAAGAACCTTTGACATTCACAGAAACTTTCGATTGGACAAAAGAATCTTTAGAGTAAAAAAAAAAAAAAAAAATTCTTTACACTAAGAGAAAGAGAGAGAGAGAGAGAGAGAGAGAGAGAGAGAGAAACTCATTTAAAACTATATGTATTAGAGACTAGAATATTGTATTTTATGGTGTAATTAATTATTGTTATTACTATTATTAATAATAGTTGTTTTCTTTTTCATTGAAGGAACTCTGTACACATTTGAATCTCTCAGAAGATGCTGTCGCCACAAGCTGTTTTAAGGAGAGTACATGTATTTCTGAAAGGAACTGCTGCTTTTTCATTGTCTTTTCCATTGAGTCTTTTGTTAATTGGATTGGAGAAGCTAATTGAAATAGAACTTTTTTCATGCCCATGCATAGTCGAGATAAATGCATTGCTAACAGCATCCATCTTCATTGGACCTGCTCTTTTTACATTCACTTTAATGTTCATTCTTTTAAGACCTTTTAAACATGGATGCAGTCGTTGTAGTGCAGGAGTATATGATGATACTCAGCAGAACTGCCCTAAAGCTTTTGCATCTTGTCTGATTCCACCTGTAATGTGGATCTTCCTCTTGTTTCTTGATGGCGATTACTTTGCTTGTGGAATGACAGACTGGAAGGGAGTTTATGTGTTTGATAAGGAGCTCAACAGGTCTTGGTGTAAACCTACTGAAAAAATGCAAAATGAGACTGTGCTACGTGATTTGACTCGCAAATATATTCATGAATCTCAGGTAAATATAATGTACTGTATGAGCTTTTATTGATAGACTGTATAGTATCACAGTGCAAATAATTAAGTATATTATTAATATTATAGTACTATAATGGGAGAATGGAAAACGACAAGTTCCCTCTACAATTCTTAAAAACAACTCAACCATTTTTTAAACATTTTTACTTGGGCTTAAAGGGTTAGTTCAGATTGAAAAAAATAAAATACATTTTGTAAAAGTAAAACATGAATTCCAAGTCTTGTGAACTGATATGATCACTTTACATGATGAACAGATTTAATGTAGGCTTTTGTTTACATATAAACTTTGGTCCACACTTACATATACCACATCAAATAGTAAACAGAAGCTCATAAGTGCTTGCTTGATGTGCAAGAATTAATCATATTTGTTATCACGTGTCATGTGACCTTATTTATTTATTTTCCTCAGCATGCAGGTTATGTCTGGATCATAGTCTTCAGTGTCTTGGTGATTGCCATAGTGGGTATTTATGACTGCTGCATTAGTGGAAAATTTAAATGGTGCCCATGTGAACTGTCATGCTGCTGCAGACAAACGATGGAGACACAGAGTGAGGAACAAGATTCTGGAGCAGATTCTGTAAGGCTTAATGCTGTTCAGAGCACTATACAAAATCAGGCGGTGGTCCCTCCATCTCAGGAGGATACACAAAATATTTGAAAGAGGGTCATGTACATGAATTAATAAAAAAATAAATAAATAAAAAGAAAGACAACAAGGATAGCCTATCTACTAATTACAGTAAAATAAAATAAAATAATGACCTTTAATTTGAATTCTCAAACTGGCACATCACACAATATATAGGCTGGTTATCCTGCCAGTACCAGGATGTCTGTCTTTCATGTTTAGTTCAATGAGTGCTTCAATGTGGTGAAAGAAAGAAAGAAAGAAAGAAAGAAAGAAAGAAAGAAAGAAAGAAAGAAAGAAAGAAAGAAAGAAAGAAAGAAAGAAAGAAAGAAAGAAAGAAAGAAAGAAAGAAGAAGTCACCATTCCAAAACTGTACGGCTTGTTCTCAGAAGACATTTGGAGAAATGTCTCAGCTTTTTTTCCCACATACAGTAGAAGTCAAATGGCCTCAATGTTGTTTGGTCTTCAATCTTCTTCAAAATACCTTTATTTATGTTCTACAGAAGAAAGAAAGTCATACAGAATTGGAATGACATGATGGCGAGCAAATCCTGACAGAATATTCTTTTTTTTTAGTGAACTAATTCCTAACTAAATGAACTAACTAAAGTTTGAGAACCCCTGATTTAATTCAAGCTGTACAAGAAAACTTAATTTGGCTTCATTTGATCTCTCTTTTTTCTCTCTCTCTCTAGCATCGGTTTTATTAGCTATTTCAGAGTGCAAGCATAAACAGAGGGTTATATAATAACCAAGCATTAACCTACCTAGTTTTATACATGTAATGTTGTTCTGAAAACCTTTTAAAACATATCAAGAAATTTAAAGAATGAATGTACATTTGTAAGCTTATAAAAAGTATGTTTTCATCAAATGTCTTCCTGTCATTTAGCAGAAATGAAAGGGACAAATATTTAAGTCTCTTGACATGAACTTTTGATTTTACTATGCTATCCTGGTGATGGATATTTATATTCTATTTCTGAGTGCCAATAATATAGGGCTTTCCTATGTGCCTGTCATCTATCATATTTTAAGAGTGTTAGATTGTAATTACCCGAATTATGCAGAAATTATTATACTGCATGAAATTTAAAGATGAGGGAAAGTTTTCAATCTCTAGATGATAAACGTTAGTAACTGAGATTTGAGACACCTAGCCTCCTATTTATTTATTTATTTATTTTTTTCACTTTAGCCTACACTTTTAAATGAACTTTAATGTAATTTATTATAATGTTTAAAATACAGTAATGATCTGTTATACTTTCACATTTTTAAGAAATAAAATCCTATTTACAAAGTATCAACATCTCAAACATTTATTCAAACTACAGACCTTTACTGATCACTGGAAACAAAAGCATGTTTTATTTGGTTTTTGGATTTTTTTTGTTGCTGTATTATAATAACGTTACAAAAATTCTAGTTAGTAATGTAATCCATTACTTTACACATTTTAGGTAATATAAACAGACTAATTTGGGATTGCTTTTAGATCACTTTTGTTAGATTACTAACTTACTGATATAAAGATTTCATTACAAATTTCTTAATTTGTGTTATGGGTTTATAACCTGTAATAGTAATATACCAAGCACTGCCCACCTATTAAAAGTGACACTTATTAAGCATCTTTGGACTTGTTGTGTGGGCTTGGCTCATAATGCAATGCAGTTTATGGAGTTTCAGTTTAAGAACTGAAATAAAATGTATTATTTTACAAAAATTCTGATCTTGGATGTTGGTGCTCGTTCATGAGACCCAGAAAAACCATGAGAAATCAAGACTAAGAATAACGTGGGTTGATCATTATTTATTTATATCAAAGCAGTTCTGTCCATAATAAGCTCACATGCATATAGATGCATTTCCACATAAGAGACAGAAGCAGCCAAAACATAATCAAAAATGATTGTTTGCTGTACAGATTGACTAAGATATTTTCACAACCTTTTTTTTTTACACCAATTAAAAGGTCTGTTGTCCAAAAAAAATGTATTATCATGTCTGTTCCACTGAGCTTTTTGTTAACTGTATTGCAGGCATTGATGGATGTATCGCTTTCATACCAATGCAAAGTAACATAAGGTCAATCAAACATTAGGCCTCGTCTTCTATCGTGCCTGGTTAGGACCAGTGTTGGGGAAAGTTTCTTTTAAAAATAATGTATTACAATTTTGCGTTATTCCATTAAAAAAAAAAAAAAAAATATATATATATATATATATATATATATGTAAATATAAATTAACTAATTGTGTTAGATACTTTTTACGGAAAGTAATGCATTACATTACTTTTGTGTTACTTTTTGTCACCTGGACTGGGCTTGCTTGTTTGTTTTTATAAAGACTTTCACACCAAAAGTAAAAAAAATAAATAAATAAAAAACTCTGGTTGAAGGAAGTGCCTCTTGTCTCTGCATTTACTCCCAATTTCTCTCAACATGGAGACAGGATTGATATCAGTGAGTAACTGGGGTTACTTATCTGAAAAAGTAACTCAATATTTTGTAAATTTAAAAGTAATGTTATTTTACTAGTTACTTGCTAAACGTAATCTGATTACATAACTCGAGTTACTTGCATGTTACTATGCATTACCCCAAACACTGTTTAGGACATAGTCTGACGATGTTGTGGGAAACAGATCCAACACTCATGCACATGTGGATTTGTGTGAGCCAGAACATCTGTTTGCTTTGGACACTCTGGACAGTGCAGCTTTATTTGGCATTGTGTCAAGTAAGGAGGAGCACTGTAAAAGGAAAGTCTGGTTTCCTGTTTTCCAAAAGGAATAATAATAATAAAAAAAAAGTTTTAGTATATGTGTTGTACACTTAGATGCATAGATCGAAGACTTCATGACTTCAAACTAGTCACAGGTAGGTCTACTCTCTACAAAGACATACATTTAATGTGACATATTCATGATTTTATGATTTAATTCAGGAAAAGTCAAAAGTTAGTCATTTTGTCCTTATTAATGCACTGCAGCTATTGTCTCTCCGACATATGAAAATACTGTGAACCGGACTACAGACCATAAGAGACGGAAGCAGCCAAAAGCATCATCAAACTTCCCTCAGAGATGTCGTTGCAACAAAACATTGTTAAGAAACTACAAGAATTCCTGAAACCATATGCTGTTTTCAGCTCTGTACCATTGAGCCTTTTGTTAATCGGATTAGAGGCCATGATGGATCGACTCTTCACATGCCCGTGTAGATCTGACCTGAATGCACTGCTAACAGCATCCATATTCACTGGACCTGCTCTTTTTACTTTTGCTCTTATGTTCTATCAGTTAAGGCCTCTTACACAAGGATGGTTTCATTGCCCTCAAGAAGCTAATGATGATACTCAGCAGAGCTACTTTAAAGTTCTCGCATCCTGTCTGATTCCACCTGTGATGTGGATCTTCATCTTGTTAATTGATGGTGCTTGCAGCAAGACAGACTGGAAGGGAATTTATGTTCTTGATAAGGAGCTAAACTGGTGTAAACCTACTGAAGAGAAGCAAAATGAGAATGAGCTACAAGATTTGACTCGCAAATTTATTCATCAATCTCAGGTGAATATACTGCATGAGCTTGTTACTGTAGAATGATAATAGGAATTGTTCTTTTATTATAAGGTTTTTTTCAGTTTACAGGTTATGTTGTGATCTCTGTCTTCAGTGCATTAGCGATTGTCTTTGTGGGTATTTATGACAGCTGCATAAGTGGAAAGTGTAACTGTTGTCCGAAGCGACTGTTATCCTTCTGCGGACGAACAGATTCAGAGACATGCAATGGAGGAAATGACCCAGGACAGGATGAAGTAGAGCTTGATACTTGCCATGCCACTTCCTCCAGCACTGAAGACCCACATGTATAAAATACATATTTTTGCTATTCCAGAGCCATCTTTAAGGGATGCCTTAAAAGGATAGTTCACTCAAAAATGAAAATTACCCCATACTTTACCTACACTCAAGCCATCCTAGGTGTGAAAAAAAAGTGCTCCGGGAGGATAATAAAGGCCTCCTGAAGTGAATCAATGCATTTTTATAAGAAAAATATCCATATTTAAAGCTTTAAAAACCATAATATCCAGCTTCTACTAACTGTCATTAGCATGTTCACTAGAAAGTGGCATTCCAGTGGATGACGTAGGTGTAGCATAAGCTCCGGTGACAATATGCTGGTCTCTTGAGAACCAAGTTTTGTTTCTTTGGTCTCACCTCTGTGCTTCTATGTCCGTCACTTCCATGTTCATCACCACGTTTGTCTAAGTCCTGCGTCATCCGCTGGAACGACAATCTCTCGTGAATGCGAGTACAGCACTTATTGGAAGCTAGAGATTACAGTTTATAGAGTTTCAAATATGGATATTTTTCTTACAAAAATGTATCAATTCACTTAAAAAAGCAATTTTTAACCCCCCGGAGCCATGTGGAGCACTTTTTATGAGCACTTTTGTGCGTGTGAGCACCTTTTAGAAGTCTTCAACCCCATGCACTGCCATTATAAAGTTTGCAAGAACAAGGACTTTTTTTTTTTTAATATAACTCCAGTTGTATTCGTCTGAAAGAAGAAAGTCATATACACCTCAGATGGCTTGAGAGTGAATAAATCATGGATAATTTTCATTTTTGGGTAAACTATCCATTTATGGTTCAGTTACATAGAAGCATAATTTTGAAGGCATACAAGGTCCATTGTCTATTAGTGTATATAGCAATGCACAAATTTCCCGCTCACACAGAGGTCACTTTCAAATCAGGCAACTTTCTGTAGGTTAACACGATGAATTCATGTGAAAAATTCAAAATCTGTGTGTGGAGTTTTTTTTCCTCATGCAAAATTGATGCATGGATTCGTATCGAAATGACCTTTAAGAGATAGTTCGCCCAAAAATGAAAATTTGCTGTTAATTTATTCACTCTTTGGCCATCCAAGATGGAGTCATAGATACGAAGATCTACTTTTCTTCAGTAGAACAGTAAATAGGATTTTTAGCTGAAATCGTGGTCTTCAGTGATTCACAAAATGCAAGTCAATGGCTAATATAAATAAATAATTAAAAACAGAAAACAACAGTGACAGAAAAGGAACACAAAATTAATACCCGTGGCTCCTAAAGATATATTGAGGACTTATGAAATGAAACGATCAGTCTGTGCAAGAAACTGAACATTATTTACAACATTATTACCTGTAATCGATATCCTCAAGCAAATGGGGAAATACGATTCTTTTCCGCAAACTGGTTCTTTCTTGGATGAAAATCTTGGATGGCCTGAGTATGAGTAAATTAACAGCATTTTTTTGTTTGTTTTCATGTGAACTATCCATTTAACACACTACAGTAAGGGGCCGTTTACACAAAACACGTTTTTGCCATCATTATTTTTTCTATGCAAACGTGGGCTCGAAGGACATCTTTTGACCATTGTGTTCATGTCAGAAAGCCGCATGAAGTTAAGAAGCTCAACCATCAAAAAACATGCCTCGAGGCCCTGAAAAGTTTATTCCATTTTATCTTGTGAAGAAAAATGTATGTTAGCTATTATTAGTGATTAATAACCTCATACAAAAAGTATTTTACACAAAATATAAAAACAAAGACTATTTTCTTTATTGCACTGAGAGGAACAAATATGTGGCGTCCACCTGATATACCTATATGCAGGATGCCAATAACTTTTTTTTGTCACTATATTCTATTTTGAGGAAGTTACATATTTGTCCGCTGTAGTGGACACCATGCATCAAAGGTATAAAAAGTGAATCAATAGAACTTAATGTGTGGTCTTAAAAACATGTTAAAAAACATTTACTACGAGAAAATGGTATGAATACAGGTGTGTGTAGGGGTGTGTGGGTGTGTGGGGCTGTGGGGGGTGGGCTATTCATACATGTGTGAGCACAAATATAAACACAGAATAGCACACACACCCTCCCACCACACACTCGAATGCAGTCATGCACACATATATCTGCACTTATACGGTATACATGCATGTACTTTTATCTGACCTAATAAATAAATATAGGCTGTTAGCAGTGAAATAAATAATACAATCTGAAGACTATTTAATATTTCTGTTCAATCAAACCATTCAAGTGTAAATTGTATCGCAATTGTAATAAAGCATACAAAATAAGGCAGAATCTATATATAGGCCCATAGGCAGAATTATACCCTTCAGTATATGATGTCCCACTGTAGAGGACAGATATATTTTCTGTCACAGAAAAAAAATTAAAATAAATAAATAAATGTACAAGAAAAATATTGTTAAAATCTGGATGCAACTGCTTCTGACATCATTTAGCTGAAAAATATTTGTTGTACCTGTCTGGTTTTCTGAGAATAAAAAGATTGGTAACACTTTAGAATACAGTTTCTTTCTTACTGCATAACTAATAAGGAATTATTGAAGAACTAACAGGTAATTATTCATTAACAATTAACTCACTACTACCCAAGATTGAAAAAAAAAAAAACAAAAAAAAAAAAAAAAACAAATGTGTCCCAACAGCTTTATCCCAGTGTTTCGGTAAATAAATAAATAAATAATTAAACAAACTGCCATTTTACAGAGTGTATCTGTAGTAAGTTGGACAGTTATGGTAAGACAGTGGAGTTGGGGTTCCTTTCCGAAGCAGATTTCCTACAGAACATGCACACAAAGCAATTATTTACCATACAAGCAAAAACTTACTTACAATTCTAGTATTGAGTCATTTTGGGTGTGCAGCAAACAAAATGCATATTTCATTTCCATTACAGGCTAATAATAATAGTAGTAGTAGTGGACTGTAACAAAGTTGCTACTGTAGTAGTACTTTGTACTTGTCCTTTTACTCAAGTAATTTTGAAAACGAATAGGCCTATTTATAATTAAATACTTGAGTAATATTTTATTGGGGTATCTGTACTTTTACTCAAGTACTTGATTTGTGGGCCACAACCTGATTATTATAGTGACTAATTTTCTTGAACCTTAACTAGTAGATCATTAATAATAGTTCTTCAGGAGGTATGACAGAATACATTAGTTATTGATTAGCTAACAGTTACTTAACACAATCATAATATTTTATTACATACTAATTAGTTAACACATCTTCCTTAGTAGTCAATAGTAGTGAGTTAAGTGTTAATGAATAATTGATAGTTGCTAGTTCTTCACTAATTACTCATTAGTTATGCAATAAGTAAGAAACAGTATTCTAAAGTGTTACCAACAAATTTAACATTTATTCCTGAGGTTCTTGGTGCATCTCCTCTTCCCTCTGCCTTTTTGAATATACAGGTGTATCTCAATAAATTTGAATGTCGTGGAAAAGCGCATTTATTTCAGTAATTCAACTCAAATTGTGAAACTCGTGTATTAAATAAATTCAATGCACACAGACTGAAGTAGTTTAAGTCTTTTGTTCTTTTGGCTCACATTTAACAAATACCCACCAATTCACTATCTCAAAAAATGAGAATACTTCATAAGACTAATAATAAAAAAAACATGTTTAGTGAATTGTTGGCCTTCTGGAAAGTATGTTCATTTACTGTATATGTACTCAATACTTGGTAGGGGCTCTTTTTGCTTTAATTACTGCCTCAATTCGGTTTGGCATGGAGGTGATCAGTTTGTAGCACTGCTGAGGTGGAAGCCCATGTTTCTTTGACAGTGGCCTTCAGCTCATCTGCATTTTTTGGTCTCTTGTTTCTCATTTTCCTCTTGACAATACCCCATAGATTCTGTATGGGGTTCAGGTCTGGTGAGTTTGCTGGCCAGTCAAGCAGACCAACACCATGGTCATTTAACCAACTTTTGGTGCTTTTGGCAGTGTGGGCAGGTGCCAAATCTTCAAAAAGCTGGTCAGCAGAAGGAAGCATGCAGTGCTCTTGGTAAACGGTGCAGTGACTTTGGTTTTCAAAAAACACAATGGACTAACACCAGCAGATGACATTGCACCCCAAATCATCACAGACTGTGGAAACTTAACACTGGACTTCAAGCAACTTGGGCTATGAGCTTCTCCACCCTTCCTCCAGACTCTAGGACCTTGGTTTCCAAATGAAATACAAAACTTGCTCTCATCTGAAAAGAAGACTTTGGACCACTGGGCAACAGTCCAGTTCTTCTTCTCCTTAGCCCAGGTAAAACACCTCTGATGTTTACAACAACTACGACAACTGTAGCCAAATTCATTGACGCGTCTGTGTGTGGTGGCTCTTGATGCTTAAACCCCAGCCTCAGTACATTCCTTGTGAAGTTTACCCAAATTCTTGAATCGATTTTGCTTGACAGTCCTCATAAGGCTGCGGTTCTCTCGGTTGGTTGTGCATTTTTTTCTTACACACTTTTTCCTTCCACTCAACTTTCTGTTAACATGCTTGGATACAGCACTCTGTGAACAGCCAGCTTCTTTGGCAATGAATGTTTGTGGCTTACCCTCCTTGTGAAGGGTGTCAATGATTGTCTTTTGGACAACTGTTAGATCAGCAGTCTTCCCCATGATTGTGTAGCCTAGTGAACCAAACTGAAAGACCATTTTAAAGGCTCAGGAAACCTTTCCAGGTGTTTTGAGTTGATTAGCTGACTGGCATGTCACCATATTCTAATTTGTTGAGATGGTGAATTGGTGGGTATTTGTTAAATGTGAGTCAAAATCATTACAATTAAAAGAACCAAAGACTACTTCAGTCTGTGTGCATTGAATTTATTTAATACACGAGTCTTTATTAAATACATTTAGTCTGTATTAAATTAGTCACTTCAGTCTGTATTAAATACATTTATTTAATACAGACTGAAGTAAACTACTTCAGTCTGTGTGCATTGAATTTATTTAATACACGAGTTTCACAATTTGAGTTGAATTACTGAAATAAATGAACTTTTCCACAACATTCTAATTTTTTGAGATGCACCTGTATTATGCAATATCTCAAAACAACAACAACAACAAAAAAATAAAACATACAAAGACAGCAATTAAATGGAATTGTAGACAACGCTTTGGGGTTCGCTAGTTAGTGGTTAGGACATGATGCTTCAACTTATATGGTTCAAAATGGCTTCTAAAAATCTGTCCTCTGTAGTGATCATCATGCATGATTTTACAGTCTATCCCGAGAGTCGTCATGACTGAAATATTATATTTCTAAAATGAATTAAATGTAATGAATTAAAAGTAAAACATGCAAACCAAATGTGACCCTGGACCACAAAACCAGTCATAAGGGTCTATTTTTAATTCATACAATTTTTATAATTTACTTCATAAAAAGCTGAATTAATAAGCTTTCCATTGATTTATGCTTTGTTAGGATAGGACAATATTTGGCCGAGATAACACTATTTGAAATCTGGAATCTGAGGGTGCAAAAAAATAAAAATACTCAGAAAATTGCCTTTAAAGTTGTCCAAATCAAGTTCTTAGCAACTACTAATAAAATAATACGTTTTGATATATTTACGGCATGAAATTTACAAATTAGCTTCATGGAACGTCTCGGTTACGTATGTAACCCTCGTTCCCTGAAGGAGGGAACGGAGACGTAACGTCAGTGTGACTGACTAATGGGATCTCACCCGAGAGCCCAATCATCTTTGAGTGTTAACAAAACAAGCCAATGACTGTTGGTGTGCATGTTTCGTCACGTGCACCCCGCCCCGCAGTGCGGGTATAAAAGGAGAGGAGCCCCGGCCGTACAGCGGTGGTACAGCAACTGTGGCGACGGGACGTTACGTCTCCGTTCCCTTCTTCAGGGAACGAGGGTTACATACGTAACCGAGACGTTCCCTATCAGTCAGTCACGTTCGACGTAACGTCAGTGTGACTGACTAATGGGATCCCTTGGAAAATGCCACTATTGCTGACCCCTTCCAGTACCCTGCAGAAGCTTGCAAGTCCCCCCACACCAGCTGGGATGGAAGATAGGACAGGGCTTGGACAGATATGACAGCCACTGCTGTTCACTACAGTGGATATGGATAACACTAGGAAAGCATACTCCAAGTAGGGGAACGTTACGGAAGCCACATCCTGCATGAGGGAGGTACCATGTGGAGATTACACATATGGACTGGCCTAGGCAGTACTACATATGGAAGTCTCTGAGGTAGACTCAGCTAGCCTGGGGTGAGATCAATACACAGCAGAGACGGCAGAAGCTCTCTGCCAGGGAAAGACACGGGCTCACCGAGAGGGGAGCCGTACCGTGGAAAATACACATGTGGGATCACCCAAAGGGGAATCGCTACACACAGGCACCTAGCCCAGCACAAGGGCTGACCTTGGGCAAGCACACGAGTGCTGGACCTGGCGTCTGGCGCTCCGCCACGCCTGACCGCCGAGGGTGCGGGAGGAACTTCAACAGGGTTCGCCAAGGGGAACTAAACTGAGAAGCAGTAAATGCCCAAGAAGAAGTAACACCTCTCGTAGAGTGTGTTCTTACTCTGAAGGGGCATGGCAAGTGTCGGGCCTGGTAAGCTAGGACTATAGCCTCCACTATCCAGTGGGCAAGTCTATGTTTGGAGACAGCCTTTCCCTTCTGCTGTCCTCCAAAGCAGACAAAGAGCTGGTCTGAGGTCCTGAAGCTCTGCGTGCGGTCCACGTAAACGCGCAAGGCGCGGACGGGACAGAGCAGAGCAGTGGCTGGGTCTGCCTCCTCCCGGGGCAGCGTTTGCAAGTTCACCACTTGATCCCTAAAGGGCGTGATAGGAACTTTGGGCACATATCCAGGCCGGGGTCTCAGGACAACATGAGAGTTACCCGAATTCTAGGCACGAATCGTCGACCGAAAATGCCTGCAGGTCCCCTACCCTCTTGACCGAGGCCAATGCTGTGAGGAGTACTGTTTTCAATGACAGAAACTTAAGCTCTACTGACTGCAGAGGCTCGAACGGCTCCTCCTTCAAGGCCGTCAGGACCGAGGGGAGATCCCAAGAGGGTACCAGATGAGGGCGCAGAGGATTTAACCTCCTCGCCCCTCTGAGGAACCTGATGACCAAGTCGTGCTTTCAGACTTACCGTCTACTGCATCGTGATGTGCGGCAATAGCGGCAAAATACACTTTGGGGGTGGAGGGAGACAGGTTTCGCTCCAACCCATCTTGCAGGAAGGATGGCACGACCCTGATTGGGCATCTCCAGGGGTCTTCCCGGCTGGAAGAGCACCAATCGACGAACAGGTTCCACTTTCTTCCACTGGGCTCTAGCTGAAGTGATGGTGTTTACTACCGCTGGAGGTAGCCCACCTAGAACCTCCGCGTCCCGTCCAGGGACCACACGTGGAGATTCCACAAGTCTGGACGCAGGTGCCAGAGGGTGCCCCCTCTCTGAGAAAGGAGATCCCTCCTCAGAGGAATTTGCCAAGGAGGGGCTGTCGTGAGGAGCATCAGTTCGGGGAACCAAGTCCGATTGGGCCAGTAAGGCGCCACCAAGAGTACCTGCTTCTCGTCCTCCCTGACCTTGCACAGTGTCTGTGCGAGAAGGCTCACTGGGGGAAACACATATTTGCGCAGGCCCCGAGGCCAGCTGTATGCCAGCGTGTCCGTGCCGAGGGAGTAAAACAGCTGGCAATGGGACGTGTCTGAGGAGGAAAAAAGGTCTGAGCGTCACCGAAGCATCTCCAAATCAGCTGGACTGTTTCGGGGTGGAGTCGCCATTCTCCTGGGCTGACGTGAGAGCTCGTCGGCTGCACGATTGAGCTCGCCTGGGACATGAACGGCGTGAAACGACCTCAGATGCTTCTGACTCCAAAGGAGGAGATGGCGGGCGAGTTGTGACATGCGACGGGAGCGTAGACCACCCTGGTGGTTGATGTACGCAACGGTCACAGTGTTGTCCGTATGGACTAGTACATGCTTGTCGTGTAGCAGCGATTTGAAGCGGCGCAGAGCAAGCCATACTGCTAGCAACTCAAGGCAGTTGATATGCCCTGATAGGCCCTGTCCAGAGCCCCGCAGCTGTGTGCCCATTGCACATGGCACCCCAGCCCATGGCAGAGGCATCTGTTGATACAACAACATTGCAACTAGGGGATACAACTACATTGCACTAGGGGTACTCCTGCCCAAAGAAAGGCAAGGTCCGACCATGGGCTGAAGGTCTGATGGCAGGACGGGGTGACAGAGACCCGGTACGTGCCACGTCGCCATGCCCATCTCGGGACCCAGTTGTGAAGCCAACGCTGAAGTGGTCTCATATGAAGCAACCCGAGCGGCGTGACAGCGGCTGCAGATGCCATATGCCGCAAGAGACTCTGAAACTGTTTCAGTGGAACCGCCCTCTTGCGCTGGAAAGACTCCAGGCAATTCAGCATCGACTGAGCACGCTCTACTGAGAGACGTGCTGTGAGGTTGACCGAGTCCAACTCCATGCCAAGAAAAGAGATCCTCTGCACAGGGGAGAGTTTGCTCTTTTCCCAGTTGACCCGAAGCCCCAACCGGCTGAGGTGACTGAGCACCTTGTCCCTGTGTTTGCACAACAGCACTCGAGACTGGGCCAGTATGAGCCAGTCTTTGAGGTAGTTGAGAACGCGAATGCCTGCTTTCCTTAATGGAACAAAGGCTGCCTCCACGACCTTGGTGAAGACACGAGGCGACAGGGCTAGCCGGAAGGGGAGGACCTTGTACTGATATGCTCAATCGATTGTACTGATATGCTCAATCGATAGGAGGATCTTCTACTGATATGCTCAATCTGATATGCTCAATCGATAGGTCAATCGCTGCGAACCAATCGAGTGGACGGATGCACTGAAAAATGCGTTTCTGCGTCAACATCCTGAATGGGAGCTTGTGAAGGGCCCGGTTCAGAACACGCAGGTCCAAGATTGGTCATAACCCACCGCCTTTCTTGGGTACGATGAAGTAGGGGCTGTAGAACCCTGACTTCATCTCGGCTGGAGGGACCGGCTCTATCACGTCCTTCGCCAGCAGGACCGCAACTTCTGCACGCAAGACAGGAGCATCTTTGTTCAAGACAGGAGCATCTTTGAGGTGAACCGAATGCCTCTGAACTTGGGAGGACGCCGGGCGAACTGAATTGCGTAGCCGAGTCTGATGGTTCTCAAGAGCCAGTAAGACGGCCTGGGGAGTGCTAACCAGGCCCCCAGAGACCGTACAAGCGGGACCAGGGGAGCCACCGACGTACCCGCGGTGGGGCAGCGAAGTGGAGCACAGGGACCCAACTCGGAAGGCAGTGTGCCCCAGAGTGGGGTCTGAGAGTGCGGTGCAACATTTACCTGGCTCCATGGTTGGGCAGGGGGTGCGGGAGAAGGCATCGCGTCCTCGGAATGGACCCTGCTGCCCGCTGGTGAAAGGAGAGGGGGACGGGGGTGTAGAGACTGTGTCTCGTGCACCGCCATCCTGGCCCTCTTGGGACCCAGAGAAAAAGGACACTGCTCTTTTTTTTTGAGGTTTTGGGTACCACTGGCTGGGGAGCCAGTGGCGGAACTAAAGAAAAAGGGAAAAAAAGATTCTCCACCCAGCCCTCCTCCGGGGGAAGAGCAGGATCCAGAGACTCCAGGTCGCCCGTCTCAGGGATGCTGCTTGCCCTGGCGCTTCACGGGCTTGGCAGGGGCAGAGACGGGCTGCGCCACTTTCCTGCGGCCAGCTCCACGCTGCGGCCGTTGTGAAGGCTGCTGCTAGGTCCGAGCTGGAGCGGAGGTGGAGGCCGCAGGAGGGTGCCCTCGGCAACGAGCAGACAGAGGGGCTGCAGCTGGCGGCTGGGTGCCGGCAATCGGCCTGCGCCCCCTGGAACCATAGCCTGGGAAAGCATAGCAGTCAGCTCTGGATCTGACTCGGACAATGCCACTCTTCCTGACGGAGGCAGCGCAGCCGAATCATCATCTCCAGAGCCTAGCTCGCCCTCCGATGCAGCGATCGACATCCTGCTGACATCCATGCTCCGAACGAGATGCTGGGCCCCGCCCTGTCCGGGGATCCCGAGGGCTCGTCCGGGAACACCAGGTGGTGCGATGCGCTGGAGGAGTGAGAGGCCCGCAGAGATACACTCGACGGGGAAGCTCTCACTGTGATCCTCAGGTCACCCTGACCATGAGCCGAAGTAGCCCTCCGAAAACCGGAGGAGCTAGAATGGGGCATGGCGATCGTGACCGTCAGATGAAGCCAGGAAACGACCACATCCAGAAACACATGAGCGGGAAGCCATCTTTAAAAAGATGCCCATCACTCGTGGAGCTCTTTTAGATATTTTGCTCTTTTAGAAATGCCCTTTTAGCGCCCAGGAGAGGTCGCTGCGCGACCGCAGAATGAAGAGCTGCAGCACGGCATCAGAAGCAGCAGCACTGGACAGCAACCTCCGCTGACGCGCCGTAACACCAACCGCTTCGTTTGCTGTCTTGCAGACACTCTCGGAGATTCGCGCTGAAAGGCTTGGGTCCGAAGCGAAAAGCTGATGTGCGTTTGCGCGCCCTCCTTTTATACCCGCACTGCTGGGAGGGGTGCGCGTGGTGAAACACGCACGCCAACTGTCATTGACTTGTTTTGTTAACACTCGAAGGTGATTGGGCTCTCGGGCGAGATCCCATTAGTCAGTCACACTGACGTTACGTTGAACATGTCTGACTGATAGGGAACATGATCTTTACTTAATATTCTAATGATTTTTGGTATAAAAGAATAATCAACCATTTTGACCCATACAATGTATTGTTGGTTATTGCTACAAATATACCCATGCTATGACTGCTTTTGTGGTCCATTTTGGGGGCGTATTACAGAAAGTTTCTTATTACAGAAGCAAATCTTAACTTGATTTGGGATTCTTATCTTACAAAATCATATCTTATCTCTTGTTAGGAAATCTTAAATCGCATTATCAAGTTCGACAATCCACTCTCAGGTCTGTTACCAAGCAACCAACACTGCATGAGCTGCTGATGAGGTAAACAAAATAATAGAAGCTACTTCACTGTGAAAACCACAAAAAAAAAAAAAGGTAAGGCATTAGTCACTATAACCGGTAACGTCAATGCTCTATGGCGCTTTTGTTGGTCTCTGTAATACTGGTTGCAATTCCTGTGCTAACTGTAATATAATGTTGTGCGGCAGTCTGTAATTACTTATAAGTGTTTTGTCATCAAAATGTAACACATCTTCAGGGTCCTCCAACAGTCTTTCTATCATTAAACATCTCCGTTCTTCATTTTCAATTATTAATAAATGTAATACTATTGTTGGACAGCGCAATTGTAATCGTTTTTTCCGTGAGCTTTCAAATCATTTTGAAGTTAGGACAGCTGTGGGGTTGCCCTAAAGTTAAGATGTTTTTAGGATTTTTTGTCAAGTTAGGAGGTTTCTGTAATACCCCCTTCCTATCTGTAGTTAATGTAAGATAACAGACTTACAGTAATGCTGTTCTGTAATAGCTTTTGTCCTAAATGTGATTTTTATTTTTATTAATTTATTCATTTTAAGGGCCAAACCCCAGCAAAATATTCATGTGGTAACTTGTTGGCCCTGATGGGCTAGATTTGTTTGGAATAAAATTGCTATAGTGTTTTACTGCAAATAGTCTTCACTGCCCCTGTAAACTTCAGCAGATTGTATGTATATATGTGTTACGGAGCCGACGAGACGTGAGGCGTGTGGATCCATGTGCAAGCTTTTATTGACAGACGTGGTCACAATCAGGCATGGGTCAGACAATGGCAAATAGGTATGTAGAAGACAAGACAAGAGCAGTCCGGTAAACAAGAGAGGGTCAAATGACGGCGAACGAAATCCAACAGGGCAAGACTAGAGAGATAATCCAGGTACACGATAACAGTCCATGCAGGGGCTACCAGAGTCCGAACGGCAAGACGAAAGGTAATCCGAAAAACACAGGCAATAATCAGTACACGAGAAAATGGGCAAGGCAAGACTAAGACTAGACTAAGAAACTAAAGCAGGCTCCGTAAAGTAGCTATCAGCTATAACAGTGAAAAACGTTAAACAGTACTCAGCCAGGAAGGGCATGTGAACGGCTGTTATATAGGCAGTGTGATTGGTTTCAGATGCGAGTTTAATTTGTGAGATGGAACATGGGAAATGTAGTCCGAGGTGACATGTAAAAGTCTGTGAAGTGTGAGAGTCAATGTAATGAGAAGGCAACATCTGGTGGTGAGCAGACAGAAGGCTACGGACCAAATTCATGACAATATGTTTTTGGAGCAGAAGTGTAGACAGTGTCATGTTTTTTTTTTTTTTTTTCCCCACTGAGTTGGGTTTTTCTGAGTTCTTACTGAGAAACCACTTCTTTTTTATTTTCTGTTAAAATGTGTGGCACAGCTTCCTTTAAATGTTAATGCATAAGCAGAATTTAACCACACACAGACAACACATCACTACAGACAAGAAGGACGAGACTTTTAATGAAATTAACAAAATTATTTTCTTCATTGAAGGGGATCTGTGCACCATATAAAGACCATTTCCACAGTCAATGAGACAGAGATGCCACTAACTGAACGTTTCTCTTCGCTTTTAAAGAAAATATATGCATTTCTGAAACGACATTCTTTTTTAATCATTTTTCTATTGAATCTTTTGTTAATCGGATTTGAGGAGTTCAAGGAAGCAAAAGTTTTCAAATGCCCATGCAGACATGATCTGAATGTACAGCTAACAGCGTGCATCTTCATTGGACTGCTCTCTTTATTTTTTAATTACTCTTCCTAACTTTAAGGCCTTTTAGAAAGAAATGCAGTAATTTTTTGTGCAGGAGCAGATGATGATACTCTACATAGTCTACATAGTTGATTGTTACTAATATAAATCTGTCTGTTGTTCTCATCACACAGACCAATAATAGCCAAGTTGTCTACCTTATATCTTGTATCATATACTTGTTTCATAATACTTTATATGCATTCAAAAAGTAAAAAGTTGAGCTTAAAATGTATATTGTGTATAAATGTGAACTTTGAGTTGAATTATGTTGTTGCCTTCTATCTATCTATCTATCTATCTATCTATCTATCTATCTATCTATCTATCTATCTATCTATCTATCTATCTATCTATCTATCTATCTATCTATCTGTCTATCTATCTGTCTGTCTGTCTGTCTGTCTGTCTGTCTGTCTGTCTATCTATCTATCTATCTATCTATCTATCTATCTATCTATCATATTAATGGATCATTATATAACATTAATGCACCTCCAAACGAGCATTCAATTCACGGGCAACAGCTCTGGTGGACATTCCTGCAGTCAGCATGCCAATTGCACGCTCCCTCAAAACTTGCAATATTTGAGAGAAATAGGCCTTTTGTGTACATAAAAAAGTCTTAGATCTTTGAGTTCAGCTCATGAAAAATGGGGGCAAAAACAAAAGTGTTGCCTTTATAATTTTGTTCAGTGTAGTTTAACCAGTATACAGTCTCACACTGAGCCACATTTTTTCAGTGGAAATGAAAATTAGCAGCTGTTCCAGTGCTTTCAGTAATGGATGGTGCATCAGCAAAACAAGAAAGGACATTATTTATCACTTTATTAGCAGTTTAATATTAAGACTGAGCTAGGAGTGTCAAAACACAGTTTGGATTGTGCTGGTTATTTTAATATGACTATGTGTTTTTGTCATACATATTTATTCGGTTTTATATAGTTTTTTGTGTGTTTATATGTAACCTGTTCATTTTTGTAAGAAGTCAGTAGGCTTCATCTACTATCTTCTAATTTAATGATATGAGTTTACCAGAGATTCAGTGTAAATATCTGCTGTATGCTGTCATGTACCATGATATGGGATAATGCTGTTTGTTTTCATTTTGTTGGACAAACAAGATTTAATTTACTTCTGATGAATTTCATTGAATTTAGTTCAATGGAGCGTGTCTGAATAACTCGCAGTTTAAAAGAATGACTCCTGTTTGCATGCCATTGTTCTTTTTCAGTGATCCTTGTCTCATAGTTTATGATTAATTACCATGTAAATAGTAAATAATAAAGATCCCAAATCCCTGTATATGAGATTCACTGATACACATTGTTCTGTAAACAAATATATATGATCTTTACTATTTAAAAGGTCTCAGTCGTTCATTCGGTCTGAAGTAAGCCAGTGAACTTCAAAGTGGTCAGTTTCTCATTGTTCATGAAAGATGGTGTTTCTTGAGTTGTTTTCAAACAATTCCGAAAAATCAGAAGGAAAAACAGCTTCTTTTGGTGCGCTGCATATTTGCTTTGCGCTAATTGGACTGGAGAAGTTGATGGATCGGGAATTTTCCTGCCCATGTAACCCTGGGTTTAACATGGTGCTGATCAGCTTCATCTTTCTTGGACCCGCTCTTCTCGCTCTGACTATGATGATGTTCATCCAAAGACCTTGCAGACGTTCATCTTCTCATTGTGCTGGGCTCTTTTTATTTAGTCTGATTCCACCTTCATTGTGGATGTTTCTGTTGCTGTTTGAGGGTGAATATGTTGCATGCGGCATGGCACACTGGGAGGGAGATTACGTCTTGGATGAAGAGCTCCAGATTAAATGGTGCAAACCCACTGGAGTAAGGCACGGTAGAGTGAATGGAACAGAACTGCGAGAACTGACCGAAAAAATCATTTTCTACTCAAGGGTGAGTCTACTGTACAATTGTATCATATCCTATTATCTCTCTCTCTCTCTCTCTCTCATTTTTTTTCTTCTCATTTTGTGTGTGTTTTATTAGTTTTCATCTTTAGTGCTGCTCACATGTCTCGCGGTTGTTATCATTGCTGCTGTAAGCTGTTGGGATTGTAGAACAAGATGTCTGGAGCGTCAGGAAAAGCAGGATAAATTAGCACATCTATCAGAGTCATCCATCTACGGTTCAGAGGTTGAACTACAGCGTGCCACCTAAGATCATTGGGGTTATTTACATACAAATTCACATTAATACAGGGCACAACTTGGGTGATGGGTCAATTGTACGATGACATTTACTGTTTAGTAACTGTTTTTGTAAGTTTAATATAATCTGCTCTGTTTAATTTGTTCCCTGACTCATAAAATGCAAGTGTGTTAAAAGTGTGGGTATGAAATTCAATAAACAATTAAATTCAAACCCAATAGTTGTTTTATTAGAGGATTTATGGATCATTATCCATCCATGTCTACTATATTGAAGGTAATGTTTGAGAATGACAGGTTGAGGGAATGGTATGTTTTTTCTTTCTTTTTTTTTTTCTTTTTTTTTACCCTAATGGCATTTGTATGTAAGTCATATTTTGCTTTTTATTACCTTGTAGGTAGTCACTCTAAAATTATCTGCACTTCATAAAAGAGCTGCATTATTTCATTATTATTACTAGTATTACTATTATTATTATTATTTTATATTTTCTAAATATAAAGCTAAAACTAGTCATTTTTGTTATGTTTATTAAAACACTCTTGTTTCTTATCAGTATCTGTTCCAATCGGTATGGGAAATAAACCATAAGAGAGAGGAGCAAACCTAAGTGTTAAATGTAAGCAAATATTTTGTTTATTGAACAACATACTGCATTATATTTTGATAGTGTGCTATGAATAAAATGGAACAAAACTACAAGATCTGAATGAAAAGTATACTGATGAATCAAAGGTAAGTATTTCTTACATGTAGTAAATTCATGTATAGTAAATGCATTTAAATACAAATTTATTGATTGATTCTTTATCAGCTCTTAGGTTATATTGAGATGTCTGCTCTCACTGTTTTGCTGGTTCTGGAAAATCTGAAGAAAAAGGTGATTTGAAGAGAGCTGGACAATGATACCACTTCAACTATCCAGTGACACCTTCAACACTGTTCAACCACAAGAGGGAGAGTTAAAACTCATGCTGCAAAAGGTACAAAAAAGAAAAGAAAAAAAGACGAATGCTACTGTTAGTGACAGAACCATTTGACAACTGGGAAGAGGAGGGATCACCCCAAGTTCAGGGGTCTCCAAACCTGTTCCTGGAGGGCCACTGTCCTGCATTGTTTAGCTCCAACCTTAATAAAACTTAAGACTTGCTAGAAGCCTCTAGGCAAAGACCACAAACACACTTCCTAATGAGACAAAAGTGTTACTCATAATTACAAATTTACTACGTACTTTACCATTGTGATTGTTAAAATGTTTTCTTAAAAATAAAATGAAGAGAAGCAAAAATACATAATATGCCAAATGTTTGTTAATATGCTAGAATAAGTCAAAACTGAAAGTGAAACAGCACAAGTCTATGCAATGTCTGAGCGGCCGACGCCATCCTTAGGTTACTTAGATCAATGTTGTTTTTGTAATTTCAAATGCAAAGAATATCCTTTTGGTACTTCGTACCAGTGGTTTTGTGTTTACACTGTCAATAATTAGTTGCATTTATGTCATAGTGTATTAAACAAGATGAAAACACTGGATTGGACATGTCTCAATCGTACATACCTAAATCTGTAAACATACTAATACATCATTGTCAAGCTTCTCGTTTTTGTTGGGAATGAGAGCACAAACAACACGAGAGCACAAGTTTTTAAAGCACTTAAAGGGCCATATATCTAAACACACCTTTAATTTAAAATAAATATTTTTTTATGATTGATATTAAACGTTATTACTATTTCCTAAGTATTAGAACTATCCTGCAAGATGAGATATTAAGCCATGCATTTATCACTACATTTATTTTTAATTTAAATATTGTATGTTATCCAATACAGATTTACTGTGTAACAAATGTTTACTGTTATAGTTAGGAGAAAGGGAAGAAAGGAGGTGGTAAAGAGTACATTCCTTAAGCAGGTGTGTCACAAGAAAAAAAAAAAGAAGAAGAAGTGAAAGTAAAATACAAAGAACTCTAGTGTCTCTAGAACTCTAGTCACACCTTTGTTCTTAGTCCCAGGTTATCAAATGTATGGGCATGGGCAAGTGCATTGTTTACTCTGCATTTATGTACATTATGACTACAGTATATGTAGTGTTATTTATCATTTTGCTTGTACAAATCATTTTATCAGTAATTTTGGCAGTAATTATAAATATAAAACAAAGTATGTGCAGTATGCAAAGTATATGCAAATTATGTGCAGTTTGCACATACTGCATATGCTCATTTTAATGTAAATAAGACTGCTTCCGACTTTGTCTCTTGCAACATTTAAATTGGTAATAGAGTAAACAGGCCAATTATTTTTCTTTCATTTTTATTCTAATTCAGTAGATGGACAGATGAAAAAAATATCCAACTGTAGGCAGTAACCAATAGAATTGTATTGTAGCACTTTTCATGTTTATGTCTCTTTATGATGAAATGCTTACTGTATCTGTTAATTAATAAATGTAAATGTACTTGTTCGACACAACAAACACTGCAAAGATTTTTCACATTCATGTTTACCCAAGAACATTTTTGCAAAATTGTTTGGAATGCGGTTTCATTTTTCCAGCTCAGGTGGTGAACCTATGAACCTAACTTATATTTAAACATCTATCACTTTGAGTTGTTGGCCAGATAAAACGACAGAGAAAATATGAACAGACATAAGATCATTTTTCAGTGCATCAAAACATCAGGTACATGTAAGTACCAAAAGTCCCCATATTAATGGATAAGTTCACTTCCAGAATAAAAAAATGTCCTGATATTTTACTCATCTAAGATGTTCATGTTTTTCTTTCTTCAGTCAAGTTTTTTTGAGGAAAACATTCCAGGATTTTTCTCCATATAGTGGACCTCAATGAGACCCAACAGGTTAGAAGGTCCAAATTGCAGTTTCAATGCAGCTTCAAAGTCCTCTACATGATCCCAACCAAAGAATAAGGGTCTTATAGCGAAACGATTGGTCATTTTCTAAAAAAAAAATAAAATAATTATATATACTAATATACTTTTTAACCACAAATGCTAGTCACATTGGAAAGGTCACGCGTGATGGAGGTGGAAGTACCGACACAGTGTTTACAAAGTGAACATGCAAAGAAATTCAAATGCCCTTTACAAAAAAAGTAAAACAACGATGTTGGAAAATTTTGAAGATGGAGGAGAAAATGAGAGTTTCTTTTCGACTGAAGGAAGAAAGACATGGACATCTTGGATGATATGGGGGTGAGTAAATCATCAGGATTTTTATTTATTTTTTATTCTGGAAGTGAATAAAATAATTATTTTAGGCAATTTGCCAGAGAGCTGCAATTTCCCTAAAGGCAAAACATCTTTGTGTTCCCTTCAAAATGTGTTCCTCCTAACTATTAGATGAAATTTACACCCATGTTTGCATGACTTACAGTTTGATTTCTGCAAAAAGTAATATTTTTCTAACTGAAAAAATTGGAATGGCATAAAATAGTGAATAGAATGTATATATTTGTCACATATATAGGTGTCAGCTGATTCAACCAGACTAATATTTTTTTTTCATATAATTTTTATTTCAGATATTTCCATAGACCTGAAACAACATTAACTGTAGTGTGTTGTATGGGTTTCAGAACATGCTGACCAGAAGTATTTTATCATTGAACCTTTTGTATTGGATCCATGGATTGAAAATTATTTGTATGCCCATGCAGACCTGCATGGAATGCACAGCTATCAACCATCATATTTACTTTACTTTTACTTTACTTTATAATGTTAAGGCCTTGCCAATATAAATATATATTTTATTTTGAATTTGTGTATCTAGTGTATCTGTCTTGTCTGCTTCCACCTTTGCTATGTGCCACTCTCTTGCTGTGTGATGGTGATTATGTTGCATGCAGCAAAGCAGACTGGAATGCAGTGTATGTTTGGGATGATGAAGTACATACTAAGTGGTGCAAACCAACTGTTTTGAACACAGGAAACAATGTGACCAAACTGCGAGATCAGACACTTGATTTTATTGTTGAATTAAAGGTAAATATTTGAGAATGTCCTGTATAACCTTCAGAAATCACATTTTATGTGTACTTGGGATACCATAACCAATATGTCAGCAAGAAGATCAATCCAGCCTAAAGAAATGGTTGAAATTGCTGCAAAATAACCATATTTTGCATGGTGTGTGTGTCTTATTTGGTTGTTTTGATAGCTGAGATAAACAGAGCACTTTCTAAATAAAACTGAAAGCATTTCATAAGATGGGAAGATGCTTTTGCTATGAAACATTTCAACACACTTTAAAAAACAGTTGAGTGAAACTGACACTCTTAAAAATGAAAGTTCTTTCTTGGCATTGATGTTTCCATTAAGAGCATTTAACATCCATGGATTCGTTCTGTTCAACTAATGGTAAAAAGTTATTTTGATTATTAAATTGTTCTTCGCATTAAGACACAATGGTTTGTTTAAAAACTTTTCACTGAAAGGTTTTTTTGGGGACCAAAATTAATTTGCATGGCCTTGCTGTGAAAACTCCTTTTTGTAATCTTTATTTTTAAGTGTATTCACCTCTTTTCCATTGAGCCTTATTTGAATCGGGGTAATATTGATCCAAATTCCATGCCCATGTAAAACTGCAGAATGCAGTAATATCACAACTCCTGTACAGTGCACCTACTTATCTTGCTTTTATGTAGAGGCTGAATACAAAATCAAACTCTTCATACTGTTTTGTCAATAGTAAGTGGAATAAACTGTAACTTTTCCTGTTTTTATTTTTATTTTAATGAAATTGTATGTAAAAGTACATAAACTGAGATTCAGAAGTATAAAGTATTGAGCAGGTGTATATATGGCTCAAAATCTATAAGATTAATAACATTACAGATAATAACAGCTTAATAACTTAATAATAACTATAATAAAAAAAAAACAGTTTAAAAAAGAGGAAGAGATTGAGTTATCTGATAGCATATAATATATTATATTGTGATTAGCAACAGCATAAAGATCATGTTTACTTTGGAAGTTATGGTTTGTCTGTTCATGTGTGCGAAAATCTTTTCATCTCTCAGAAACCTCAGAACAGGTTCTGACAACGGCATTCAAAAACATATTTATCCAAATGTTAAATAGCTCAATCCAATAACTAAAATGGCACATTCAAAGTTTTCTAAAGTGTTTGTCCTTAAATTCAAGTTACACATTCTACTTTGAATTACTGTATTGATTGTTATTGTGTTATAGTCAAAAAAAAAAAAATAAATAAATTAAACAGTCCTAACACTCATAGCTATTTGAAATACACCTGCTTAATGAGTGAATCGCTCAGAGCCATTGATATCACGACTCCTTAATGTCAGACCTTTGTTCCTGTCTTGTTGTGTTTTGCTCCCCATGTGCTCCCCGTGACCCAGTTTCTCCCTCTCATTGATTTGTCATGTGATTCACCTGTATCCCCTTAATTACCCTCATTTAGTCGTATATATATATATATATATATATATATATATATAGTGGTGTCTGTTCCTTATTATTGTCATAGTTCTTAATTTCAGAAGTAAAAAGGTGTCAGTAAGACTGTGATTCAATATAAAATTGCAGAATCAATAAGAAGTGCAAACAGGTCAGTTACAGATATCATAAAACCCATTGTAATTTTCTTATATTTAATAAATTATGATTGAAATGAATATTCTGTCATAACTGACACTGACTCACACTCATATAATTTGAACCCTGTAAGATTTTATTTACACGACAGGGAACAAAGGTGACGACATGGCTACTTATAACAAACAATGAGGGTCACATGACATGAACAAACAAGACAAGACACATGACTAAAGCAACCAATGAGAGCATGACACAATGCACAAGGGAACCAATAGCATGAAGACATGAGGGAAAGAGAAGCATGAAACAACCAGGAACTGTGACTAAACTTCAAAATAAAATACATGAAAACAAGAACATGAAACAGAACCCAAAACAGACCTTACATATTCCCCCCTCAAAAAAGGCGGTTCCAGACGCCTAAACCCAAAACACACAAGTCCAGGAGGGTGGTGGAGCGGAGGTGGATCTGGGGGAGGGATGGAGGGCCAGGCCTGTGAAGGGGAACAGGACCTAGAGCAGGCAGAGCAGGGGGCCGTGGCAGAGCAAGCAATTCATGGACGACCTCCGTGGCCATGACAGGACAGGCAGTAAGTTCATGAACGGCCTCTGCGGCCATGCTGAAACAGGACGAGAGTTCATTATTGGCCTCCTCAGCCGGAACAGACAGTTCACGGAAATCGTCTCTGGGCGCTACCACCGCACAAGGAACTGAGGCAAGTACCGCTGTCTCAGGAGGTTCTGCAGCCTGCACTGCCACCTCTGAAGAGACTGCAGCGGACACCATGGCCTCTGGGAGAACAGCAGTGGGCACCGCTACCTCAAGAGGTTCCGCTGCATAAGCCACCACCTCTGGAGATGTTATAGCTGGTGCCGCCACCTCTAGCAAATCGGCGGTGGCATACGTGGCCCAGATATACCATAAAGCAACCCCCCACATGAGAAGTGCTGCAGACAGGGGAATGAATTCCTGAGCAGGAGGACTAGAGTGATTAGGTTTGGGGATACCAGCTGCGCATGCAGACACCAGTGGTGTATCCCTCACACTAGATACCAGACTGGGATACCGAGGGACTGACCTTGAATATCTGGGTGCAACAGACAGGGAGTGACAGGACTCTGGATGAATAGATGAGACGTGACAGGACTCTGGACGATCAGCTGTGAAGTGACGAGACTCTGGACGATCAGCTGTGACGTGACGTGACGAGAATCTGGACGATCAGCTGTGACGTGACGAGACTCTGGAACGGCAGCCATTTTCTGAAGAGACTCTTGAGTGGCGGCCATCTTGAAATGAATCTCTTGAGTGGCCAGCATGACGTGAGTAGGCTCTGGCTTTGGAGCCATAACGTGAGCAGGCCCTGAAGTAGCAGACATGACGTTAGCAGACTGGCTTGGCAGACATGATGTGGTCAGGCTTTGACTTAGTAGACATGATATGAGTAAACTCTGACTTAACTGGCATGATGTGAGCAGATCCTGGAGTAGCAGGCATGACATGAGCAGACTCTGGCTTGGCAGGCATGACGTAAGCAGGATTAGAGGAAGTGTCGTGTTCCTCCTCCACGACACCCACATTAAAAGTTGATCCACAGAGTAACAGGGCATAATCAATGTACTCAGCCAGGGAAAAATTAATCTTACCTCCTAGTAATCCAGAACGAATGGGTTCATTCAGACCCACTCGAAAAATGTCTTTTAAAGCCACATCATTAAAATCCACCAGATGGCATAGTCCACAAAAGTCAGCAACATAGTCCTCTATGGCCCTGTCACCTTGACGAAGGCAGAGGAGGCTAACTGCTGGGTTCATGGTAAGAATACATCTGTAATGAGTCCACTGAAGGCGAGCGTAGTGAAGAACTACGCGTTTATTTACAAATGTGAAATCCAAGATAAAAAAAAAAAAACAGACTTGACCAGAGACAGACTTGGCATGGCATGAACAGACTAGATTCACCAACAGCAGGTTACAACATTAATACACGACAAGGAACAAAGGCGACGAAATGGCTACTTATAACAAACAATGAGGGTCACATGACATGAACAAACCAATGAGAGAAAAGACACATGACTAAAGCAACCAATGAGAACATGAAACAATGTACAAGGGAACCAATAGTGTGAAGACATGAGGGAAAGGGAAGCATGAAATAACCAGGAACCGTGACTAAACTTCAAAATTAAAAAACATGAAAACAAGAACATGAAACAGAACCCAAAACAGACCTTACAGTAAGCTAGTTCTGTAAGAAAATTGTTTTGTTAAATATGCATGTATATAGTTTTGTAAGATAGTTTTTTATTACATTTTAATACAATTAATTGCACAGGTTTCTAAGATAAATCACGATTAACAGCATTTCATGACATTAAAATTGGTAACCATGATTGTACTTTACAAATTGAATGATATTTCTTTAACGGCATCTTTAATACTAAGTAGCATACTAGCAAGGGTAAATGTTAAAATGTTATTATTATTTTAATTTTGTGGATAAAACTACTAATTTTAGTTATTCAAAAATATATTTTAATATTTTTTTATATTTAAATTAAACTGCAAAATCTCAAACAATTACAGTAGTACATACTTAATTTAATAAAATGTTTAACTTCAGTAAACTTTGTCATCCCATAAAACTATCATTGGCTTAATAAATGTTTAATTTAGCTTTGCCTTTATGAAAAATAACTTGTCTCTGGCATTATTCTGTATGCTCACCTGTTTGAATAAGATGTCACCTTTTTGCACCTCAGAGCTTTTTTTTTATATACATGCAAGGAGTTGGGATTCTTTGAGAATCCGATCATATACAGTCATGGCAAAAATATCGGCACACTTGGTAAACATGATCAAAGAAGGCTGTGAAAATTTATCTGCATTGTTAATCCTTTTGATCTTTTATTTTAAAAATTCACAAAAATCTAACCTTTCATTGGATAATAAGAATTTAAAATGGAGGGAAATATCATTATGAAATAAATGTTTTTCTCAAATACACGTTGGACACAATTATTGGCATCTCTAGAAATTCTTATGAGCACTCCAGGGTGATTATGAACATGCAGTTATCCAGCCATGGCTTCCTGTTTCACAGAAATATAAATAGCAGGGAAAACAAAGCCCCAATTCTCTTAATCATCCATCACAATGAGAAAAACCAAAGAATATATTTCTGATGTGCAGCAAAAGATAATTGAGCTTCACAAATTAGTGAAGTGGCTTTAAGAAAAGAGCTAGAGCAGTGAAAATTCCCATTTCCACCATCAGGGCAATAATTAAGAATTTCCAATCAACATAAAATGTTACGAAACTGCCTGGAAGAGGGCGTGTGTCTATATCGTCCTAAGCACGGTGAGAAGGAGAGTTTGAGTGGCTAAAGACTCTCCGAGGACCACAGCTGGAGAATTGCAGAAAATAGTTGAGTCTCGGGTTTAGAAAACCTTAAAAAAAAAAAAAAATAGTCAAACAGCACCTACATCACCACATGTTGTTTGGAAGGGTTTCAAGAAAAATTATCCTAGCTCATCCAAAAACACACTCCAGCATATTCAGTTATCAGACACAACTGAAACTTCAAATGGGACTGATGAAACTAAAAAATTAGCTTTTTAGCAGCAAACACTCAAGATGGGATTGGTGAACACCATGGGCGTCGCTAGGCCATTTTTAGGGGGGCTTTAGCACCCCTAAATTTCTGCTCAGCCCCCCTAAAAATCTTGCGATTCTTTCCCTTTAAAGGGGTCATATAATGCCATTTTTGTACAAGCTAATATGATTCTTTAGGGTCTAAATTGAAAGTTTGTAATATACTTTAATTAAAAATTCTCATTAGTATTGTAAGAAAACACTCATTTTACCTGCTCAAAAACAGCTCTGTTTTCAGCACACCGTTTTAGTGCGTGTGTTTTTAAATGCTAGTGAGCTTTGCTCGCCCCGCCCCTCTGTTCTGTGGGGCGTTTTTGACACAACACACGTGGAGTGTTGCCTTGACAACAGTTGAAGGTATATTTTGAAGAATGGCAGTAAATATGTGATCAGATAACATAACTTATTCTGGCATAATATTGAAAAACATCAATTAGAGTATTTATAGTCTTGGATCAGGATGTAAACAGTATTTTGCAGGTATTGTGTTACCATTAATTTTCATGCAGTTATAACTGTTTTTTATTTATTTAAATTTTTTACATTACTTCTTAACAGACACCGTTATAAACCATCTACAAAAGTAAGCTTAGTGTAGTGTTATCATGTTAACTTTAATACCTGTGTACACAGTTTGTAATAACACAATAACCATAACGTTTTGTTCATTATAAACATGGGATTATTAATTATATTGAGAACGTCGTGAATAGAAAACATGCATGTACCCTGAATGTAAACGTTACATCGTGAAGCGTGCTAGCGATTTGCAAAGATTAATATAAAGATTAATATAAAGGTTAATTAAACGTTACACTCACTTCTTCTGGAGGTTCAGCAGGAACACGAATAGTTGGTACCGATTCTTTTTTCAGGAGCAGCTTCTTAGCAAAACCAGCTTTATACTGACCTTCATTTATAAAGCAGTCTGGTGAAAAATGATTCGCGCAAACATGAAAACATTGACGTTGCTCGTGGGGAATATTCCCTTCAAAAGCAAAACTCGGCCACTGTGTCTTCAGCGGTTCGGACTTAGGAACATCAAAATGACTGCTGTGTTCATTATTGCACCCGAGAACAGAACACCACAATCGCTTAGACGCCATTCTGCTCATAGACAGCTCCAGCGTATATCAACAATGACACGCGGACTATGATTGACAGCTCGCTCATGAGCAAGGGCGGGTCTGTGTTGAAACACTGCTGTCAATCAACCATCGTGGGAGGGGCGTCCGACTGTGTGGCGTCACACGGTCGAACGGCTTGATTTGAGACAGGGTAAAACAAATAAGGAGATTAAAAAAAAAACACTGGATGGATTTTTATCATTTTATGATGGTTGTGTACAGGCACTGCTAACACACATTTCAGTACAATCAACTTGTAAAAGTGCATGTACCATTATATGACCCCTTTAAATTTCAAATGAAAACGGCAGCAGACTTTGGCTCCTCCCCATCTTTCTGCGCGTTCTTCAATCCACAGACTGCAGACTGGCGCAGAGGAGAGGACAAGGTGTGTGTTTATCGATAGATTGTTATAATATCTACATCTATGCAGTTCTTTGTCATAAATACAGTTTACAAAAATTCATGGGAGAGCAATCGGTTTCCAATCTACTGTAAAGTTTTCGCTGCATTCACCACTCATCACACCACAGCTGTTTCCTTCAGCGAAAGCCCTTAACACATATGAACGCATACTTTATAAAACGATAACATTATTGCCATTTTCATTTGAAAATTTAGCTTTCAATACAGAACATTATAATACAGTGCATGTGGCATTAACTACCATACAGTTATGCATAGAAATGATTAAAGACAGTGACCAACACTCAGTCAGTGCACTCATTTTAATTGCATATCAGAGTGATTGACAGAGATTGAAACATTGTGTGTGTGTTTTGTATTAATGAATATATATATATATATATATATATATATATATATATTGTTTGAATTGAATTTATGTAGAACGGTTCTACAATTTTTTTGTACAAATTTTCAATCAATTCTTTTGTAAATATTTTTTTATTTTTTTATTATTATACCCTCATTGGGCACTGAGCCCCCCTAAAATGAAAATCCTAGAATCGTCCCTGGTGAACACAGTACCCCATGTGTACAATGAAATATACAGCTGTGGGCCTAAATTTCTGCTGGAGGTCCTGGACATCTTGTTTAGACACATGGCATCATGGATTCTATCAAATACCAACAGATAAAAAATCAATAAGTGACTGACTCTGTTAGAAATCTTATAATGGGCCATCTTTGGATCTTCCAACCGTACAATAATCCAAACACAAACCTCAAAAACAACGCAAAGATGGGTCACTGAGCACAAAACCAAGCTTCTGCTGGCCATTCCAGTCCTCTGACCTGAACCCTATAGAAAATGAATGGGGTGAACTGAAGAGAAGAAGCACCAACATGGAGCTGTGAATCTAAAGGGTCTGGAGTGATTCTGGATGAAGGAATGGTCTCTGATCTCTTGTCAGGTGTTCTCTAACCTCATCAGGAATTATAGGAGAAAATGTAGAGCTGTTAAACTGGTAAATGGAGGTTTCGAAAATCACTGAAAAAAAAGGTGCCATTAATTGTGGCCAATATGTATTAGAGAAAAACATTTATTTCATATTTCCCCCCCATTTTAAATTATTATTATCCAATGAAAGGTTAGATTTTTGTGATTTTTTTAAAATAAAAGATCAAAAGGATTAACAATGCAGATTAATTTTCACAGCCTTCTTTGATCATATTTACCAAGGGTGCTGATATTTTTGGCCATGATTGTACATGCAGAGGGTAAACGGTGAATCATCACCAAGATATCACAGCAGCCAGGAAGAATACACAAGTAAACATTGCAAATACAAAAGTAAGTCCAAAATAACACAGTATTCACAGTGAAGTTGTATTATTAATTGTTTAATAAATATCCATCTTTAATTGATAATAATAGCTATTAAAAGGAAAAATAGTTTTATACATATACACACACATACAGGCATGCATGTATTGTTTAAATATAAAAAAATTATAATGTGAAAAAAATATCAATATGTTCTTTGTAGGGGACCCATCCATCTTTAAACATTTCATGAGTATCTCATGTGCCTGAGACCATAAAACAGAGAAGCAGACAAAACATCATCAGATTTGCCCATTGTACGCCTCAGAGATGGTGTTACCAGAAGAGGTTTTTAAAATTTTTGGATAATGATCTGGTCAAAACATCTGTTTTCGCCTCCTTTCCACTGAGCATTTTGTTGATTCCATTGGAGGCTTTGATTGATAAAGATTTTTCATGTCTGTGCAATGCTGAGCAAAATGCAATAAACCTAATCCTCATTGCACCATTTACTTTTGTTTTGGGTTTAATGTCTAATTTGCAGCTAATTAAGCATGGACCTCCAAGCTCTCGTAGATAAAAATCTTGTTTACCCTGTTTCCACCTTTTGTGAGGATCATGCTTGTGCTCCCTGATGGTGATTATGTTGCCTGTCAGCAAACAGACTGGAGTGGAGTGTATGTTTCAGATGATCAGGAACATGTGAAATGGTGTCAACCCACTGAACCGGTTCCAGGAAAAAAAATATACCAAACAACATGCTCTGACTATCAGCTTTATTTCCAGTTCATAGGTAAGTCATATACTGGAAGATTTTTCCATGATCCAATCTTCAGAAATGTATAGGCTATGTTAAGATCATAAAAAAGTGATGCACACAAGATTTCACAAATTCTCTGAAGTAATCCATGTATAAAAAGGGTTTCAGTGTGCAAAAAATAAGAATGAGCTTACTCATCACTTTAAGCATTTGCTGAATTAGAATTTAATTACAGTATAATCACTTTAAGTATACACTATCATAATTGTTTTTGTGTTATATTAATGTACTGATTTTGCTTTTTTATCAGATTTGGGGTTTTGTGATGCTCCTTGACTTGGGCTTGATCATAAAATTGGTTGTACCTTGTGTCTGCTTCTGCGCTAGTGAAGAGCCGTTCATTCATTTTTTTATTTAAAATCGAAAACAGAAACATGAGAAAATAGCACCATTTTAGTTTTTCGTGTTTTTTTTTTTTTTTTTTTTAAAAAACAAGAAATCGCCTTAATTTTCCGTTTTTACATTCAGGGGTAGAAAATGTATAAACAGTTTGAATGTGAAACTGTACTGTCTAAAATAAAAGTTATGACTGCTGTGTATTCACTCTAAAATCAATACTGGTCTGCGCTTCACTATAATGTAAATGCATTTGCCCCGTGGTGTCCAGTCCGTCACGCAGTTTTGCCACACAGATTTTGATAACTGGACAGCTAAATAAAATGTGCGGTGCACCAAAGAAATAGACTAAAAGGGTAATGTTGCCCCACAGTGACCCAAATTTCAAAATTGAAATTTTGGTATCAATGGAAAGGAGACCATAAGCTTTAAAATGATATCAAATTCATACCTTGAATGGTTTTAAAGATATACCCATTTGAATTATGGTCGTCTGCCCTCTTTTTCCAATTGAAAACCTGAGAAAATCGCTTTTAAAGTTTTTTGCCTGTTTTTTGTTGATATCTTTCAAAATAAATTGCATTTAAAGGGATAAACTATTTTTTTTACAGCTTAATTTGACCAAAGACATTTGTACATAAATGCTATTAAACCAGGCTGAAGCTCAAATTATTTTAAAGTATTTATTTGAATAAATGTTTTAAAAGGCACTTTAACAAAGATTTACTAAGATCAGAAAGATTCAACAGAGGTGCTACATTTTTGCTTGAGAGAGAGGCTGTGTCAGTGTGTGTGTGTGTGTGTGTGTGAGTTGTCTCTGTCTCTGTCTCTGTCTGTGTGTGTGTGTGTGTGTGTGTGTGTGTGTGTGTGTGTGTGTGTGTGTGTGTGTGTGTGCGTGTGCGTGTGCGTGTGCGTGTGTGTGTGTGTCTGCATCCTTGACTGTCACCTCGCGCATACATGCGACTTTGCTCTCTTTTGACAGCGACATTTCTCAAATTAATAAACAGAACTACACACAGTATGCTACACTACACTACACTACACTACACTACACAGTATTGAACTATCTTTCTGAGGAGATCTGCTAGCTTGTTTACACAGAGCGCTGCTAGTCTGACAGAGGATGGCTGGACCAATCGCGTGCCGGTCAGTCGAAACGGGGCTTCCCATTGACAAATGATCAGCGTTTATGTCACTGTTTGTGTACATTTCTAAGCTTTTTGATTAGTTTTATACAACGTTTAACACCATATTTGGAGAGCAGAGATAGTGACATTTCAGGGGATACCCGGAATATAGGGAAATGCTCAGAAGTGACGAGAGGAGTTGAGAAAAGCAATGTTCATTTCCAGCGAATTTAGTAAAACTTTGTCAACTTTAATAGTCATTTAAATACATTTACTCAATTATCAGGACTACGAAACTTTGAGAGATTATTTTTGAATGTCTGTTCTTTGAAACTATCTAAAAAAAGAAAAATTTATTTTTTTTCATCGTTTTCCACATTATCTTAAAATGGAAGGTTGCGACTTCCGACTCATTTTGCCAGAACGGGTCACATATTTCTGCAATAAGCACCTAATACTTGCAATAGAGAATCTATGCCTACACAGAAGTAAACCCTGTCCATTTGTTAGTCTAGTTGTTTGATGAGAGAGAGACAAAATGCAGGAGTTTCAATAAACACCTAAACAGCGGAGGACTCTTATTCTGTTGCACAGAACTGAAGACGACATGATGATGGCACCGTTTCATTTTTGCTTGACCAATCAGTGAAAAGGGACGTTTAATTCCCTCCCACACATGGAAATTGAACATTCAAGCCGTTTCTCCATTTTCTATCCCTGAATGTAAAAATGAAAAAACAAAAAATTAAAATGATGCAGTTTTCTCATGTTTCTGTTTTCAATATTAAATCAAAAGATGAATGAACGCAACGTACCCAGTCCTGGGAATCATATGATTTTTTTTTTTTTGTTTTTTTTTATAAAAAAACAATTTCTACTGTATTCATCTTTTTTTTTAACTTATTGCTTTTATTGATCTTCGAACATGCAAGACAATAAATCAATATCACACAACTAAGACTGTGATGTTGATTTTATAAAACAATTCTGTGAAACATGTAAATAATTAAGAAAAAGTCAAGGACTCTTCCGAAAACACTATGTAGAACTATAGCACAGATTCTGGATCTGCTTTAAGAGTTCAAACAATTTATTATGAAGAACTATTAGAACTATTATGTTTATGAAATTTTAATGGATGATATGTAAATTAAATGATTATGCAACATGAATTGCAGTTGCAATACATACACATCCCATGTTTTTCAAAATCAGAAAATATTTCTCAAGGCTGGTTTATTTTTTAAATAATTTTCTCTATACACCTTAAATGCATAGCTTTAACTGTTTCCAATGTTGTTTCAAATTACTTTCTGGAAGCTGGCATGTTGATCCATTAGAAGGGCTGTAGATATAGTTATAAATGTGAATGTATCATGTGTAATACAAACAAACAAATTATCTAGATGGATTTATAGCTCTTCCATGTTTCATCTTGTCAATTTGTATTAATGGTTTTGTTGTTTGTGAATTTACCTGTTGGTAAAGAAGAAATAGAAATAGTATATTTCTGCTTCAATTAAATCACTTAAACCACTTCAATTTCCCCCAGTGTGTATTTAAGAATTATTATTATTATTATTTTATTTATTTATTTTTGAATATGCAGAACCTGGAAGATTCTGCAGCTGGAATAAACACTTTCACAGATCAGAAAAGCAACAGCAAACATAAAACAATCTCCACTGAAGAATTCGGGTTTAGAAATTCATTTTAAAATTCAGATCAGTTTATTAATTAAATGTTTTAGGAGATTTAGCATGTTAAAACTAAATGTAATTTGAGTTTATGATTTTAATATTGTAAGATCATTGTAGTTAAGCCGTTTTCAAAGTGCTCTTAACCCTGCAAGACCTGAAATGCAATTTGGATTGCACTAGTTATTTTTAAGACTGTGTTTTGTTTTGTTTTTTCATGACATTTATTTGCTTTTTTATAGTTGTGCTGTTATGTATGCTTTGTTTTTTCATCTTTGTGAGAAGCCACTAACACAGTAACATCTAATGAATGATATGAATGATCTTCTATTTTAATGATATGAGTTTACCAGAGATTCAGTGTAAATATCTGCTGTATGCTGTCATGTACCCTGATATGGGATAATGCTGTTTGTTTTCATTTTGTTGGACAAACACAATCTAATTTAGTTCTAATTAACTTCATTGAATTTAGTTCAATAGAGCGTCTGTGAATTACTCGCAATCTAAAAGAATGAAGTTGACTCCCATTTGCATGAATAGATTCTATTGTTCTTTTTCAGTGATCCTTGTCTCATAGTTTATGATTAATGACCATGTAAATAGTTAATAATAAAGATCCCAAATTGCTGTATATTAGATTTGCTGTTACACATTGTTCTGTAAACAAATACAGATGATTGTTTCTGTTTAAAAATTCAGAAAAACTGGAAAGGAAAAACAGCTTCTTTTGGTGCGCTGCATTTTTGCTTTGCGCTAATTGGACTGGAGAAGTTGATGGATCGTGAATTTTCCTGCCCATGTAACCCTGGGTTTAACATGGTGCTGATCAGCTTCATCTTTCTTGGACCTGCTCTTCTGGCTCTGACTATGATGATGTTCATCCAAAGACCTTGCAGACGTTCATCTTCTCATTGTGCTGGGCTCTTTTTATTTAGTCTGATTCCACCTTCATTGTGGATGTTTCTGTTGCTGTTTGAGGGTGAATATGTTGCGTGTGGCATGGCATATATATATCTTTCTTTTTTTCTTTTTTTTTCTTACTTTTGTGTGTTTATTAGTTTTCATCTTTAGTTCTGTTCACATGCCTCGCGGTTGTTGTCATTGCTGCTGTAAGCTGTTGGGATTGTAGATCAAGGTGTCTGGAGCATCAAGAAAAGAGGAATAAACATCTACGGTTCCGAGGTTGAACTACAGCAGCCCGTCTGAACTCATCAGGGTGATCTGCATACAAATGCACCTAGATTAAAACTATTACAGGGAACAACTTGGGTGATGGGTCATTTCTAGGGTGATGTCTGCTGTTTTGACAAAACTATCTGGATTCACTGGATTTGTACCTAATGAATTGTTTGCTAACGCACCTTTTTGGTTTGCTGTACTGTCTTAGTGTAACTATATATATATATATATATATATTCAATGGCCTTCTAACTGTGTTAAGTAAAATGTATGATAATAGTGTGGATGTGAAATACTGTATAATAAACAGTTAAAACAATGTAAACCCAATGGTTGTTTTAAAATATTGTCTTAATGTTACTCACAAAGTAATGTGACTCACTCATTTAAAATGCTGTTTAATATATTGGATTCTTTTAAACTTAAATTAAAGAGATATTTTTTCGTAAGAGCATGAATTCCCACACTGACTATTCAAATGTACTATAATTCTCAAAATGCATAGGGTGGCTGGCGGTCGCTCCTGTTGTATTTAGAAATCTGAAACCTGTCGTTGCGCAATGTGATGTTTATACCTGTTTGCTTCTCCCCAGATTCTGAATGCACAAATCAGCGTTAGTAATAGAGATTGAAGGATCGGCTGACCAATGGCAAGTATCGGAAGAATGAAAGCATAAATGTGGAAAAAAGGAAAACGATCAGACAACACTTACCTGTTTGCAACACCACTATCACCTGTATGAGTAAGTTTAAAAACTTTTTTACTCAATTGTAATACCTGTATTGAAGAAATGTTGAAAATGATTCTTGTTCTTTTCATTGAAGATGATCTCACTCTTCTATCTTGTGGAAGAAACTACAGAGATTTCCACAAACTGTAAGAGAGGAACAGCCAAAATCACTTAAGACAGAATTCCAACGGCTTTGAAGATGCAACTTAAAACCTTTTTTAAAGCAGCAATTAAGCTGATTTCCAAGAAAAATGCCATCACCTCTGTTCCATTGAGCTTTATGTTGTTGGGTTTGCAGGCGTTGCTTGATGTCCAGTTCTCATGCCCATGCAAAGTTAAGTGGAACGCACTTATAACAGGTTTCCTCTTCATTGTACCCAGTCTCTTTGCTTTCGTCATAATGTTCATGCTTTTGAGGCCTTGCAAATATAAATGCAGCCATTCTCAAAGACAAAATAGTGGTGGAAGAATGCAAGGTCGGGACAACAATGAAGCCTCTCAGGAACAAGACAAAAGTGGACAATCTCAAGAACAGGACAAAATTGCTGTATATCAGTATGAAGAAGCAAGGCAGAGTTTTGAGACTGTTTTGATGGCTTGTCTGATTCCACCGATTGTATGGATCTGTATATTTTTAATTGATGGTGATTATCTTGCATGTGGATTCACAGACTGGAATGGACGGTATGCTTGTGATAAGGACCTGCATCCGATTTGTTTAAACTGGTGCAAACCTACTGATTTAAACCAAGGAGGAAATGAGACCGAACTATATGAACGGACACGAGAGTTGATTGAGCAATCAAAGGTAAACCTCAAAAACCAACATAACCTCAGAACAAACAACCACAAGAACCACAACAGCTACATATTTGGCTAATGATTACATATAAAAGAACAAATATATAACATACAGTCAGGGATGGGAATCGTATAGACTTTAATATTATTATTATTATTATTATTGGCATAACATAAACCAGTAACATTTCTTGGTTCATTGTGAAAATTACAATAACAAGTTTTTCTTTAAACATTTAAAGAACTGGTTTATAACAATCTTTTGCTTTGGGAATCAGTGTACACTGGTCGAGTGGTATTTTGAAACATTTTGAAAACTGATTTATTAAGGTGCTCCGTCTACATATACTGTATATGTGGAAAAATCAACCCAGGCTCATTCGAAATACGTGCCTCAAAATACATTTCTGCGGTACCGTTATTGTGCTAAAACACAAGTTCAATACGTGACCCTGGCAAATATTTGTTACCAGGGCCGTCTTTTGGCGGTGCAACTGGTGCGGTCGCACCGGGCCCCGTGCTGTGAGGGGGCCCCGCGGCGAACGGACCAAGGGGGTAAACTATCTATTGTTGCTTTCATTACGGCTATAAAGGTCATTAGACATTAGACACTTTTAACAATGAATAACACACATAATCAGAGTTTATCATTGTCGTTGTATGTTTTTTTGAACCAACCGCTATGTCAAAGGAATAAAACCATTTGTAAATAAAATCCACTGTTGTATGTCGCGGATGGTTAGGACAAAAACTCACGTGGAACAGATAGGATGTGTCATGTCACGTCTGCTTAGGACACGGTGCAACCAACAACATGCAGCAACAGTGTAAAAGTATTCAAATTCCACAAGAAAACCGTGGACTTGGCCACATTGTTTCTAACTATGAACTCAGAAGCAGTAGGTATTTGTTTAAATGTTTTCCTTATTTATTGATTTTTATCTTTTTTTTTCAGTGTATAGGTTATAGCCTGGCATTGGTCTTCTGCATTATAGCGATTATTATTGTGACTGCTAACGACTGCAACAGAGGTTGATATTCAGCCTGCTGCAGAAGTGCAGCTCCAGATAATAAAGGCGAGGAACGGCATGATCTGTTGGCAGACTTAAGCAAGAAACAAAGTGTGCAACATGAGATGGGCATGCTTCAAGATGACGGCTCGCGACAGAGACATCCAAGACAAGTTGTCGAAATAGAAGAAAAAGTTTAATAGATCAATTCCAGATCATATGTTGTGTTTACATTCTCTATATATTCTATTTCGGAAAGTGCAAGTATTTTCTCATTCTCATTCCATATGTTTTATTCTGTTATCAGTAGGATTTGCTTCAAAATAAATGTAATGTTTATGACTTAATGCAATATCATTAGTCACAATATTGTAGTAGGCTAATGTTTTATTCTGATTCAGTAAGTTTGCATAACGTGACTTTGAATTACAGTGAAAAGATAAAACCTTCTTTAAAAGGCACTCTCAATCCACAATAGTACATTTTCAAAGATGTCTAGGTATTATACATGCATCTCTTCCTTGTATGTGTTGTGTGGTACTTTGTGTTTCTTGAATAACTTTATTATCTTGTTTGTATCATTGCAGACTGAGAATGAAATCATACAGTCATGTTTGACTGGTTTGTGGCTTGACCTAGTTCATGAATCAAAGTACAGATCCTGTCTGTTATAGGTCTGATTTGCAAGTTAATAAAGTAAGGGGATTATTATGGGTGTGTTCATGCTGCCCCAGCATGTATGCATTTGTAGATGTTTCTACAATATAACTGGATGTTTCGATGTAATACAAAAAAAAAAAAAAAAAAAAACTCTTGCAAAGTAAAAGTGAAAACCACCAATGTATGAAACAAGTAAACTCAAGACATGTTGTCACAGCTATTGGTTAATGAGATTTTGTGTAAGAGAAAAGTCAGGTTTATTTATCATTTGCTCAGTTTACACAGTGTAGAGAGGGTATTGACAATACACAAAGTTGACATAATCCCTTTACATTTTCAGTTTATAACATAAAAAATGTAAGTGAAACATAAAACATAGGAACGTAATGTTAGATATTGTATACTCAAGACAAGAGCATCTTGAGAATGTAGCTACAGTATGTTATGCATACAGCAGAGGTATTTAAGGGGAGGATGGAAATAGTGCTGGTACCTGCCCATGCGTCAATATATAGTATTTGACAAGTCAGGGATCTGTGCAAACACAATATACAGCAGAGCCCATATAGCCTAAACCACTTTCCATTGCATCACCTGATAACTAATCTATAGGACTTTTTTCTCCATCTTCTTTTCTGAGAACCACTTTTTTTTAAAGGTAATGTCCTTTGTACTATGTTGATATTGCATAACATTAACGTTGATGTTAAGTTTTATTATTGTAACATGTTAAACTGTTTATCTTTCATTCTAAAAAATAAAAATAAAAATTATGTAGATGGAATTTTAACCTGTTTTATTTGTGTTCACCTCATAAAAACAATTGTATTAAATGGCTATTGTTAATGATTATCATTCTGTTAATCAAACAGAATCAGCTCACCAACTTTTTCATATTTCCACAGACAAAGACAAAAAAACATCAAACACATCTGTGTTGTGTTGCCCTTAAAAGATGTCGGTACTACAAAACTTTTCCAAGAACTTTAAGAGCTATCTGGATACAACTGCTGTATTCACCACTTTTCCATTGAGCCTTTTGTTATTTGGATTAGAGGCATTGATTGACACCCAATTTTCATGCCCATGTGGAAGCCTATGGCATGAACAACTAACAATCTTAATGTTCGCTGCACCTCCTTGTTTTGCTTTTATGTTAATGATCTTCCTGAAAAGACCTTTAAAAAACACCAATATCTGGTGTTCACTAGGATGCTTCTGCACAACATATCCAGACAGAAAGAAAAGATGCAATACTTTCTGTCTCTGTCTTAAATCTTTCCTGCACTGCCTAATTCCTCCCTTGGTTTGGGTAATGCTCTTGTTGTATGATGGTGATTATTTTGCCTGTGGTGTATCAGACTGGCAAGGAGAGTATGTTTATGATGAAGTGCTGCAAACAAAATGGTGCAAACCCACTGGAAAGGACGCAGACAGAGAGACTTATCTACGAGAAATTACTATTATTCATATTGTGGTGTCAAAGGTAAGTGCATTGTCCTGTATTTAGTAATTAACAGTAATTGCATGTAATTAAAAGTTTTTTTTTTTTCACTGTACTGAACATTAAACACTGTGTAAATATTTTAGTAATTAAACTTTTGACTCAATGTTGCCTAGTTAATATCATAATGCAACTATGTACAGTCAAGCAGTAGTATTATTAACACAAATTATTCTGCATTGTCTTTCAGATGGCAAGTTATGTTCTACTCATTGTCTTCAGCATTATAACAGTTTTGGTTGTAACTGTGTACGACTTGTGCAGATGTGGAGAAAAAAGCTGCTGCAGAAACACAGATTCAGAGCATGAAAGTTTTGGGCAGGTGATGGAAATGTCTTAAAATTTAGAAACTTGGTGTGCCAAAATAATTGCTCTAATTATGTACAAGAGGAAAAATGTTAACACAAATATTAACTTTCTAAATGTAATGCAATTGCTATGCATTTAACATATACATCATGTAGGCTACATTATGCTTGTAAGTTTTTTTTTTTTGCTCTTTTTTACTCTACTTTCTGATCATTAAAGCCTTTTTGAATTGCATGCTGATATTATAAAGAAAAAAAAAAGTCCTGCAAACATTCTTACAGAACAGGAATAGATGGGTTCATTTATAGCAATTCATCTAGACGAACAGCAACACCATAGCGATCATATTTACTTTGGAAGTTAATTTATGTCCTTTTGCGTGTGCCAAAGTCTTGTCATCCTTCAGAACAGGTTTGTCTTGCAAAAAGACATGCAAAAATGTATTTCTCCAAATGTTGCTTAATTTGTAGAAACCTCAATGCAAATTTCTAATCTCAGAGTAAAATAGACTAGCTAGCATAATAATCTACAACTGCTAAAATGACACATTCACAGTTTTCCAAGTTGTATCGTTAACTTTACGTTTTCAAATTTGTATTAAATTTATAGCCTACTCATTCTTAGTTTCTTAGTCCTACAGTCAAAAAAGATTATTTTATTAGCAGCTAATATCTGCAGGTGAAGGATATATAATCATTTATATTCATTTCAGTAGAGTTTCAAAGTTTTTTTCTGCAGATTTGAAGAACTTTGATAACAAAGTGATGATATGAATCCTTTAATCCACGCGTCTTGTATGTTTTATCTACGCCTCATGCCACCTGCGAGTTACCTAGCTGGTAATCCAGTGAAAGAGTTGTCCAACTCAAGTCCCCAGGAGTTCTTCAGAAACTTTTGTGAGTATTTAAAGGCAGCAGGGGGCACTGAAAGTTCCTGTCAAACTAAATCCCAGTCACACCAGCCGGTGAACAGGAACATAAAATCCCCACTCAGAACGTAAGAGATTACGCAGTTTAAGATCCTTAAACTGATTATATGCAGAGATCTGTTTGCTGCGCTAGTAAGTTTTTACTGTTTAAAAATAAGAGAAGTTATTTAACCTTTAATAACCTAACATTAATAGCAGGTATTTTGAACAGATTGTTTGTGGCCTGGAATCTGTTTCGTCCCTTGTAAACAAAGCAGACATGAAGTTGCGTCATGTTTCCTCAAAAAAGTTTGTAAGCGTCCTTATCTACATTGACAGGAAAAAGATCTTTTGTGGATTTGTTAGTCCAGATGGCGACTATAAATGCGATCACAAATAATATGTGTGACAATCATTTTACAAATGAACAATTTTGGTGGGGAAACTTGGTTCCGTGCCTTTTCCTCATAAATTATTTCAAATCACGCCACATAAGAACACAGAGCGAATCGTTTGTTTGAGTCGCGAGCAAATAACTCTTGAGAACAGGTCATTTAAAAAGATCCACAAAACAGTTCTCTCATGCCTTGTCCAAATACCCACACTTCCACTCTTGGCCACTTGACAGTGTGTGTGCGTGCGCATGACAGGAAGTGCACAAGACTGTCCCAGGTCTTAAAAATGCCAAAGCGCAGTGTCCTTAACGCCACTAAATCCACACCATCTTGAATACCGCTCCGGAGCACTATTCCAGGCTTAGCATATCCCATCATGCATCATGTTTTGGAATAAATCATGCAATTTTTGCCGAGATCTCGCAAGAGGTCACAGAAACCTTTCCAATTTAAGTTAAATATTAATATCTTAATTAGTGCTATTAAACAATTAGTCACAATTAGTCATGATTAATCGTGATTAATCGCATCCACAGTAAAAGTTTTTGTTTACATAATGTATGTGTACTGTTTATTTATTATGTATATATAAATACACACACATTCAGTATATATTTTGAAAATATTTACATGTGTATATACATTTATATAAGTATATTGTTATATTTTATATTATATATATTTAATACATAAACATAACATATTTTTCATAAATATATACATAATAAATATACACGGTACACACTCGTGTAGACAAAAACTTTTATTTTGGATGCGATTAATCGCGAAATATAATGACCCTTAATCTATTATTTACCTATTATTCTGACCATTAGAATTAATTACGCTTACCTCTGTGACAAATTCCCACCATTTTGAAACCGCAGTTCATAAGCAGCAGGTTTGAAGCTCACTGCTAATTCACGGTAATTACAGTGCAGGAATCACTGTGTATCATTTGGCTGCCAGTCGGCTTGCAAAGTGGCTTGTAATCAACAGAGTAGAAGCAGCGAAGAAAACCTCTTCCTTTTACCCTCAAACACACTTCATTTTCTTAATCACTGTAATTACTGTTTAGAAACAGGCTTTGATTAAATTAGAACAGGGACTTCACCTTCTGTTTGAGGACACAACTAATTAGGCTGTAGTTACATGGGAAAATGGGAATGTTCCTTACTCTAAAAAGGTTATTGATTATATGTGTTTCAAAAATTGTGACCGTTTTCATAATGTAATATTTACCTTTTATCTATACAGTTCATAAATTAATCATAAAATAAGCAATGAATGCTAGCATGTCCTGAAATGTCCCGAAATCATCATTTTTATTTTAATCTTTCATCTGTGTTTTCATTCACACCTCCTCAGGTCTTATCTGCAAGAGCACCTGGTCCAGAGATGAACAGTGTGCAGTTCTGTGTTTTTTCTTTTTCTTTTTTCTTTTAATACAGTTTTGAAGGGAATATGTGATTCTGTGTTCATAGGTGCACACAGATATGGCATTTTATGAGTATGTCAGACTTTGACAGCATGACACAGATCAATAAAATAAATCTGCCCAGCTCAGACAAATCAATTTTTTTATGCAATTAAAGCTCATGTTCTCAACCTTAAGGTTGTGACCTCGTATGTTGTTTACTCTATATTATACTATTTCTGTTGTTTACTTCCAGTAGATGGCGACAAGCGACTGTCATCATTTAAATCAATTACTCAAACTGATGCATTTAGTATTGCTGAATTGTTCTTTATGAGTAAGTCAACCATTCACTCAACCGATTCATTCAAAAATGACTAATTTATTCAGAGCTGTGTTTATGAGTGATTCAATGAATCGTTCGTTCAATTGATTCATTTAAACATGCCGATTCACCCAAGAATGAAACACAGCTATTTTTGCTCGGCAGTGCTTAATGGTTCTGCTGTGGTTTTGTTTGGAAATATGTTCATTGTCAGAGCAGAAACGGACTAACTGACCATTTTGTGTCTAAAATTTTCAGACTTCTTGCTAATATATAATATAATAAAAGACAAAATTTTAAAGTTTAAAACTACCTCTTGTACTATTCTGGAATATGTCGTTTTGCCTCCTTAAAACGAATCACTTGTTGTTTTCCTAATTTGTAAGTTGCTTTGAATAGTGGATTTTGCAGTTTTATTAAGTATATTTATCTTGATTTAAGCATTTTTAGATGTATTTAAATGAAAACTGTGATCAGGTAACTTTTGGGGCTTATTTTAGCAGTCTGGACTGTTTTGGAAAATTATACAATTATAAAATTGTCCACCTCCATCAGCAGCATTATAAAAGAGTGCTTGCGCATTCAGGCTTCTGAATTAATTTTAATAGCTATTTTAGACACTGACGCAGTAAATAACAGACCGCGGCTCTCCTTATCATGATGCTGTAACCCCTACAGTGAAAATTGTATTGACTTTCAACAAACCAACAACTAGACAGACCCCCACTGACCCCTGCATCGGCCCCCCTCTCTCTCATTCTGTTTCTCTGCACCAGTCCATATCTTACATGCAGTGTCACGCCTGATCTTGCCTTCAAACCGTCCACCTCCATGTCCGTTTGATCTGTTTTCTTAGTGAAAGACAGGATATTTCTGATAACACTGGATTTACCCATTACAATGACCAAAACAGCTCTAGACCTGAAGTTACTTTTAAAAAAAATATGTTAAAAACAAACCTAAAATATAGGTACCATATTATTCCCTGACAAAATCTGGTATCACATTTTTTTTGTGAGGGGATATTAAATCATATAAACGCTAGTTAACATTTATGAGTATACATTTAACCTTTTGATTGATGGGAGGATTAATTAACTTGTGAGCACATGGTTTCATAAAACGGGTCCAGCCTGATCTGTAATGATGTTTAATTAACGATAAATCACATATGGTGGGCACTAGTCTGGAGAAGAACTCCTGCGGTCTACAGTAACGAACCTCAGAACGTCCTGCTGCTCGCTCTGTGAATGATGTGGGCCCGTAAAACCACTTTATACCCTCATTATAGTGTTTCCCAGACACCTCTGAGACGGAGGACATCTCTGCAACATTAGTGGCTTTTACTGTCAGCTCTGTAAAGGTCTCTGGGTATGTCGCTATTACCTGTCCAAAGTTTAAGCTTTTTTTTATTTTATTTTAACAATTATAATAATGTTTGGTACACACGCACACACACACACACACACACACACACACACACACACACACACACACACACACACACACACACACACACACACACACACACACACACACACACACACACACACACACACAATCTTTAAAGACAAATGTTGTTTGGAGCTCATTTCAAGATGAAATGGGCTTTTTTTCTGGGCTCCCCTCTCTTCATTGGTTGGCCAGACCGACAGCTCCGCCCTAAACTCAAACCATTGGTTTTTAATCAGTGTACTAATGATTTAGTTTAGTTTTCTCTGAATATTGAAATTGTAACCAAACAATTATACTTTTAACCTTTAACTTTTGTAAAATAAGTGAAACGTGAAGCCGTTAAGTAGAAAATAATGCTCAATGTCACTTGATTATACGCTTCAGAATTTAACTAGCCTGTGATTTTATTGGCTAATATTATTTTTCCAAGTCATGCAGCCTTGATTACATCAACAGAAAAGAAAGTTTCTTGTTTAAGGTGGAGAATTTGAAGGTATACAATTTTGATACAAAAACTGATAATAATTTAAATGAATTAAATTGTCTTTTTTTTATTGCATTTGTTCATAATAATTGATGACCCAAAAATGAAAATTTGCTGAACGTCACTAAAGAAAGCAATATTATGGATAAAGCCTTCATATATATATATATATATATATATATATATATATATATATATTTTTTTTTTTTTTTTGCCAGAAGCAATTGGTTTGAAGTTAATATTGCCTTAATTATGGTTTTGTTTTCTTTTTAACGTTAAATTACTTCTTACAAACACTTCTCAAGATATTAATTGATGGACTGGAGTCATGTGAACTACTGTGGATATTGTGATGTTTTCATGAGCTTTGTCTCATTCTGATGGCACCCATTCACTGTCCATTGGTGAGCACCTGATGCTCAATTTCTCCAAATCTGTTCTAATGAAATGAACAGATGAAATGAAATATCTTGAATGGCTCGAGAGTGAGCATATTTTCATTTTTGGGCTGAACCTTTAAGAAAGTTAATATGGGCTATTTAGATTGTTTTTCATGTATTCTAAAAATAATAACAAATAACAAAACATTAAAGTCCTTTTACAAAAGAGGATTAGCACCACTTGTACAAGTCAATGAACGACTGACAGTCAGTAGCGACTCAACTTCTCCTTTGACGTGGTTTTCGTTTGCGTTTTCTCATCGTAAACATCACGGGTGACATCTGGAACAGGTTTCAGCCCTGTAGTCTGTGATTCCCTGGGAGAGGTTTAGGATCAAAGCATCCGGTGATGATGTTTTCTCTCTTGTGAAGTTGCTTGAAGCGGTCAGGGGAAAGCTCTAGGAGAGGACAGGCTATCAGAGTCCTTCCTGAGCTTGATAATGCTCAGACACTGATGACTTTGCGGTTTTGGCCTGAAAACTTTTATAGTCACAGCTTTACAGAGCTTTTAAACAGGCGGTCGTAAAAAATGTCTTTGTTTACCCCACTGTTTGGAGTGATAGTGGTAAAATCCAGCCTCAGATGGGAATTTTTGGGGGGGTTGGTTAGATTGTGGGTGGATGTTGTGCGCACATCTTATTTTGGACATTATACAGTATTCTTTTTGTGTGTAATGAAAATGGCTAGTCCAATATTTTGCACCAAATTTCAATTCTGTTACCAAAACATTTTGAATGTTACAAGAAATGTGATGGGTTACTATTTTTTTTTTTTTTTTTAATGACAAAATGAGATTTATTATTTTAGTAAAATTATTAATTAATTAATTAATTCATTCAAATTATTTATTCATTCATTCATTCAAATTTTAAATTCATTCATTCATATTATTCATTCATTTATTCATTCAAATTATTAATTCAATCATATTATTAATAAATTCATTCATTCATTAATATTATTCATTCATTCATATTATTAATTAATTAATTCATTCATTCATTAATATTATTCATTCATTCATATTATTAATTAATTCATATTATTCATTCATTCATACATTCAAATTATCCATTCATTCATATTATTCATTCAAATTATTAATTAATTAATTCATTCATTCATCCAAATTATTCATTCATTCATCTGTCTTTCTATCCGTCTATACATCCATCCAAATGGGCGCAAAGTTCAATTAAGTTAAATAGTATTGTTTATTTATTCACTTATTTATTCATACATTAATTAAAATGAAGAATTTCAAAAATATTATAACAGGGTTGAAATTATTTTTGGTAACTAAATTTACTGGTGGTTAAGATCCTGATAATTTCCTAAAATATGTCTTTGTTAACAGGATTAACTTGTTTAACTTGTTCAGTATATATAAAATATATAAATATTTTTCAGAAATTTTCAAATATAAATAGTAACACAAGAATGCACAGATTTCATTTTTATCTACGAGAGTCAAAACAAGATTTGACTATGAACACAAATCATACATTAGTAGACCATCTTCTGAGAAATGTTCTGATATAACAGTGAATATATTAGCACAGCGAGAGCTACAGTGAATAATTTTCTTCTCGATTTTGTGGAAGTTAACAGCGTGTTGATTAAAACAGGATTGCGCTTTGACAGATTTAGGCCTGAACATAAACATTAACAATTTATGAATCACCAAATACTCCCTTAAACGTCGTAACACTCAGTGTGTCGTGGGGAATTGAGACGGCTTGGCTTGTTACCTGCTGATTTGACACTCAACCCCCTGTGAAGTTTGTTTATGAGCGTTAGAGCAAAGAAAGCAAGACTGGTGTTTGTCAACACAACAGCCACAAAAGCCAGTTTTAGATGGGGGAAAATCACATGTTTGTGTTTGAGATAGCGAGACAAACTCAGTCAAAAGCTCAGCATGAAAGACATTGATAAGAATAGTTTTTGCCTAAAATAGCTTTAGAGAAGTTAGCGTTAAATAGACCTCCATAGATCTGAACTTAAACTGACAGAAAAGTGTCTTTTAAAGCTCCAGCTGCACTGAGGGAATAATTAATTGCATGTCAACGTCATTGAATGTCGATTTCATCGTTTCTAGTCAAATATTAATGCGTCTTTAAGCTTTGAGAATAAAGAAACCTAGAATCTGTGCAGCTAACACAAAGTCAGAGGAAAAAAAAAAAATATGCAGAGAAGGGATGAACGTTTTAAATAACAGACCTTTGAAATTGTATTTCAAGGTCTTAAAGGGCTTTCAAGAGTGACAGGTTTCCTAAACTGCCACCTTTATGCTACAGCATGACCTTTTGAAACATGAAGGATCTTGATTTAGCATCACAGTACATGATGTATGATTTCAGAAGGTTTTTTTCAATAATAAAATTCCTTGTAGTTGAAAAGACCTTCATCTACAAGGTATTTTATTTTTTTTAAATGGTGTTTTTCACATTTATTCTGGTAAAGAAGTTTGTAGCTCATATTTTGATTGAATGCCTTTAGATGATTAATTTTACAAGGTGAATTGGGTCTCTTTTTTATTTGTCTCTTATTTAAAAAAAGAAAAATTAAAAAAATATCTGAAATAAAAAACAAAACAAAAAAACAGATGGATTAGCATTGCACATACAATGCATATACATTTTAAAATGCATTTATTTGTTTGTTTGTTTGATTGGTTGCTTGTCTGACCTTGCATTCAATTCTGAAATTCTAGACTGTAAAAGTCTTTATTGGTCCTGATTAAAACATTGTAATTCCTGAAAAAGTAACCTATCCATTTATTGCATTGCTAGAAGCTTGTGTAAATGTCACTCAAAATATTCCAGGTCCTCATTTTCTTTGGCCAACTTTTATAACAATTTTAGGAGATAACTTTAATTTATATTCACCACAGGTATATCTGGTCACGCTGGAAAGAAAATCACCACCAGACTTTGAGAATATGGACATTTCCCACAGTTTTATCTGGTAACTGAATACTGAGGGGAAAAAACTATGGATCTCCAAAGGCTCCTCTCAAGTGTAAAGTCTAGAAGCTTTTGACGTCCCAGGCAGATGATCTGAGAAAAGTTTTATATTTCTCTTATGATGGTAAAAGATTTCGGAACATAGCACTGGTCCTTGATCACAACTTCTGGGGATCTTCTATTCAAAGCTCCGGCTTAAAGGAAAATCCCTTCTCAGAGATGCACATCAATTGTGGAGGAGGAATAGAGACTTTTTTCAGCCCAAGTCCAAAGGCTCTCCTTTGGCATGAGGTTTGAACTTTAATCCAACAGCTTGAGGGAGAATGAGACCCAAAGACCTTAACTAAAGCCAGTTCATGACAGGGACCTCAACTTCTTCTCTCTGCCAGACTGCAGGCATTAGAAGCGGATATAACGGCTAAAACTTCAGCGTCAGACAGTGCAGCCTTCTCGCCCTCTTCCAGGTGGCATCCGAGTCACTCCGTGCCAAGGGATTGAGAGGGATATACACATTTGGCCAGTCAGGAATTTGGTTTGGAGAAGAACAAGCCCAGAGAGGCAAGGTGCTGGCCTTATCATGAGCTCTAGGGCGCTGAAGGTTTGAGACCAAAAGCTGGATGCTTTCAAGAAGATCAGCTGATACTGAAAAGTGCCAGATTTTCTCATATAGGGGAATTCACACTGAAAGTGTGGTAAAATGTAATCTAAACAGCATTTAAATAAAGGTTCCTTGCTGGTTCCTTGCAGGATAAGGTTCAAGAGCTGCTTTATAGATGCTATATTCGGATCTTTAGATCATCTTTCTTTGGTTCTTCTATGGTTCAGTGCATTGGTTTTGGGTATCGACCTTTAAAAGAGGAAAAAATGAAGCCCATCTGGAGGCTTTGAATAACTTGTACATGTGTTAGCATTCAAAACATACCACAAAAAAAGCTCAATCATAGATTCATTCATCCATAATGATAATTTACCACCCATTTATTGCTATTAATCCATTCAGCACCCTTTCTTCTTATTTTTTTCACACTTCTTTAAGCAACACAACCATTTTCATCTGGGCTAATAGGATACAGACTTCCTGAATACCAAATTCACACATTTGAATTTTGTTTTATTTTTGGTAGACTGCAGTAAGAGGATGTTGAGAGAGTGAAAAAAAAGAAAAAGAAAGAAAAAACGGCCCCTTTTAGGAACAAACTGATTTATGTTTTGGCTCTTATTATGAAAGCTGTCATTTTTCTTGTCATTTTTGTTTCATGTTTCCTGTCGTAATTGGTTGCCACTTGCATAGTATTTTTTGCCTTTTTTTTTTTTTTTCTTTTCTTTCTTATATTAACATTAGTTTTGGTACATTTAGCACTGTTTTTCTATCAGTTAACCTAGAAAACACCCATGACCCATCAGGTCAAAAGCATTAAACTAGATATTAACAAGTTCTTTATGGACCTTTAAAAGTTTATTCTAACAGCTTTTCACTTCTAATTGGAAGCGTGTTTGAATGTGAAGCCTTGCAGAAACATGCCCCCATGGAAAAACGATTTCACCTAATTTAATGTGGAAATAATCATCTTTTCTCCATTTTAGCTTCAGCAAATTACCTTTCTCTGAGCTTTTCGCGAGTTTGTTTCACTAGAGAGACCCTGTAAGTGTCCTCCTACTCTCCAGTTAATTGAGGGCTTCTGACTCGGAGTGCCCCCTTCACTTCTCAAGACAGCTGACTGTTTACACACACACGAGGGAAAAAAATGGTCCAGGATTCTTCTTACTGCCCATAAATTAAGGACAATATGTTGTGCGCAAGGAAACTTCCTTAGTCTTTGGAGGAATACATGCCAACATCAGGAACAGAGTGTTCAATCACTCCGCAAACTTTTTTTCCTGTGTAACCAAACTGCCCCAAACTTTCCGATGGGATCGCCGTGGAAAAACGCGCAACTGTGAGACTCAAACATGGAACTTTTTAACGTCTTTTTAAAGTCATCCATCTGCGTCTGGTGCCTGTGTTTACTACCGCCGAAGTTACTTGCGCAGCTGGGTGAGTCAAAAACATGCTTATATTAAATACTAACGCTGTTTTTAAAGGCATAATTTGACGCAATTTTAAAATGGTTTCAGTATCGCGCATCAGATTGCGCTATTGATGGAAATTAGTTACCCTACGCATGCAACTTCTAAGTTCTGAATGCAAAAAAAAAAAAAAAAAAAAAAAAAGTGATGCTTGCTTGTTTACTCGAGAATTTGCCATATTCCCAGTGCAAAATTTAAATATTCACAAACCTTATGCATAAAAATGTTTTATGTACTTTTCCCCATCATTTCATGTTGTCATTATGATGCTACTATTTTTTTGGTTTGTTTTTATATTGCATGTACTATTTTTTTTTTCTTTTTTAACTGACCTCATAGCATCAGTTTAAAAGAGTTTTATGGGTATTAATTGATCTTATTATTTTTTGATTATTTATTTATATTACTGCAATGCATTATTTTATGATAATATGTAGGCTATTTTATTTCATTTAGGTCATAACCGTTTAAAAGTTGTTTATATGATTTTTGTCTGGCTGCGTCAGGAACATGGTGTTAAGATAAATGTGCTTTCAATCCGCGAGCCATTGTTTTCATTAGTGCTCAATATCCCGGTTCTCCAGCGGGATTGAACAGCTGTTTGAAATCTGTGCTAAACTTCGTTGTAACTCTGCGCACTGACATCCATTTGCGCACCAAATGGAGAGTCTGTCTGTGCAGTTCTGATAGAAACGTGCTCTGTGGAGAAAAGGACGCTCTCTCTCTCTCTCTCTCTCTCTCTCTCTCTCTCTCTCTCTCTCTCTCTCTCTCTCTCTCTCTCTCTCCCTCTCCCTCTCTCTGTCTGTCTCTGTCTGTCTCTGTGTGTGCGTGCAGATGTTTTCAGCAGTCATTAGAGCAGTCAGTAGGTGAGTATTAAGCCTCGGGGGTGCAGTAATTGTGGGAATGTGAGCCTCATGATTGTGGGGTCAGACTGATTAGTGAGGCTGTGATATCTTTACTGTCCTTTCATCCAGCTCATGCCTCATAGACCTGTTTAAAGGTTTTTATTTATTTATTTATTTATTTATTTATTTATTTATTTATTTATTATTATTATTAATCTAGTTAAAATTGTAAATCATTTTAGCAGCTTATTTATACCAGGAATGAGGCGATTTTGGTTTATTGTTTTTATTTGGTTAACTATTTTTATTTTTTTTATTGGCATGTCCTGCAGTACCTTTATGACCACAAGGCACAGAAAACCTTAAGTCTAGTGGTAAATATTGTGAATTCATATATATATATATATATGGTGATCTTTGGTTGCACTTTGTTTGTTAGTGTCACCAGAACTAATATTATTGTAGGCTAATGAATGACATTATTGTATATTAAAGTTTTGACATGATTGTACATTTATTATTTTGTACTAAACTCCTACTTTTGGCGGGTAATGTTTCTATTGTTTGGAGTTTTAGGGATAAACAAAGCTGTAGATAACATTTTCAGATAAATGTCTCAATTTTTTGGTATTGTCTCTTGCACAAAATCCTCCCAGCAGTGTCCTTTCATTCAGCAGACCGTGAACGAGTCCTTCTCCGTGATATTTCTTCAGTGAATCATCAGCGTTGACTTTTCAGTCTTTATTAAATGTCCGACAGCTGTGTGTTTGGATCATGTGATCTCATACCTCATAAGCCTCAGTCAACAAAATCGAGTGAAAAAGAGACGTTACCGAGTCCTCAGGGTTTGGGTGAATTCCTTGGCTGAGCAAGAGGAGGAAACAGAGTGTGTTTGCAACTGTGAAAGTCTTTCGCTTTAATATCAAGGACAGTTTCCTGTGGTCACTGATATTTCATAAACGCAACAGACCCAGACCCAACAAACCCATTTTTTTGAATGAATCTCTCTCTAGGGCCAGAGAGAGTGAATATCTGGAGCTGTTCCTCTCCTGCAGTGCAATCAGCTCTTCATTCAGCCGAGAGGCAGACTGTCACAACAGATAACTCACATTCAGCAGCCCTGCAACCCTCCCACATGCACATATGGATGAACTTGTGTGAAAGATCTCCAGCTTTAAGAATCCTTAAACACTACATGCTTAAAATAAAGATTTTTTTGCAGCTTCTTTGGTTCAGCGGGATCCTTCTTATGAATTAGTTTTTTGCTCTGCAGGAGTTTTTGTTCAATTTTGCAAAACTTTTAAGAACAAACACAAAACTTGTGATTGAAATAATATGAGATATGAGGTTTTTTTTGCTCCCCTGAGAAAAGCCTCAAACCTTTTAAAAGGTTTGCATTGCCCCAAATAGCTATATTTCTCTCGCAAAGGTTTTGTGTTCACCCAAGAAGCTTTACATTTGCTTACAAGACTTTTGTGCATTGAATTTGCGTATTGGTGACTACAATAATAAGATGGAAGGAAAATCGATGATTTGCTTGCAAAAGAAAACATTTGCATCTTGTGTGTGTATTTATGTGCTTTTCCAATTTCTTTCAGTTAGGCTATTAATTAAGTTTAAACTTTTTTTCCTGGTATATGTCAGAATGCATTAGCGTCATACGATCAGAGCATTGGTTTGTGGTTCATTTAAAACACCAGTACATAGAACTATAGAATAAAGTTATTTGTGGAAACTTAGGTCCTTCTATGCTGTCAAACCCATTTTGCTTTATTTATATTTCACTTCTGAAACCACTTGAAGAATTCAAAGGTTTAGACCTGTCTTCTAGTCTTTTGCAGTAACTGGCTTAGCACAAAACAAAAAAAAAAGTGTTTGCGTTGTTCAAAAGTAGTGTGGTGTGTCACAGCATAAATGTTGAGAAAGTGGACGGTGTCCATGTCTAATCTGAAGTTTTCAGTGGGATTCCCTGGTGAGGAAGTGTCTGAAATCCACCCCGTCCCTAAATCAACAGATTAACTGGGCGATCTGAGATGTTTACCCAGCAGTGCTGTCCCAGCTTTGGTTTGAGGCCCGAAAACACGAGTGTTTGTGGAACCTTTGACCTTGTGTAGCAAGATTTGACTGAGGTTGTCATCCCTGCAAGTACAGACAAAGTCCAAATGTGGCTTGCTCTGTTAAACGTGGCCTTCTGGTGAAACTTCTATGCTCAGATCTTTTCAACTGATGAAACTTCTGTTCTGTTTCTATGAGATGGATTTTTGGTGTGATTTTTTTACTTTATGACTGAATAAATCTTTATTTTTCTTGCATGTTGTCTGTTTTTATTTCTACACCTGGGATGTCACTTTTTAATATTTTATTTACAGAAATTTCTACTTTGCTAAATTACTTTGCTGTGGTCATTATTATATATTATATTGTACTTTAAAAATGTCACTTTCCTATTGTCATTTTAATTTTATTTTATTTTACAGTTGTGATGTCACATTTATGTTGTCTCTTTTATGTATTTCATTTAATTTTGCAGTTGTGGTGTCAATTTTATGTAATTATTTTTATGTTGTTATTTTTTTTAATTTAATTTTTTTTATTGTTATTTTACTTTTCAGTTGCGCTGACAAATATCATTTTAGTTTACATTTGCAATGTCTCTTCTGTTATCATTTTTGTTTTATTTTATTGTATTTTATTTTACAAATTTGATGTAACTTCATTTTATTTTATTATTTATTTATTTACTTTATTATTTATTTATTTATTTATATTGTTTTATTACATTTTTATTTTATTATTTTACAATTTCGATGTCATTTATTTTATTTTATTTTACAGTTGTAATTTTCATTTACTTTGCTTTTGTCACTTAATTTATTTTTAACTTTACAATTGTGATGTCACTTTGTCTAATTTGATTATTTTTCATAGTTGTAATTTTCATCTACTTTGCTGTTGTCCCTTATTTTATTGGATTTCACTTAGCTTTTTATTTCAGTTATGATGATGATTATTTTATTTTATTTTATTTTATTTTATTTTATTTTATTTTATTTTATTTTATTTTATTTTATTTTATAATCAAACAACACACTGAAGATTTCAAGCATATGTCTTTCTGAATCTGTGAATGGTGTATGTTTGAATGGAAAGTAAAGCGAGCACCCAGTAGCTGCTTTTACTTTCATCTTGTCTTTAAGCTGGCCACCTTGAAACTCCATTACCTCCTCTTTAGAAACGTCCCCTCAAATCATCCCTGCATCTCCCCACCAAACCATTATTAAGAATTTATAAAATGAACACTTAAATGTCTTTATCTTCATCTTGCCCCATTACACCTCTAAGAGTAAAGCTTAGAGCGTAATTGCAGAGTAATGATCCTTGAATTAGGCTGGAAAGAGCAGGGCATTATGGACTCTAAACCAGCCGAGACATGATCTCATCAGCGCTCCAGTGGGGCAGAAAGCCCTCTCGGCCCGGCCTCGTCTTCCCTCTGGAGAGCAGACAGGATTAGAGGAGAGATTTTCTGCTCTTTTCCACGCTGGTCAAAGGTCACCTGCCCTTATTCTTTATGGGGACTTGCAGATAGTTAGTGGAAACATGTTCCTTTGAACAAACTCTGTATTCGAGACTTCACTGAGAGATGTAGCTTAGTTCTTAACAGTTTTAGATGAAAATGTGAGTGATTTACTATGAAAAACTTGTTGACAATATGCTAGAGTGTTCCTAGGTGGTTGCTAAAGTGTTCTGGGTGCTTAAATGGTTAATTACTTGTCCAAGACTCTAATGACACTGGCCAAAACTCTCCAATCTCGTGAGATGATACTGTAATATTTTAATATTGCTTCCTTTGACCTTTTTCTTTTTATTTGTTGCTTTGCTTGTTTGTCTTTTTGTTTTGTTGTACTTTGCTGATGTTTTGTTTTGCTGCTTTACTTTTTTTTCTTTTTGCTGTGCTTTGCTGACATTTTTATCTTTTGCTTTGCTTTATTCTTTTTGTAGTGCTTTGCTGACATTTTTAGTTGTGCTTTTGCTGGCAATTTATTTGTTGCTTTGTTTTTGTTTTTTTCTTTGTGTTTTGTAGTGCTTTTCTGATGTTTGTTTTGTGTTTTATTTGTGTTTTTGTGATGTTTTGCTTTTTTTGTTTAATTGTGCTTTGTTTTTTTCTTTTTGTTTGTTTTTTCTTCGTTTGTTTGTTTTTGTTGTTGTTGTGTTTTGTTAACAATTTATTTGTTGCTTTGCGTTGTGTTTTGTTGTGCATTGCTGACATTTTTCTATTTTGATTTGCTGCTTTCTATTTGCTCTGTGTTGCTGACAGCTATTTATTTATTTATGTATGTATGTATGTATTTATTTATGTATTATTTTTTTTGTTGTTGTTATGTTTTGCTTTGTTGTGCTTTCCTAACAATTTATTCATTTCTTTGTTTGTTTGTTTTTTTAGTTTAGGTTTTTTTTTTGTGCCTTGCTGAATTTTTGCTTTTTTATTTTTGTTTTGTTTGCTTTGCTGAGCTTTGCTGACAATTGTTTTGTTTGGTTCTACTTTGCTTAGTTGCTCTGCTTTTTTTCTTTTTTGTTGCTTTTCATTTTCATTTGATTTTATATTATTGTTTTCTTGCTGGCATTTTTTTGTTCTGTTGCTCTACTTTATTTTTGTTTTGTTGTGCTCTTGCTGATATTTTGTTTTGTTTTGTGCATTTCGTTTTTATTCTCTTTTTTTTGTTTTTGTTTTGTTGCTTTACTTTGCATTTTTGTTCTTTCTTTTTTTGGTGACATTTTTTGCTTTGTTTTTGTTTGTTAGGCTTTGGTGAATGACTTTTTATTTTTGTTTTGGTTGTGTGTGTGTGTTTTGTTTTTCTTCTATTTTTTTCTTTTTGTTTCGTTTTTTTGTCCTTTGCTGATATTGGCACCAAGTGAATGTCCTGTGTACTGTCTAAAGTCTACATTTTCCCACCAATCTATTGTGTCTATAACACCTGCTATCTGATCTGTCTCAGCTTCCCACGTTCACTGGCAGAGATGGCATGACATCCAGCCCAAACTATCTATTAGCATGTTCAGGGGGAGCATTAGAGGATTACCAGTGTACTGCTGGCCTCATACAAAAAGTGAGACAGGTCCTGTCGATCTCCCTTCCCCTCATAATTAGCCGCAATAGTGACATCTGACCCACTTCGGCTCTGAGATACAGGAAGGATAAGGTGTTACAGATGTGCTGTCTGAGGAAATGGCAAGGGCTTAAAAAGGTTTTAGCCTGAAAGTCACACGTCTATTTTTGTCCCTCTGTTTTGCCATGAGACCTGGACACACGTCGCTGATTCTGCCAACCTTTTCGGCGTAAAGTTAGGAGCAAGAAAAAGGGGGTCAGATAAGGTGCATTATTTTTACCCCAGATAAACGTCCGCCACTGAGGAAGTCACTTTAACCCCCATTTGGGTTTTAATGAACCTGAATGACGTTTTCAAGCCACTGTAATGACACAGTTTTCAACCTTCTCACTCGCTGTCTTCTGAGCGTTGACCTTTGTCTTTGCCGAAAGGTTGTTTTAAACTCTTTTATGAATATTAAAGGTTGTAATTCTGTCTGTGGTTTGACTATGTCCTTGGTTTTTCCAGCTGCAGAGTGCTATCCGGGTGGATACAGAACACTGAGGAACGCATATCGTAGCGTTGATTTTGACTCCACTGAACTTCAGAACACAGCGATACAGGATCTGATCTGTGACCATTCGCTGCCGCCCGGATGGTACCGATTTTCCATAAACAACAAGCCTGCGGAGATGCCGACCCGCTGCGTTGAGGTGAAAAGTTGTCCATTAGTTCTAACTCATTTCCAGACTTTTCCAGTTTCTTGATCTCTGTTTCTTTTTGCAGATGAACCGCTGTGGGACACAGGCTCCAGTGTGGTTGTCTCTAAAGGACAGCTCTCTTCCGAGGCCCGGAGAGGTCAAGCAGCTCTCAGCCTGTGCCACTTGGCAGTTCTTCCATGGAAGCACCAAAGACTGCTGCCTTTTCCGTATCCCAATCTCAGTCCGGAATTGTGGAGAGTTCCTGCTCTACTTCCTGCAGCCGACACAGGGTTGCATGGGATACTGTGCGGAAGGTAGAATAACGTGACTCATTTTTGATGGTTTACAAACACAGGGAGTACCTAGAATAAATTAAATGAAATCATGTGTAGGCCACATTTCATCCCAAAAATATTTAATATTTATAATTTTAATAATTATTTTAATAATGAATAAATATGCTGGATTTTTATGAAAATAATGTCATCACACACACACACACACACACACACACACACACACACACACACACACACACACACACACACACACACACACACACATATACAAAAGTAATGATCCTCAAAGCATTTCATACTTCTGATTTTGTTGTGAGACCACAAATTTGATGTTTGAAATTAAAAGGCGGAATTAAATGTAATTGCAAATGATTTGCATCTTAGTGACATAATTCACCTGTAATATCCTCTAAAACAGCGAGGCTTGCACCAGTAGAAGAAACAATGAAGAGTTTCTTTCAGGCCCATTTAATATCACATCTATAGATGTTCCCTGCACAACAGCCCAGTGAGAAACTGCCATCTAATTTGTAGGGGGTGATCAATATTTCACTTTCTTTGGCTGAGTTTCCTCTCTGACTTTCTCAAATATCTCCTAGATCCATATAAATGACTGTATCATCAACCGTGTGTGAGAGTATTTGGGTCATTTTTAGTTTAGGATCGATTTTGGGCGACTGAAGTTCTGCAGGGGAGCAAATCAGATTACTGGATTCATGTAGCAATATTTCACGTATTTATGACACTTCCATGACGGCTTCAGGAAGAAGGAAACTGTTTGGGTTTTAGAGTTTTGGCACGGCATGAAAGTCAGGGTTTCTTTCCACAGCACTATGTACTGTTTAATGTGACATAAGTCAGACTGATCCTCTTACACAAAGGTAAGGTCTAAATGATTTAATAAATAATTAAATCTATCTATCTATCTATCTATCTATCTATCTATCTATCTATCTATCTATCTATCTATCTATCTATCTATCTATCTATCTATCTATCTATCTATCTATCTATCTATCATCTATCTATCTATCTATCTATCTATCTATCTATCTATCTATCTATCTATCTATCTATCTATCTATCTATCTATCTATCTATCTGTTTGTCTATACTATAAAAGTTTAAACAGGTAGTGTTGAGCATAAAATATATTTTTTTATTTAATAAAAACTATTCAATAAAAACAACACCCTTCATGCATCGTAGGACTGATTTTTGCAAAAAGGCCTGAAAAATAAATAAATAATTTGTTTACAGTTTTTCTCAGTCGCTTTGGTGCATTTCTCGAATCATCCTTAACATTTCTCAAAACAATTCGTACAGACAGCACCACACAATGGATTTCCTGCAAGAGCCTGTAATTTACTCAACATCTTTAGTTCATCTCTCAAAAGAAAGTATTTATGTCAGTGAACATATCAGTGCCATCAGAATGAAAAGTCCTTGTGTCATTGTTCATAAACAAGATAGTCAAAATGCTTAGTCGTGTTGTCAATATAACATTGCACTCTGTAAGTATTACCTGCTGTAAAGTATAGTTTGGATTACAGTTACTGTACTGAAATGTTGAAGGCCACACTTCTTATGTATGCCATATATCCATTTTAAAAATACAAATTTACTCACTACTGAATGTGGGATATTGTTTGAAAGAGACTGTTTCAAAATGTTTGAATTATTGAGGATATGGTCGATCTCCCAATATTTTGCTGCACCCTTCAGCCATTGTAAGGTCATGATTGACAGCATGGTCCACAATAGATATGCGCCTCTATCATTGGCCTCTTCTGCCTCTTCCTCTGTTTTGCCCCTTTACTCCTCTTCTTCCTCTCGGCTGTTGGCCCTGATCATTTTCTGGATGTTCATCCATCGTCAGAATTTGTAACTCTTGTGTTGTCCTCTGTCTATATATGCTTTCCAATTGAAGATTCATGAGATGCACCTTTGAGCTATTTCAGAGAACTGGTTTATAATTGGCTGATCTACATTCTCTTTATTAGTGAAAGTCAAGATTTACTTCCACAATTCATGGCAAATTTACAAAAAGTCTAATAGAAATGTGTAGAAAATATGTTTGACAGTTTATGACGACTAGATTAACCATTTTGCATTTAATGACTTTTACGATGAACTAATAACTAGATGTTTTGAGGAGTAAGACATATTTTGAGCACCACGATATTAGCAACTGAAAATGTTGGAGACCGTAGACAAATGTACATAATCAGTTGCATGAATGAACCAAAGCAATCGTATGTACAAAACTGCTTTTATGATGTGCACAAGCGACTAGATGAGGTGAAGGTTGAACAAGTAGTTTTGAAATGTTCATTTCTGATCTGAGAAATGCATCAAAGTGGCTGAGAAAAAACTATATTAGACTTTTATTTGCCATGAATTGTGGAAGTGAAACTTGACTTTCACTAATGAAGAGAATGTAGATCAACCAATGATAAACCAGTTCTCTGAAATAGCTCTAAGGTTCATCTCATGAATCTTCAATTGGAAAGCATATATAGACAGAGGACAAGCAAGAGTTACAAATTCTGACCACAGACTTGCTAATTTTTTATTTTTTATTTATATATTTTTATTTTTTTTTATATCACAATGACATTGTAATGCGTTTTTTTGTTGTTGTTGTTGTTGTTGTTGTTTTTTTTTTTTTTTTTTGGTCATATCATTAGTAAAAGTGTAACTGGGAATTCTATCCAGTCTCTTTCAATCAATATCCCACATACAGTAATGTGAATATTTGTACTTTTGAAATGGATATATGGCATATATAAGAAGTGCAGCCTTCTGCATTTCAATACAGAAACTGTTTCCATAGTTTACATCAGGTAATACTAACAGAGCACACTGTTATATTGACAGCATGACTAAGCATTTTTGATCTTGTTTGTGAACAATGACACAAGGACTTTTCATTCTGTTAGTTATTCAGTTCATTGACATAAATACTCAAAATCTTTAGTTAATCTCTCAAAACTAGGTAAGTTACAGGCTTTTGCAGGTAATCCATTGTGCGGTGCTGTTTGTATGAATTGTTTTGAGAAATCCACATACTTCTTTGCAAATATTACAGTAAGGATGATTTGAGAAATGCACCAAAGCAATTGAGAAAAACTGTATTGAGGATATGGTTGATCTCCCAATATTCAGCTGCACCCTTCAGCCATAGTGGCCCTTATTTCATCTGATATGTGCCTTTGTCCTTGGCCTCTTCCTCCTCTTCCTCTGTTTTGCCTCTGTATCCTTCCACCATGCATCTTTACTCTTCTTCTTCCTCTCGGCAGTTGACCCTGATCATTTATGTTCATCCATCGTCAGAATTTGTAACTCTTGTGTTGTCCTCTGTTTATATATGCTTTCCAAGGTTCAAGAGATGCACCTTAGAGCTATTTCAGAGAACTGGTTTATAATTGGTTGATCTACATTCTCTTCATTAGTGAAAGTAAAGATTCACCTGCACAATTCATGGCAAATTTACAAAAATTTACAAATGTTTATGACAACTAGATAAACCATTTTGCATGTAATGACTTATATACGATGAACTAATGACTAGATGTTTTGAGGGCTAAGACTATTGCACAGAGAACTATATTTTGAGCAACATGACATTAGCAACTGATAATGTAGGAAACCGCAGACAAATGTGACCCTGGACCACAAAACCAGTCATAAGGGTCAGTTTTTCAAAACTGAGATTTATACATTTCAGTTATAAGCTTTCCATTGATGTATGGTTTGTTAGGATCAGACAATATTTGGCCGAGATACAACTATTTGAAAATCTGGAATCTGAGGGTGCAAAAAAATCTAAATATTGAGAAAATCGCCTTTAAAGCTGTCAAATGAAGTTCTTAGCAATGCATATTACTAATCACAAATGAAGTTTTGATATATTTACAGTAGGAAATTTACAAAATATCTTCATAGAACATGATCTTTAATTAACGTCCTAATGATTTTTGGCATAAAAAAAAATCAATAATTTTGACCCATGCAATGTATTTTTGGCTATTGCTACAAATATACCCCAGCGACTTAATACTGGTTTTGTGGTTCAGGGTCACAAATGTACATAATAAATTGCATGAATGAACCAAAGCAATCACAACTTGTTCAAAAGAATGAGAAACTGCTTTTATGATGTGCGCAAGTGACTTGATGATGTTGAGGATGAACAAGTAGTTTTGAGCAGTTCATTTCTAATCTGAGAAATGCACCAAAGCCACTGAGAAAAACTGTAATAAAACCACATTTATATATTCAATTTTATTTATTTATGTATTTATTTATACTGCAAAAGTATAAACAGGAAGTGTTTTACATCATTGGTTAACTGGTCATCTAGAAAAAAATATCTAAATAAATATATATATTTTTTTCTTTTTAAATAAATATGTTTTAATTGTTAAAATGTTAAATTAAAAATGTGTATTGATTTATTTATTCAATTAAAGTATAAAAGGAAGTTTAATGACTTTGTTGTTGTTTGTTTTGTTTCATTAGTGGCTTCACCATACACGCCTAAATCATGCCCACCTGGAGAAACCAAAGTTAACGGCTTATGTAAGGGTAAGTTTTTTTTAGTTCTATATTTTTAAAATGTATTACATCTCTATATTTCTATTTCATCTCATGACCTTTTCTGTGAAGCGAACGTCCCCTCACTGCCCTCAAAACCCGTGGTGACCCCAGAGCTGGTCGGCAGCAGCGTCCACCTCCGCTGCTCCTTCACTGGGGTGACGTCCGTGTGGCCGGTGGGGTATCAGGTGGTGTGGGCCAGATACTCCTCCAACACCATGAAGGTGGAGATCAGACGAGACACGACCATGAGACTCTACTCACTTGTGGAGATGGACGGAGTTCACTTCAGACTGGGAGAAACGGTAAAGAGAATATTGTAGAATGTGGTTTTAATGTAAAATTAAATTTAGAAAGTCTAATTTTGCTTAGGATTTGTTGAGAATGATAAAAAGGGCTACAATGTTTAGTAAATTGCTTTAAAATTTCCAGTGTTATGCAAATACATTTTAGCCTGGTTAGCCCTGCCCCGCCCACAGTGAAATCTCATTGGTCTAAAATCCTGCTGCGCATATCTGCTTATTAAACATCAAACGTGTTTTGATTGGATGTGAGTTTGTCACTTCATGCAACATTTCTGTTTGAAGTCAAGACAATAATTATGTTTCCATTAATGTGGTGAATTTAATTTCTACATTCATTATATATATATATATATATATATATATACTCAAGAAAACATCATGTTTGCTAACCATTGGTGAATTAAAATGTCACATGACTTTTTTGACGGACATGGTGTATAGTGCATGCATTGTACATGTGCGTGTCTTTTTATCGAATTATAATATTTCCTTCGCAAATGAGCGTTTACGTTTTTAAGCACACTTTGGAACATTTATTCGCATCTCTTAGAACTTTTCACTGCAATATACCAAAATTCGTTAAAAAAAAATTCTGTTTTTTTTTTTTTTATGTACGTCTTCTTACCATACTAAAATATTTCCTTCTAAAGCGAGTGTATAAATTTTTTATGCACATTTTGAAAATGTTATTTTAAATACAGACAAAACTGAGAATTATTTACTGCGAAAAAATTTGTAAAAAAAAAAAAAAAAAATTACAAATTTTTCAAAATGGTAAAGGATTTATATGAAGTTCATATACATTTGAAAAAATTATATAATTTGTAAAATAATTACATAAATGGGAACCTGGCTTGACACTGAAACCTAAAACAAAATTTAATATGTAAAGTCAACTACAATCAGTATTGTTTTTGCTTTTTGACTATAGCTATGAATTTTTCAGGAGTGATAGAAATATGTTAGATAGCAATATATGAATGTGATAGAAATATTTGAATTTTTGGCCACATCTGGTGAGTCTTAAAGCTCTATCATTGTCTTTTGATTTTTTCCCTCTGGCGTAATGTACACCAGACAGCCGTTAAACTCTTGCCTTACCACACTAAGAAAGGAATGGGTTCGTTGAGGGGAGTCTTCAGTCATGATGCCCTTTGACCTCTAATGTGAGTTTAGAAAGTGTTTCAGTGGAAGTGAGACCGGGTCAAGAAAGAGGAAAGGTCAAATCAAAGCCACATGTGTGTACAAACCGTAAATAACACAGAAGTGAAACACTGATGAGTTTTCTCTATAAGTTTCTCTATATTCTGATTTGTTCATTTTGATGTGAAGTTTGAAGGAGGTTTGAATCTTGAAGTTTAAGATGTGCTGTGCTACCTGCAGTCATAAAAAAACAAAACAAAACAAAAAAAACATGTGTTTGTAGACCACAGAGGCCCCCGTTTGTGGAACACCATTATTCCGGTTTGGGTTGTGAGGTTCCCTTAAACATGTGTCACAGCTGGACTTAGTCAAACACACACACACACACACACACACACACACACACACACACACACACACACACACACACACACACAAAAACACACCTTGAGCTCCCTGTAATTCCCATATACAGGCAAAACAGACCTGAAAATCCATCATACACACACAAAAGGACGTTCAAACAAACATAGTTCGTTTCAGTGCCATATTTGGCTTTAAATGCCATGTAATGATGTAGTCTGTTAAATACATTGGTGCGTTATGAAATAAATCTTTGATTTTTAGGTTTTAATTCTCATCTTTGTTTTGTAATTAATGGTTCCTTGTATATTGTAGTATGTTTCTGAATTTTTTTTTTAAATTAAATAAAACAAATAAAATTAATTTAAATTAAAAAAAAATATTATTTTATTTTTTATTTCTTTTTAATTTATAGATAGATAGATAGATAGATAGATAGATAGATAGATAGATAGATAGATAGATAGATAGATAGATAGATAGATAGATAGATAGATAGTATATTGACATCAGCAAGGCAACATTCGCATATGAATAAAATCTATGAAAATAATTAATGTACATTTTTATTTTAATTATTTATTGTTTATGGTACACAAAAGTTCATTATATATTTTATTTTTATTATTAAAATTGTATATGAATTGTTTGTTTTGTTTTGTATTATTATTACTGTTATTTTATTTATTTATTTTTATTTTGGCATATATATATATTTTGCTTTATTAGCAAGGTTACATTCCCATAAAGGAACACAAATATTACAATTTAAATCACTTTAATTTTGATTTATTATTTATTATTAAAGTAATAAGTAAGAGAAAGTGTTCATTTTAAATAATTTAAATAATTAAAATAGCTAAAAATAAAATTAATATATAAAAATATAAATTAAATTTTCTTCTTTTTTATTAATAAATGGTTCCTATTATTCTTATTATTTAATAATTAATTTTTTTTCATATTTTTATTAATATTTTTAATTATTTTAATTATTTTTATTGGATTAAGAAAAATGAAAGCATTCCCTGCAATAAAAGTGTACCATTACTGATTTGTATAGTTTCTATCTCTTAGCTCAATCAGCATGACCTTCATGACAGTCTGGTTTGATTGACAGTTTTCCTGCTGTGTGTCGACCTTCCTGTTAAACTCCTCCAGCTTGCAGTCGGCGTCTAAAGAAAGCTCTGGGTTTTTTGCAGGAATTAAGGTAAATCCTGTTACATCTAATTCTTCATAATTATGATGGATCATGCGTCATGCACAACGCCTGAAGCAATAATTACTGGCTAAATACACATTGCAGTATTGCAAATATTATGTTGCATAATTACCCATGTCTAACAGAGCTGTATGATGGTGTTTGATTTACACTGGCTTCGGCCAACCTTCCAACACTTTTTCTGCAGTTTATTCCAGATGTCCTGTACATCCGTGAGGACGCTAAAAAGCATGTATTGGCTGTACACAGCACAGTCCCTATTTCCTGCCATGGATTTGAGCACAACCGCCGCTGCAAATTGACTCTTGCTCTCAGCGTACATGAATCAGGTGTGTGCGAGTCACTGAAAAACTCGTATAATTTTGTTGTTTGTTAATTATGTATCTATTCATTTTTATTTGTTTTATATTTACAGTTTTAAATTTGTATATATATATTTTTTACTTGCCAACTCAAGTGCTCTGATCGCTTCTGTGAAAAATTGTTCCGAAGCCAATCTTTCAGATGTTATTTTTTCATTTTTATTTTTAAATTTTTAAATTCATATATTTTTTTATTTGCTAAGTTTTATTGCTTCAAGTGCTCTGATCGCTTATGCGAAAAAAAAAAAAAATCTTAAGGAAGTATTTCGGTATTATTTTTATTTACAATTTTTAAACGCCTTTTTATTCTATTTTGTTTTTATTTTTATTTATTTATACATTTTATTGTATTTTATTGTACAGTTTTTAAACTCGTGTATATGTTCAAACCCTCTCAATCTCAACCAAATTTTTCACTTTTAATTTGAATGTTTTTTTTTAAACTGTGAATATTCTTTCTTCTTCTGAATACTGATAGAAATCTGTAGTTGTGTTCATAAAATGTCTTTCTCATCTTGTCTTACGCTTTATGTAGCTTTGGTAAAATGCTTTGAATGTGACCGCATGTGCATGAATTATCCTTTTCCTCTCAAGAAAATTTTGTCTTTGAGTTTTTTCATTTCGTTTGAGGATGAATCTACTAATAATCTTTGTCCGAATGTCTCAGACGATGTAGTCATGGGGGTTTCAAACGTGGCCTTATCATCCTGCTCGGTCGAGCTCCTGTCCCAGCCCTGTCGAAACAGCGTCTGTGCTCAGGGTACCGTGACTCTCAGCGCTGTTACTGATTTCACCCGGGACGGGAACCGGGTCAGCTTCCTCTCCACTCAGCCAGCCGAAGGCAGCCCTCGCCTCTGGAGAGGTTACAACCCTCCTGCACTGAAGGTTAGCCAAACTTTAGCATGCATTTCAAATTTAATATTAGTTGCTTGATTGGTTTTGTGCTTAATTATTATCTGTAATTTGATAAGTGCTCTTTGAAATGGCCTTCGGGACAATGAAGTGCTTAAGATTAGAATATATTTACATGATAATGTTTTCAAAGGGAATTTTTCTTGCTCTTTTTACAATTTGACCCACCCTGTTGAACTCCAGTGTGCCCTGGTGGTACACTGACATTAACCAATCACAACAAAGGTTATTTGCATATAGAAGTCTTAAAGGTACAGTAGTAAATGATAGTCTAAGAGTGCAAACAACACTGTTACCACAGTTTTCACACTTAAAATAAGTAAAATGTTTTTTTATAAAGAAGAACCCAAGAAGTAGCATCATTTGGACCATTTCTACATCAAGGTGGGATGTTAGTAAACTTTCGTAATTTTTATTAAAATTATGTTGTGATGATTGCATTAGTCAAACATTCAACCCTGTTAAGAAAAAAAAAATGATCATGCAAAAATTCGAAAATGACTAAGCAAATATTTTTGTTTAGTAATTTTTGGGAAAATAAGTTTATTAACTTCTGTAAATCGAAATTTCTTTCAAAACTATATCTTAGTAATAGACTAATTTTGGCTACATTTGCAACCCTGTTACTATTTATTTATTCTTTTTAATTTTGATTAAGCATTTTCCATTTTATTTAAGAAAATAACAAAATCACATAAATCAAGGTTTTATCATTAGACTATTAGGTAACACTTTATAATAACTGCACGCTATTAATCATTAGGTAAGCATTAGTAAATAGTCAGTTCATCTTTAATAAAGGATTGTCCCAACATTAATAGTCATTAGTAAGCAGTTTATAAATACAGCTATACATGCCTTGTTCTTGATTTATAAGCATATCTAATACAAAAGAGATTTAAAGGTTTAGTTATCGTCCTAACAGAAAAAAATAAAATAAACAAACACAACACAGAGGGATACAGAACTCAACTGTACACTCGGATTTTTATTTTTATTTATTTTTTCTATGAAAGTTTCATTTTTTATCAAGTACAATTTTGTGAGACAGTTTGACAGACATGTTTTGAGCATTTTCTTTTTTGTCTGTTGTATGGACTAGTAGAGTTCAGCAAAGGTTAGATTTTTTCGTACCACTCCAGGTTTGAAATATACTGTGACTCAGCCTTTACAGCTCTCATAATTGACCCCTGCTGAAAGGAAGAAAGAGCCTCTAATAAGGCCAACACCGAAAGGACAGACAAGAATGTGGTAATTCAGAAGGAAAGAAACGTAAACACACATAAACTGCCAGTCTTCTTAAATAATGTGTCACCGCCGGCCCCAGACCACCATCTGTGTTGTCTGTAAACATGAAAGCCGCTCAGTGCCCTTTAATAATGGGAAGAGACTGTACTCTTCTGCATTATAATTAGACAAGAGCCAGCATAGCTCCGCAATTATTATCCCTATCAATGGCATCTAAATTGCAATAAGTTGATTCCCTGAGATGGTTTCGCTACTTTTTTATGAGTCATTTTTCTATGTAAGTAATAGATAAATTTGCAGTGCAAATAGCTGCCAGTATGAATGATTCATTACCAATTACTTCTTTTTTCCGAATGCAGATCACAGTTCAAGATGTTCCAACGGCGACCTGTTACTCACTAACTGACCCTCATGTCATTACATTTGATGGCAGGTAAATATTTCTTAAATAGTTTTTAGACAAGTTTCTCTCTTTCTTATTGCTCAACTGGTAAAGTTTTGCGATAATATGACAATAACAATGGCAAGGTCATGGGTTCAAATCTCAAGGACCACCGTAATTATACGGAAAGGTTTTTATTTATTTATTTATATATATTTTTTGTTTTTGGCATTTTCAAAGGACAATATGAATTCTTCTAGATCGCCTGTGCAAGCGCCTTATTACGACCTATATTTACGTTTTAAAGTTAAGCGCCCTCTAGCGCGCATAAAAATAATGACAGTGTCGTGTTGCGTCTGTCGTCATGAAATGACGTATGACTGTCATTACCAGTCAAAATGCGTGTTTATTTAAATGCAATGTGTGGACTTTTTACACCGATCTCACGGTAATTCATATATATTTTACTAGGTGGCTAATTCATACGAATGACCACACCTAACCCCACCCCTAAACCTACCCCTTACAGAAATCATGCAAAATCATGATTTTTTTAGTGCACATTTTATGAGTATAACGCAATGCTCCACCAACTGAGCTACACGAAACCCGAATTATAACGCAGATAACAGAGTACAAAACGTTAATATGAAAATGTCCTGTTGCCGATAGGGGCACAATTGTAGTATAAGCTCTGATGGGTCGTATTTCAGGGATTTGGACAAACGACCTATACGGGCGTACTGGTTGGAGGACAGGTTGATATATATATACATATATATTCATATATATATATATATATATATATATATATATATATATACAGTGCACTAGATTCTAGCTGTCACTACGACAAATATCAGCTGATTTGTTTAAAAAGCCATGCATTAAAGCTGAAATACAGCCTGAACGAAGACAACAATACAACCACTAGACTAGTGATCATCAAATCCTTTTAACAGTTTATTTTACAGACTTTATTTTAAAGTCTTCCCTTTTTTTCACAAAAACTTTGCTCTCTAGAAAACGTTTCAATTTCGGCTGAAAATATTTCAAGTTCAAGTGTTAGCATTATATACACTGAATTAATACAAAATATGAAATTAATTAAATTAATAACAGAAAAATTAGGAATGTTGGACAATAAATATATAAAAGGAATATAACAGCTTGACAGTAAACTGTTTTTGCAGTATTGTCTTATATTAATGTCCTTTAAAGAAAGACAAAATAACTTTTAAAGAACTTTTTATGTAAAAAACAAAACAAAAACACATGTACATCCATTTTCTCCAAAATTGTTTAATTATTTAATTATGACAGACACCGCAATGCATCATGTTCTAGATCATCATGTTTGTAGTGTGTTCCAGGGGATTAAAACGTACAATATATACAGTATTTCACAAAAGTGAGTACACCCCTCACATTTCAGCAACAATTTTAGTATATCTCTTCAAGGGACAATATTACACAAATGAAACTTTGATATATTTTAGAGTAGACAATGTGCCGCTTGTATAAAAGTACAGATTTACTGTCCTCTAAATATAACTCAACATATAGCCATTATTGTCCAAATAACTGGCAACAAAAATGAGTACACCTAAGTGAACATGTCAAAACTGTGTCCCAAGTGTCAATATTTTGTAGGGGCATCATTGTTATCTAGCACTGCCTTAATCCTCCTGGGCTTGGAATTCACCAGAGCTGTGCAGGTTGTTGCTGGGATCCTCTTCCACTCCTCCATAATAACATCACGGAGCTGCTGGATGTTAGACATATGGTGCTGGAGACATATTTGGCCACTCCATCACCTTCACCTTCAGCTTAATCAGCAGGCAGTTGTCATCTTGGCGATGTGTTTGGGGTCATTATTATATTGGAAAACTGCCGTTCGGCCCAGTTTCTGAAGGGAGGGCATCATCTTCTGCTTCAGAATGTCACAGTACATGTTGGAATCCATGCTTCCCTCAATGAACCACAGCTCCTCAGCACCAGCAGCACTCATGCAGCCCCAGACCATGATGCTACCACCACCATGCTTGACTGTAGGCAAGACACAATTTTCTTGGTACTCCTCACCAGGGCATCGCCACACATGCTGGACACCATCTGAGCCAAACAAGTTTACCTTAGACTCATCAGACCACAGGACATGGTTCCAGTAACCCATGCTCTTGGACAGATTGTCTTCAGCAAACTGTTTGCAGGCTTTTTTGTGAGCCAGCTTCAGAAGATTCTTCCTTCTGGGACGACGGCCATGCAAACTGAATTGTTGCAGTATGCGGCGTATGATCTGAGCACTGACAAGCTGACCTTCCACTTCCGCAACCTCTAAAGCAATGCTGGCAGCACTCATGCGTCTGATTTTTGAAGCCAGCTTCTAAACCTGACGCACAGCACAAAGACTCAACTTCTTTGATTGACCCTTGTGAGTCCTGTTCCGAGTGAAACCCGTCTTGGAAAACTTCTGTATGACACTGGTCACTGTACTGTAACTCAGTTTCAGGGCGTTACCGAACTTCTTATAGCCTCAGCCATCTTTGTGGAGAGCAATTCTAATTCTCAAATCCTCAGAGAGTTCTTTGCCATGAGGTGCCATGCTGAACATCCAGGGGTCAGTACGAGAGAATTGTACCCAAAGCACCAAATTTTAACTGCTCTAAAACAAGATACACAAATTTGTATAGTCCTGTCAAGCAGACAAAAACATGAACATGATGAATAGGACATGTGGCTTTGCATGGTTAAACGACATATAGCTGTTTTCACATAGGGTGTACTCACTGTAACTTTCGAAGTTACGGTTGAGACCTCCCATTATTTTCTCGGAAAAACAATGAAATTGACTCAAGATACTTATGCACATGATAAAGGATGTCTTGAATGTCCCAAAATGATCAATAACTCATTTTCGACCAAAATCTAAGTAAGGTCTTTTGCCTTTGCTCGGCAGTATATATTTTTTTTTAACATATTATAGTTTTTAGACAATGAGGTCATTTCTTTTTTGTGACTCATCTGGTAAAGCATTGCACAAACAACTAACAATGCCAAGGACGTGGGTTCAATTCCCAAGTAGCACCATAAAATTGCTGAAGGATTTTTATTTCTTTCTTTGGCATTTGCAAAGGATAATGTTCTAGATCACCTATGATTATTTTGGCATAAGTTATGTGACTTTTAAATGACAGATGCCCAGATGGTACATTTTCAGGTAACGAGGTAGAAAAATAAAAGTCACTTTGGATTTTAGATTTATCACTTATACTCTTTTTTTATTATTTAAGGGTAGGTAAAAAAAAAAAAAGTACACATTTCTTTTTTTTTTTTGAAAAAGAGTTCCTTTCTTTTTTGTAGCTTAACTGGTAAACCCTTGTGTTAACAGCTAACATCTCCAAGGTTGTGGTTTCGATTCCCAAAAATTGAGCACAAGGAATTTACTGAAGGCTTTTTATTTTTTTTTTCTTTGCATTTGTGACAGACAATTTGAATTCTTCTAAATTGCCTGGTTGTGTGACTTAAGTTGTGGCACTTTTACATGGCAGATGTTTAAATGGTATACGTTCAGGTAATGAGGCAGAAACATAAAGGTTACTTTGGATTTCAGATTTGTGTGGCACATATCTATCATTTGTACTCTTAAATTTGATATGATTTGATGGCAGGTAAAATATGTCCAAGTTGATAGACAATATTTTTTTGTTTTTCGTTGTTGTTGTTTTTTGGAGCTTATCTGGTAAAGCGCTCCGCAAACAACGAACAATGCCAAGGACGTGGGTTCAATTGCCAAGTAGCACAAATCATTTACTGAAGGCTTTTTATTTCTTTATTTGGCATTTGCAAAGGACAATTTGAATGTTCTAGATCGCCTGTGATTATTTCGACACAAGTTATGTGACTTTTACATGACATATGCTCAAATGGTACATTTTCAGGTAATGAGGCAGAAACGTAAAGGTCACTTTGGATTTCAGATTTGTGTGGTGCAGATTTATCACTTGTACTCCTTGAATTTGGCTCAGAAGGAGGGATCTTCATGAAAGTGTATGGGAACTGTCCTCATTAGCGGATATGTCCTTGACAGACGCCAGACCTGTGCCACAGTTTCCTCCAGTAGAGTAGCACATATGGCCCAGATGGACAATAGATATGGATTTAAACACACACTATAGCGATATGTATTGAGCAATGTGTGTTTGCAGCAATGTCAACGCACAGAGCAATAACCGCAAAGTGTCACGGTCACCATCAAAGTAAATGATGCTGAAACTGTCCTGTGAAAATTACTGCCTCGGTTTCTCTCTCTCAAATTCTTGCTCTTGTTTTATCTTACAGTTGTTTTTAAAAAGACTCTTTCTTCCTGCCCCTCCTCCACTTTGCCATTAAGCTCAAGTAGTCCTCTGAGAGGTTGTATTCAGCTGTCTAGTCTTTAAAGGTTGTTTAAAGAGTGCACACAGAGGTTTCTGAATTTCATTTATTTTAATCACCATGACTTTTAGCACAGCAAAACAGAACTCGGAAAAGAAACAAAATAACTATCAGTCTGTATATCATATCTCTTTCTGTGTATCTGCTAAGTTAAATCATAATTGGTCTGTTAATTAATTACATTTCATTCATTTTGACATTGACATCTATTAATCTAAATATAACCCTATTCCACTCAGGCGCTACGAGAACCAGCAAACAGGCACATTTTTGCTTTATAAGAGCACAAAGCGTGTATTCGAGGTCCATACGAGGCAATGGGATTGTGGGAGTCGACATTACTCTGTGGCGTGTACCTGCGGAGTGGCGGCTCGAGAGGGCAACGAGGTTGTGACCTTTGACATGTGCAATGGGCAGCTGCAGGAAACACGTCCGGACTTGTCCGTCAAAGCCTTGGGACAATCTGTGACCAATCAGATCAAGATCCATGAGACGCATCAAGGGAAGAAAATCACGGTACGGTTACAATCCAGTGCTGGGGTAGCTAATAATGAATTAATGTGGATTTTATTTGAAGACTATTTTATGCTGCATTAAAAAAAAAAAAAAAAAAAAAAAACTGACAAAACAATCAGATCAAGGAAAAACTGTTTCACTTCTGAACCAAAACTATTGAAACTCAGTCAGTGTTGGGGTAACGCATTATAAGTAATGCGAGTTATGTAATCAGATTACTTTTTCAAGTAATTAGTAAAGTAACACGTTACTGTTAAATTTACAAAAAAATATCTGAGTTACTTTTTCAAATAAGTTACTTTTTTCCCTTTTGTTCACTCATACCTCTCCTGTCCACATGTTGAGAGAAATTGGGAGTGAAGTGCAGAGGCACTTCCTTCACACTGAAGCTTATTAATTTTACTTTTGGTATGAAATGGCCCTTACAGTTGCCAAAAATATAACTTTTGAGGTTATTTTATTAGTAAAAAACAAATAAGCAAGCCCAGCCCAGTTGAAAAAAAAGTAACTCATAAGTAATTTAATATATTACTTTTCAGAAAAAGTAACTATGTAATGCAATTAGTTACTTTTTCTTGGAGTAATGCAATATTGTATTAAGTAACTTTCCCCAACACTGCTCACAGTGTAAAATATATTAGATTTGACTGAATACACAATAGACCATATAATACCACATTGACATGCAAACTCAGGAAACCTCAGTCATGCTCACTGTGAAATGTATGCAGTTCAAGTTTCAATTTCTTGGCGAAATTGTCTGAAAAGTAAACACAGACCTCATCTGTTTGGAAAAGATGCTTTTTTTCCCTGCGAAAAAGATTTTAAAGCGCTCGGTCTCCACAGACCATCGGTCTGTCAGTGCAGCAGATGTTGTCATTGTTGCATTGTGACACAGTTTGAATGAGAAAGTGTTTTGTGATGGCTAAATTTATCTAGATTTGTAATATTCTGATGTAGACTCTTGACAAATTGCCACTAATGTCCTCGTAACCAGCTGGCAGGGAAATGGGATCTTTTACTAACATGTGCATTTAGTTTATGATTAAAGCTGGGGTAAACTGAAGTTTAGTTTAGTTTAGGTAATTAATGAAGTAATAATTTAAGATAGACCCAGTGTATGCATGGACAGACAGTGAAAAACAAATATATTTATGTATATAAATTAATAATATATCATAAATAATATTTTTTGTCAAATATACAGAATATATAAATATATTAATAATAAATAGAAATATAAATGAACATGTTTTTCTCTTTGTAGATGTTTTTCTCCATCTTTTATTTTAAATGCATAACAGGATATTTTAATAAAAATCTGTACTTGTCACTATCCAAACACTTGCCTTGCATATTTAAGGGTCAGCATGACCTGATTTTGATTTAATGTTTAATATTAACTATCTAAGAATTTAGGTGATTTTCGTTTGACCCCTGCAGATCGTTTTTGCCTCAGGGGCGTTTGTGCGAGCAGACGTCAGTGATTGGGGAATGAGTCTGTCCGTCAGGGCTCCAAGTCAGGACTTTAACGCCACCAGAGGCCTGTGTGGGTTATTTGACCGGAACAGCCACAATGACCTCCACCATCCTGCAGGCACAAGCTACCGTGACAAAGACCTAGAGGAATTCGTTCAGGGCTGGAGGTGAGAAATGCTTTTTCAACATCTATGTAGTCGATATATCATTAGAAACAATATATGGCACTTAATTGAGCTGTTTAGTTTAAGACGGGTAATAAATCTAGTCAGAACTAAAGCTGTCATGAGGTGGGCCACTAAGGATTCTCTAAGGCTCTTCAACTCCAGTCCTGGAGGGCTAGTGTCCTGCATACTTTAGTACCAATCCCAATTTAACCCACCTTTCTGTAATTTGCAAGTAATTCTGAACATCTTAATTTGTGTTTGGTTAAGGTAAATTTTAAACTCAGGAGGACACTGGCCTCACAAGACTGGAGTTGAAGTGCCCTTCTCTAAGGTATACCTGTAGATTTAACTAATGGTCCTGGTCAGAAATATGGAGCTATAATGCTAGTGAGAACTATGAAAATGTTCAGACATATGTACAAAAATTGTCACACATTTACAAGTTGCAAACTTCCAAAAGATACCAAATAAGTAGCAGTAAGTAGGAGACTTGGATATCAGTTCGGTTTCAGATTAGAGTTTGCATCGCCATTTAACCTTGATTTGCTCGTTTTAATGTCAAATATAATTAAAGCAGAGGAAAGTCTCTAATCTAATGGGCTAACCTTTCTCGAACTCTAAATCCTCTCTTGACGCAGTGCTTGAGGGCTTAATTCAAAGGCTGATTTGAGACAGTCATATTTTTGTTTTATTTCTCCGTGTCAGGATTGCGCCTGGGGAGAGCCTGTTTGACAGCACGCCACCTGCCGTGGATGAGGAGATAAAGTGGAATTTCTGTGCTTGTCAAAAGGGATACAGCCTGTCCCTCCATTCAGCACGTGCCTCCGAAGGCCTATTAAACCTGCCTCCCATCTCTCGCTGCATATCTCACGATGACACAGATTACACATCCTTGTTCCCCTTCAAAGATGCCACTGCCGAGTACGCTGTTAAACCTGTCTCCACCAGTAACGTCCAGAAGCGGGAGGCGTGGGCTGAAGTGTCAGAATTAGATGTTAAACTGAAGTCTCAAGTGTCCCAAGGTCTGGCAGAGAACTCTCCTTCTTTAGAGGAGTTAGAATTAGACTCATTATTTAAAGTTGACGCTCCTCGTTTGAACGAATCAAAGGTGCCCTTACCAAGCTCAGGTGGAAGGCCTAAGAGACAAACCCTTGACTTTTTGCCCGTTTACACCGTCCAGGCCCTAAGCCAGACTGACCTCGAAAGTTTTGCCTACTTCTTTCCAGATGACCACCGTTCTTCCAGCCGTCCAGCTGCCCAACCTTCCTGGCCGACACCTAGTCGCCTCACTTCTGCCAAAGCTTTGGAGGTCTGCCAACTGGCCTTGGCGAACTCAACCGTGGGCACAGTATGCAAGAGTCTGCTGGGTCGGCGCCTGGAAGAAGCTGTGGATCTCTGCATCCTGGATCTTCAGTTGAAAGATGATTTGGCCTGGGAGGAAGCCCTTGTGCCCTTCCTGGAGAACGAATGTGAGAGGAAGTGGTTGGAGAACCGGACCCAGCGTTCTCAGGAAGCTTCCAGACCATTGGTGGATATCGCAACAGCCCTACGTTGTCCGAATTTCTGTAACGGGAATGGGGAATGTGTAGAGTGGGGATGTCAGTGCTATCCGGGCTACAGCTTTTATGACTGCAGTCTCACTATCAGTAAGTGATCGTTTTGACATCCATCTGTTGCTTCAAATGTGATCCACAGGGATCCTCGATTATCAGAAACACCCTAAGCTGAACTTATGGCAAAATAGCTATTAATAAGAAGCCATAAGGGGTACTACAACATGTTTTGTGTGACGTGCCTGCAGGGGGTCGTGACATTTGAACAGGGAACACAGTTGAGGATCAAAGTTATCTTTGAGGCTTTGTTCGGGTGACTGGGGAACGTCCACCTTTGTTCTCACTCTCTCTGGACTTGATGGAGTCGTTTGAAAGTTTTCTACATAAGATGTGTGGTCTGAGAGGAGATTTAGGCTATTAATTAGAGGTTGTTCATTCATAGCTTAGGTGACTTTATGTCATGTCTCTTTTAAGAATCTAAGGTGTTTCTGCTGAAGTTGAAGCACAAGTGAGACAATTGTTGACTTATATTAAGAGAGCAAAGCTATAAATTCAAAAGTCAGATGTAGTATTGTCTTAAGTAATTTGGTCATGGGGAATAGTATCTGTTACTTTTATAGTGTTTATAGTATCTCGGTAGATCAGAGCACAAATCTGTGAGATTGTTGAGACTCCAGTGAGATTACAAGGGTAGTAGATGACTGTCTAGTGTGATGTGATGTTGCATCTCTATGGGTCAGTACTTCCACTGCTCTTTTGGCCAAATGTGTATAATTAAAATCCTGTACATTGGCACAAGTACAGTGTTCACTACAGCTGCCATTACCAGATGGTGGCCAAGGTGCCACAGCATTTCTGTGGCATTAGATGAAATTTTTTCCTGTGCCAGCTCTTTTCATCAAGTATGTATTTTTAGGGTCTTGTTGTTTGTTGTGTGCCTTCAATTCCTTTTAATTATATTTTGCTTTGGATGCTGTTGTTCTGCATTCCTTGCCCTTACACTCGGCAGAGAATAATTTCCTACTCCCTCAAGCATGTCTTCAAAGAAACCGCAGATGGCATGCGATTGAGCAAATGTGTTTTTTATTGATTATGTGAATTATTTGAATTGTTGTATGGAACTCCTTTTCAAATGGCAAAGTCACTGAGCATGTTTATCGACTGATTGTTTCTGGCAATAGCGGAAAGGCTCAGAAGTGCCATTAGCTTTCCCAGCCAACCTTCATATCAATGAGATATTGTTATGCAGGTATGCTAACGCCTGGCTCTTTGCCAGACGCCCATGCCGGCTCTCTGATTAGCATTGGAATCTTCACTAAGCCGTTATCTCCCTCGACGTTTTTCGCATGCTCCCTGGGGCTGCCGTGGTGACGAAATGGGAGTTTTAACACAAATTAGCGAACAGATTAGGAGCGCTAGAGAGGGCTGTTTATCACAGACTGACGTTTTTTAACCTCTCCGAGAGCGAGCTCTGATTTATGGTAACCGCGCTAGGATCAACGTGCAAGGTAGCACAGGGAGGACGGCTAGATAAATCTGCTTAATTGCCCAACTGATCATCGGTTGATGCCTCTTCCACATCTGGGATCGCCATCCATTAGTTTTTTGGAGGTCCATGACACGTTTATGCCTAAGCATTTTCGGTTGACTTTATTTCCACTTCATCTAGTCAAATGTGGATTTTTGCAAGGCTTCATTTTGTTTGTGCTCACATTTGGCCTCATGATTTGTGGATATGTTAGGATGCTAACATGCTACATTTATTTCTGATAAATACAGCATATATACTGTATACTGTATGCATTGACATTAGCCAAAGAGTGGAGTATACCACAGAGCACACTGTATCCCATAATCCATTGCGCTCAATATGACCTTCCATTTCCAGATAAATGAATAAACTGGAGATAATGACCGTCACTACATTTTCATCGCTTGTTGATTGGGCGGCCAAAAAAAAGTTGAATAAATAACATTTTTATTTTAGGATGACAACTGCACACCACTTATTGTTATTTTTTAAAATAGTATACAAAGAATTCTATGCAATGTTATTTTTTTTCTAGTGTGCTTAAGTTTTATTCGTAGTTAGCACACATGCTCTAATACACAGAACTGGACAATGTAACTTCGAACGTGGCTTATGATGTCTAGCAATCTAATTTTTGCTCTTTTCTTTGCTATGCTACAAATAAAAATTGAAATAAGGAAAAAATAGAATAGTAAGAATAGTAAATGCTGGACTAATGCAGATCCATGACCCTTTTAAAGAAACAGTGCATCCTAAAATCCTCATTATTTACTCCACATTGCATAGTGTAATTTTTTTTCTGCATGTGAAACAGAATAAGCTAATATTTTGAAGATTACGTGGCTCTTCTCGTACAATGATCTTTCAAGCTTGATAACACTAAAATAACACCATACGAGTTTGGAATGAGGTGAGTAAATAATGAGTTTATGTTTTGCCTGAATGATTCCTGTAGTATACAAATGGTGCATTCTTACTACATTGTCAGGCTGTGTGTTCAGTAGATTCACCTCAAGATTTGAAAATGAGGAGGAAAAGGAACTAAAGGGATTCAATTTCAGTTTTGCACACGCCGGAAAACTGCACATCACATATTCTCCTTAGTCTTGTGGCACATTTTATGCTATTACTGCCAACATGAAGGGTGTCCGGAATGAAGCTGCACTACTCTTTATTTCATATAATTCCAGGTAGAGTGAAAATCAAGTCTATAGAAAAGGCAATCAGACTGGATTCAATACCTGTGCATATCTGGGTTTCATTCAGTAGTGGAACAGTCTGGAAAACCTCACTTTTGGCTTTTATTCAGCTGTGAGGCGGGGGTCACATTCTGTAGAAAGGACTCCTCTTAGATTCATCTTTTCTTTTTTTTTTATACAGCAGGTTCAGTGAGTCATCTCGATCGCTCCTCATTTATCATTTCTCTTCAAACATAAAGCACCAGCATTCGCCCTTGTGGCAGAGATTAAAAACTCCTGAATATCTCTCACGCTCCCTTCCTGGCCGGTCAGGGACAGTGTGTGAGAGTGAGAGTGTGTGTGTGTGTGTGTGTGTGTGTGTGTGTGTGTGTGTGTGTGTGTGTGTGTGTGTGTGTGTACACTGCGTCAGTGCTCGAGGCTTGTCTGGTTCAGATCTGCATTTTAGGAGCTCGGGAGCAGAGTGAATCATGGGAAAATCTGAAATTCACCTCACTGACCTGCTGAGCTGAAAATTTTTGATCTCCAAGGCAATTAGGAAGGTATATGTGTGGTACCCCTGCAGTGAGAGTGAAGCTTTTTTTTTTTTAAGGTCCTAGATTTTGTGGCTTGTTTTGAAGCCATAATGATCCTTGTTTCAACTGCTAATATCTTTTTAATGGTTATCTAATTGATTAGCACATGATGTCACATAACATGCTAATTGTTTGACTCAGAAGTTACAAAAATCATTGAAATGGGGAAAGTAAATGTAGGCAAATGCATAAAATATGCAAATTTTGGAAAGGTAATTTTTAAAAGTGAATTTCTGTATGGTTTTAAACAGTTTATGAGAATGTCCTTAAATGTTAATAAACAGCATCTATGTGATAGATTTATATTATAGTTTATATTATATAGTTTATACAGGCTATATGTTGATAAATGCATCAAATATGCAAATATGCATGCAAAAAATAACGTCTTTAGAGTTTATGAAAATTCAGCATCAAATAATATTTTTAATACTTTAATATTTTCAGTATATTTTACTTTGATTATTTTTAAGCCAACAAAACATGTAATAGCATATTTTCTTAATCAAATGTGGTACTTTCATTGCATGGCTCACAAATTTGTCTTCAAAAATAATTTAAAATGAACTTAATTGTATCTGATGGTAGTATATCTTTCCTAAACAGTGTTATGGGGGCGATTTGTTTTTGTAATTATTTTATTATCACTTTTTTACCCAGTGTAAAATTACACGAAATGAGACCATCTGGAGGAGGTTCTTTGATGAGGCTAAAATTCATTAGCACTCACTCTGTGCTTAATTGTTCTCCTCCGAGGACCATTTTCTGTGATATCTCTCATTGTTTTCCTTCTCCATTTTTAGATATTCACTACACTTCTGGCTTAATTTAGCATCCCGTCCCAGTACATCCATTTTCGTTTGGGTCTCAGATATGTGATTCAAATAGACTTCCGCCCCGCGGAGATCCGAACGTAAGGTTATGCTCTGGTAATAAAAACACTGATTTGAAATGAGCCGAGATGGGAGCGATAATGCCATTAATCAAGCGTAATGCAGCCACGGTACAGTCATTTCAGCCTGTCGCTGAAACTATATTAAATGTTGTTGTGTTTTATAAGGCCTGAGAGACGCCCCAAACAAGCTCGTATTTACTCGTTTGCATTATTTAAGAACCTCAGTTATGGAGAACGTTATTTTTCCCAGCTCTAATTATACCGTGATGTTTGCCGAATGAATCTGTTCCCTGTTTAATGACAAATGCAGGCTGGCAAGGTCAGAATCCAGCAGTCTGAATATTTAGTGATGTATTGTATAGCTTAAAGCTGGGATTGTTTTGTTTGTTTGTTTGTTTGCTTGCTTGTTAGTGGCGATGTACTTGGAAATGACTTTCGTTTGGTTTAACTGTGTCTTTCAAACTGCCGGTGTTGCATTTTTCCATTTGAGTCTCGGAAACTTTATTCACTGGTGGTTTTTGGAAAGGACGGGGAGTGCACATTATTAAAGACTTCACAAATTTACAATGGAATTTTCGGGTTTAACAAGACTCCCATAGTGGCTTTTCAATGAATCAACAATGAGTAGACGGCAGACTGTCATTTTTGCAGGCTCATTCGACTGAAAGACTTTTTCTATGAGGTTTTGATTGAGGTTGTTGAGTTGAATGATAAAGAACCCATTGGATTTGACCCTGTGACCCAGAAAAGTCTGTACTTTTTCCATTTACTCCCCAAATTGCTTTCTACCGAGCAAGTGTGTGTATTCGTGTGTGTGTGTGTGTGTGTGTGTGTGTGTGTGTTTGGTTGTCTTGAGGAGTAAAACTGCAGCGTCAAGGACACGCCCCTAACATACCACGCCCATTGAATAGACCACACCCTCTTGAATAGGCCATACCCTCATATACTTAAAAGGACAAGTTGCTAAAGCAACCACCATTACTGTTACTTATGCTCTTTTTAAGGTCATGTGAATAAACCCTAACTTTATGATTTTCTGTAATTTGTATGTTTTCTTTGGTTTCCTCAGGTCAGCCAATAGAAATCACCGATCTGGAGAACAGCGGTTTGTGTGACGTACGTGAGTTCGACTGTGACAGCGTGAGGGTTTTTGGGCTGGGTTTCATCGACTCACCTGACCTTTCGTGTCTTGTAACCAAACTAAAGGTGAGACACAAATTATGTCACTTGTGTTTATTAGGCAAATTGTAAAGAGACAAATTTAGTATTTCATAAAACGTTTTAGTATCACTTAATAATTATAATTTATTATAGTATTTAAATTTTATATATATATATATATATATATATATATATATATATATATATATATATGATTATTCTATTATTTTATTCATTATAATATATTATTGTAATATATATATATATATATATATATATATATATATATATATTATAAAACAATAAACCTTAATAAAATATATAAATAATTGGAATAATTTAATATTATAATTATTTTATTTTTTATTACTATATAGTCTTTTATATGTAATATATTTGGTATAATACACAATATTATATTATAAAATGTATTATTATATAATAATTTTATTTAATACTGTGTGTGTGTGTGTGTGTGTGCGTGCGTGCGCGTGTGTGTGTGTTGATCTTAGTTATTTAAAAAAAGAAGAAAATGAAAATAAATGAAACAGTTTATAAATATATACACAATTTCTACATACAACCTACATATATAACACCAATCTATCCATCTTTATTTGCAATGTGTGCTTCCCCCCCCCCCCCCCCCCCTTTTTTATAATGATCATAAGATCACGTTCAACTCTTCTAAGCCAGTCTTCTTTAATATTTCATCAAGGAGTCTTTATGCATCTTAGCATGGCTTTTTTTTAATACCTGCTTGCCATCTGTTTGTATATTTAATTAGAAGAATGAGGGGGGAAAGGCATAGGGGACATCTGAGGAGATAACCAAAGCAATAAAAACAGTAATCAGTCAACACAGCAGAGCACATACAAAGAAAACACCACACAATAAGACCGGTAAACAACATGCAAAACACACATAATGTGCTGTAATTATCTGTGGATTTATATCGGCTGCTGATTCCTTTATTAAATTGTCTGTTTTACTTAAAAGTTTTGGGCTCAAAGTTAATTTCATGATGTCAAATCCATAACCCGCAGGGCTGAGTTTAACCCTCGTGGTCCAAAATACTCTAGAGCCCTTTAAATAGCTCGAAAACATACTTTTAACCTTGAATACTTCAGAAATTATGAAAAGTTCATATCTCCTTTCTATTTGACTTCTATTATGTCTTGGTAGTTGGTTTTGTATAAGCCAGAGGAACATATTAAATGCATTTGATGGCAAACCAAAAGGTAATTTTGAAATTAATATTTTTAGTTTTTACAAATACAGCTTTGGAGTCTTTGGGAACTGAAAACATCATGGTTAAAAAGCAAATGTAACTAACGAATCCCACCATGGCAAATCTGAATATGCTCCCCTGCATGCTTTCCTCTCATTTGAATTCCACCGCTCAGATATTTCTGAACCGCCCACTTTTCCCGCCGTCTTTTCTCAGGGGGTGTTTCGCCTGCTGTGTGAGGTCATCCCATTTGAGCAAATTGGTTTGACATTCATTATTCTAGCTGTTTCTGTTTTTCTCAAAAAATGAAGGCCCAGGGGTGAAGATTGCTCTAATTTGCAGTTTTGAACAACTGAAGCACATATGCCCATACTAAAGTTTTCGTATATCTTCTGATAAATGTGGGTTGAATTGAAAGAAAACGTTCACCTAAAATTAAAATTTTACCTTTTTTACTTACTCTAATGTTGTTTCAAATGTTTCTGTCTGTCATTTACTTTTATTATATGGAAAAGAGTAGCCAGAACATTCTTCAGAATATGTCATTCTTTTGTTGCACGTAAGAAACAAATTCATACAGGTTTGGAATGACTTGAATGGGAATAAACTGACAGGATTTTCTGCTTGAGATAAAACTATGCATTTTTTTGGCCTGCACTTGTTTAAAAAAATAATTAATTAATTAAAAATAAGTAATTTTAAGAAAAATTGGATTTAAAAAAAAATTGTGGGTAATTATATTGAATGTGCACTTCTAGTGTACTTCAAATGCTAAAGTATACAGTATTTAAAAAATAAAAAACAAACTGTACATGCAGATAGTATATTAACAAACTAAAATCCACTTAAGTGTACTTAAAGAGCGTTCATTGTCATGACTATTTCTTAACATGCTTAAGTACTCTTTTATAAATTGCACTTTGTCAACGTCAAATGAAAAGTTTTTGAAGTAGCCCTACATTTTAAATCATTGTGTCATTAAATCATTATGTTTTAATAACCGTTTGACTTCATTTACAGTATATTACTGTGCACACTAAACAAGAATGTTTATTAATATATAAATATGCTATATATAAAATTGTATTAATATTAATTTTAGTTCTATATTGTTATATAGCTTATATTTTAAATATTAATGTTTTTTTCTTGTTGTTGTTGTTTTTTTACTATAATAGCCAAACCCTGATCATTACAAATATATTTAAATGCATGGCATTCAAGTTCAACAGAAATTACAAAAAGTATATTTTAGTTTACTATGAACTTGTATTAAATACCAGAACATTCAGTACAGTTCAAATTACAAATGAAGATGTAGTCAAGTCCTACTTAAGTGAGTCAAAAAAGCACTTTTAATTTGAACTAATTGGACTGAATATGTATTTAAACTATAATAATACATTTAATTGTGCATAACAATTAAGTATCCAAAAACATTACATTCAGTTCACACTTAAGTATTATTTTAAATATTATTTCTACATTATTATAATGTACTTCTTTTTGGATGTCCCTTTCAAACATAAACAATTATTTTCCACTGATGTTTTTTTAGCACATGAATGGAGTTTGGATCCCTGAAGAGGAAGGCAGAACCAAAGCGTCCTTCCTGAGCTCTAAAGCGGTGGACTGCTCCGTCCCGAGACTCGGCAACATGGCCGTCGACACGATGGACTTCATGGCCAGCGAGCAGCCCTATGCCAGATGGGAGATTAAGGTACCTGTCCATCAATCTCAGGGACAGGGATCTGTCCGAGGGTTCATGTGATTGATTTTCCACTGCCGCTTTTTGCGGTGACTGAATGCATCAAAATGTCATCGTTCGGATAAAAGCAGGCCATCTTTTTCGAAGCTTTCCATTGTGATTGAAAGCTGAAGCGGCCATTGAATTGAGAACGTTGGCAAAATGCAATTACGCAGGAAGTCTCCTTCACAGTTGTGGGTTTTAACGTTTAAAATCAGCTTGAATTTATGCCGGCCACACACGCTCTTTGAGGCCAAGCTAAATGACGCGTACCGGGCGCTTTAAAATATTACATCACGCCAAAATCGCCGAGCCGTGAGATGGAGGAGAGCTTTTCCATTCCGAATGACAGCCATAAAGGCAACACAATCATTTTAATCATTTTTATGCTTTGACGGCCCATATTGGAAACCAATTTGGCTTTATCTTTAAGTATATGGCTAACATAAACATTAAAAAGTTCGTAAACTCAATTCAGGTCTTGCGATCATTGACCTCGGCGCTCAATCCCAAAGTGAGGCTTGATCTATGTGTGTACGTGTTAATGAGTGTGTTTACTGATGTAAAAAATGGATGGCCTGTGATGAGGAGAATCATTAACATAAATTTAAATGTTGAAAGAGCCACAGGGTGTCTCTGAAGGTCAGCGCAAAGACGTATCCGTGAAGTAATACATCTCGAAATCCACCTAAACTCCTGCCCGCATTAATCTCAAAGGCTTCTGGGATTAACACTCACTGAGGGGGTGAAAAATTAACCTCGCTTTTGGATTTACACAAACTAGTGCTGCTAAAGACACTGAAGTCTGAAGTATTACAAGAAGTTGTACGTTTTTGCATCACCTGCCAGAGGCGGATGAGCTGAGAAGGTTTACTGACCATAAATATTTCTTAATATGCTTTTCGTATTATCTTTATTACACATTTCTTTTGGTTGATATGGCAGTCCTAATATTTCGCTGTTTTTTTCTGGTTGTTGTTAGTGTTTTTGTCTCTTTTTTTTCTCACATTATGACTCAAATCAATGTTCATGTCAAGTTATTGAGGTTTTTGTTAAGTAGCTATATAATAAACAGCTTTATGTGGAATCAACCACACAATTTTACGTTGTCAGGGTTTATTTTGGGATAAATGATAGTTGGTTGAATGCACATTAAGCTTTTATTTTATTAGTAGTATTATATTTACTCAGGATAGGTATCTAAACCTTTCTAATTCTCTTTTTCTTCTTTAGGTGACTAATGATGGTCGTCAGTACAGCGAGGGCAAATTTTTAACGCTTTATGACGGTATTTGCCAGCTGTGTGTGACTGCATCTGGACTCTGCAAGATGAAGGTACTGATATTCAAACACTTATTAGTCATACATGCGTAAATAGAGCTATAGATTTTGAATGGTCTCATATTTTGCTCACGATTAGCACACAAAAAAATAAAAATACACATACACATATGCACATAGCATTTCTCCCAACTAGTTATTTTATGCATTGTAACTATATTTGCATTGTCAGAATGATTGAATGAATGAATAAATGAATGAAAAGGTAAACTAGGTCGTTGGCTGTTTATGACAAAAACACTGTGTCTATTATATGAATGTAAATATAATTATGAACATTATTAATCACACACACACACACACACACACACACACACACACACACACAAAATTATATTATTAATAAATAATATTCCTAATTATATTTTACATGTATATCTTAATAATTATAATTATTATTAATAATACATATATAAAACTGATAAATCTTATTATATTATATTATATTATATTATATTATATTATATTATATTATATTATATTATTGATCAAATTAAAGTAATTTTTTATTTAAAAAAAAATGCAAGAAACGGTGACAGTACTTCTGATGGTTTGATTTTATATTATTAGAATTTGTGAATATATCTCTCTATAATTTGTATTAATTTTGATGTACAACAATATATGAATATATAATACATGTCTTAATAATAATAATAATAATAATAATAATGTATATTATATTAATAAAAATATAATTAGGAATATTATTCATAATAAACACACTAATATTATTAGTACATAATATTCATAATTATAGTTTGCATGTATATCTTAGAAATGAATAATAATAATAATAATAATATAAAACTGATAATAAATATCAATATTATTATTATTGTTATATTATTGATAAATTAAATATAAAAAACAGTGATATTACTGCTGATGTTTGATTTGAAATTCTTAAGTTTATTAAAATGTATTATTAACATTTCTCTATATTATTATTATTATTAAAATAGAAGCAATACAATTTAGTAATAATATGTATTAATTCATTAAATATTACAAATATACAAATTTTTATCATTTTAATTTCGAGATACATTTAGTTTGATCTGAATTAATTACAAAGGAATGTGGAGAACAATATATAAAGTTCGCACATTTCAATGCAGCATTTGTTCAGAAACCCCTGTTTTATTTAAAACCATTTTAACAGATTCTAAATAGCTTTTGAACGAAATGTATTTGTTGTACTTTGTTTAAAAATATTCACAATTGTTCCCTCACAACTTCCCTCAAGGCCCTTCTGTTCATTTGTCCATCTGTCCTTCGTCCTGCACTTTATATTCACTGTGCGCAATCACACTTCCTACACTAATAGCCTGGATTCTCCACCGGAAAATAAATCGCAGAGGATGCGAGTTTATAGACTCAAAAGGCAAAAAGTCTGTCATAGCCGTTTAGTGTCTAAACTACTCTCGGTGCAGCAGGACAACAGCGATACGTGAGGCCACTGGGGTGTGCGCTGGAAAAACCCGGAGCGTGGATGTGGAAAACAGACAATATTATTCCCAACATTGAAACCAGAGACTGACGGAGTAACCGATCCCTTGAGCACCTGATGTCCTCCCCTTCTCTCGCTTTCTTTCTCTGGGTTTTCAGCTGCCACATAGCATGTAATCTCAGCGTGAGAGATGAGTTATCTAGGTGGATCCGTTTGGTCTGTGTTTATCTTCTCCGCTTTGCCGCAGATGTCCTCCGGGCGTTGCGACTTACACGTCCCGCTGGATATTAAAAACTTGAAATACAGAGATTGTATCAGTGCCAGGCTTTATGCTTTGGTGATTTATAGCAAAGACGGCTGAGGTTTATCTCAAAGGTTTGACAGAGGAAGTTGGCTTGAGCCGCAGTGTAACTGTGAGCAGTAGCAAAACATCACCACACTGGTGGATACCACTGGAGCGCTCAACAGCAAAATTCCATCTCTCCTTCTTTCTTTTTTCTTTCTGTCTTGGAGTTCTTTCTTAAATTTTAGCATGAACAACGACAAGGTTGTGAGTTCAATACCCAGGGAAAGCACTAACTGAAAGTCGCTATGTATAAAAATGTGCGCAGAATTAATTATTAGTTTAATTTCATCCATCCATCCATTCATTCCCAAATTGTCTTTTCAATTTAGTTTACTTTTTATTCACTCTATAAGTCTACAAGTCTTAGTTTTCTAGTTTCTTTATTTAGTTAGTTTTAGTTTAGTTTAGTATAATTTGAAAGGTTTTTAACTTTTTTCATGTTTAATACAGGTGGTTTGTATGGTGTTATTGTTAAAACTAATAAAACTAAAAATGAATAAATGAATAAGTTTCATTAATTACAATAAAAATGAATTATATAAACATTATATGCATATCTTAAACAAAAAAAATAAATGAAAATTAGAAATGTTGTCTTTGCAGCTAAGATAAAATTAAACAAGCTTAAGTTGAAGTAATACATTTACTAAAATTGAAACAATTCATAAATGAAACCTAAATAGAAATTACAAATTACAAAGGCAAAGCAAACATGGGATAACAAAAATGCTAAAACAAACTTAATTTGCAAACTTAAAATATAAAAAAGTTTCAAACTTTCTGTATACCATGTATCAAAAAATAAAACTAAAATTAATTTGTCAGCATTGTGGATGTTTTAATTTGTCCAGGAGTCATGATAATGTGATAGTTTACTTTTAGATTATTATTATTATTATTATTATTATTATTATTATTATTATTATTATTATTATTATTATTATTATTATTATTATTATTATTTCATATTCAGCTTTTCTTTGTTTTGTTTTTGATTTAGTTAAACCAGTTTAACAATTTAGGTTACTTGTGACTTTTCCCTGTTAGTTTTTATTAATCAAAGTCGAAGTTTTATTTTATGTTGAAATTTTTAGGTTTGTTTAATGCAATTTAGCTTGCTTTGTTTTAACGTTTGTATTTAGTTTTCGTTAATGATCATTACTCTCTCTCTCTCTCTCTCTCACATGCTCTTTCTCAGGAGAGGACATGTAATATAGATGGGATGTGTTTTGCCGAGGGAGACTCCAGCCCTTCCGTTCCATGTCTCCTGTGTAACTCCACGGCCTCCAAATACACCTGGTCCATTAATCAAGGTAAACACAGTAGACATGAAAGCAAACTGAGTTCTGACATTAGCACACAATATTGAACATTATCTGAACCTGTAGACACACAGCACAGCATTAAGCTACAAATTAGTATGTGTTTTAGCAGCTTTGGGACTCGACCCAGCAGCCTTCTGCACTCCCATTTTTTTACAAAAGAACTGTTTAGACTGACTAAATGTGACCTTAATAATGTGAATTTAATTGAAAATTGCGTGAGAGCCTTACTTTGTCGGTTATAATCAAACTGTAAAAGGAAGTAGGGTAGATCTGAAAAGACACGCTGTCTTGCTACTACTTTGAGTATGTTTGAAGTTAAAAGCCCACAGCTTAACTAACAGACCTTATTACAGCAGCTAAATAGAGACGTTATATGGTGAGTCAGCTGGAAAACGCTCGCTGTGAATTTCAATTAGCTGACGTTACATTTTCGGATTTTACAGCTTTGAGAATAAAGAAGCAAAGCACTTGGTAATAAACTTTAGTTTTGGGATTATTAGCACCCTGAGAAGACTCTGAGTCTGTAGTGATGTGTAATATTTCAGTAGGTTCTTAAATACTGTTTTCGTCTCAGGAGACTTTTATAGGATATGGATGAAGTATTGACTGTCATGAAATGAAGTGAATTTACCACAGTTCAGATGTGTAGTTGACCATGATGCAAAGTGGCGGAAATATTAATGTGCCTTTACTGTGGTAAAAACACATTGATGCACACCCTTGTGTCTTGATTTGATTTTATATGCCAGTATGTGTCAGTTGATTATATTATGTCAATAAATAATTTAGCAATAAACCAATGTAGAGTTGTTACAAATGTTTGTTTATTATTTTTAACATTAATATAATAATATATAATTTGATATGATATTAACATTCAATATACTTTCTAATAATAATTTTATTAGTAATTAATTCATTTATGCTTAATGCTGTTTATAATGTAATTAATTTTTTTTGTCATATACTGTGTGTATGTATGTATATATATATATATATATATACACATGCAGTCACGGCCAAAAATATCTCAAATCAAAATTATCATAAATATGATCAAAGAAGGCTGTGAAAATTAATCTACATTGTTAATACTTTTGATCTTTTATTTTAAAAAATTCACAAAAATATAATCTTTCATTGGATAATAAGAATTCATTATGAAATAAATGTTTTTTTCTCAAATACACATTGGACACAATTATTGGCACCCCTAGAAATTCTTATGAGTAAAATATCTCTGAAGTATATTCCCATTCATATTCATAATTTTGAGCACTCCAGGGTGACTATGAACATGAAATTGTCCAGCCATGGCTTCTTGTTTCACAGAAATATAAATAGGAGGGAAAACAAAGCCCAAATTCCCTTAATCATCCATCACAATGAGAAAAACCAAAGGATATATTTCTGATGTGCAGCAAAAGATAACTGAGCTTCACAAATTAGTGAAGTGGCTAGAGCAGTGAAAATTCCCATTTCCACCATCAGGGCAATAATTAAGAATTTCCAATCAACATAAAATGTTACGAAACTACCTGGAAGAGGACATGTGTCTATATCGTCCTAATGCACGGTGAGAAGGAGAGTTTGAGTGGCTAAAGACTCTACAAGGACCACAGCTGGAGAATTGCAGAAAATAGTTGAGTCTCGGGGTCAGAAAACCTTAAAAAAAATTGTCAAACAGCACCTACATCACCACATGTTGTTTGGGAGGGTTTCAAGAAAAATTCTCCTCGCTCATCCAAAAACAAACTACAGCATATTCAGTTATCAGACACGACTGGAACTTCAAATGGGACTGGCTTCTGTGGTCAGATGAAACTAAAAGATTAGCTTTTTAGCAGCAAACACTCAAGATGGGTTTGGTGAACACAGGGATAAAAAGTAGCCCAGGTGTACAATGCTGCTGTATTTTTGATGTTGTGGGCCTATATTTCTGCTGGAGGTCCTGGACATCTTGTTTAGACACATGGCATCATGGATTCTATCAAATACCAACAGATAAAAAATCAATAAGTTATTGACTCTGTTAGAAATCTTATAATGGGCCATGTTTGGATCTTCCAACCGTACAATAATCCAAACACAAACCTCAAAAACAACACAAAAATGGGTCACTGAGCACAAAACCAAGTTTCTGCTGGCCATTCCAGTCCTTTGACCTGAACCCTGTAGAAAATGAGTGTGAACTGAAGAGAAGAAGCACCAACATGGAGCTGGGAATCTAAAGGGTCTGGAGTGATTCTGGTTGAAGGAATGGTCTCTGATCTCTTGTCAGGTGTTCTTTAACCTCATCAGGCATTATAGGAGAAAATGTAGAGCTGTTAAACTGGCAAATGGAGGTTTCAAAAAGTATTGAATAAAAGGGTGCCGTTAATTGTGGTCAATGTGTATTAGAGAAAAACATTAATTTCATAATGATATTTCCCACCACATTTTAAATTCTTATTATCCAATGAAAGGTTAGATTTTTGTGATTTTTTTTAAAATAAAAGATCAAAAGGATTAACAATGCAGATTAATTTTCACAGCCTTCTTTGATCATATTTACCAAGGGTGCCGATATTTTTGGCCATGACTATATACACACACACACATATATATATATATATATATATATATATACACACACACACACACACACACACACACACACACACACACACACACACACACACACACACACACACACACACACACACACACATATGAACTCCTTCCCTTCCAACCTTTCCTGAAGTCCTATTGGCTCACGCCAGTCCAAATGACAGCCCAACTGTCACAAAGTATGCAAATCGCATGCAAATACTGACAAGCTCGAGAGGCAGTATAAAATGCGGTGCCCGCGACAATTACGTCAGAATCGGATACTGAACGCTGCTTAGCTGGTCGAGCAGTGAGCACGGCGACCTCAATGATGTCTCGTTGTGATGTTTTATTAACAAATTTCGGGAGGAGCACACGCAGATAATTAACACAGCCAATTCATCATCTGTAATCACACCATCTATCCAATCAGCTCGAGAGAGAACCCCTATAAATAATCAAAGCAGTCTTACCTTCATCATCTCTAATCTTTCAGCATTCGGTTCTCTCCTTGCCATTATATCACAGACCCAATTTTTTCCCCCATCCAAACAACGAGACCTATACTCGGGATTTTCGGATCCTCTGCAGCAAATACGCCGGCCCCAGGATCACTCCTCTGCCAGTCATAGCCGCCGAGCTCCAGTCTCCATCGTGGCCGCCGCTCTGCTCGACCGGCCACAGGATTTCCCTGACACCGAGGCTTAACCTCACCTCCACTGCCGAAACTTTCAACTTCCCCAGCATCCTCATATCATTTGGCTGCGCCAACAATTCCTCTGATCAGAAAGTGGTAAGTATTTAAGCCAGAGGAAAACGCTGATTAATTCAGACGCTGAGGATAAACAAACAGATTTGTACGATCTATTCATCACCCTGCAAATCAGCAAACCTCACTATTAAAATCAATTCCAGCCACCTAGGCGGCCAATAGATTGAGCAAGCCCCGAACTTGTCTCGCTCAACACCACCATTGTCCCGCACAAGACCTGGCTCTCCGCAAGTGTCAGGTCGCAGAAGCAGGCCTTCAACGAGCCTGGGCCACGCCCCCAGTTCTTACCGCAGCAAAGCCTCACAGCTCCATATGCAGCCAGGCCCCTAACTTCTGTTTCCAGATGCTAGCGCGAGGCTGCCTCCACTAGCGGCGCAGGCCACCAGTCTTGCCAAACAATTTTCAGGTAAAAATCGCTAAAGGCAGATCATTTGTTGCTAAAAGTTGTTAAATGACATCGTGACATCATCGGATGTTAATGTCATTATGTAATCATGAAGCAAGTGCTTAGAATACACACTGAAGTTACTCAAAACTCTCCGCATTTTTCACCAGCATTTTACCCGTATTTAATTTACCCATTTTATTTTGATAAATGGATAGATAAGTCAGATAATCAACAGTGAAACTTCTCTTCCACTATTAATCTTAACCAGAAAACAAAATTAATCTCACAGTGGACCAACAGTAATGATTAACAATCATAAGCACAAACTAAAAATTTAAGGCGTATCATAAACAATTATTGAACAAGTGAAACCTGAAACTTAATTCATATATGAAGTGCGTACTGCTAGGCACCTGGCGTACTGCCACTTAACTGGCTAGCTAGTTTCAATACGTTTGCCTTTTGTGTGGTTAAGAGAAAATCGCATGCCTTTTATAATTTTATCACTATTTAAAGGTTTCCAAATAAAATTGTTAAAATAACTACATTTGTTGCTAGTTGCTTTGAAAACAAGTCAGTACGGTAGTCTGAGAAATTGTTAAATCCAGCAACAAATTGCTAAATTGGCAACACTGCAGGTTACCAGGATATTTCAGCATGTCCCACCAAAGTCACAAACCACTCCCCTTTTTTCCGCAGCCTACAGCTACAGCAGCAGAAGCAAGCATGACTTGCATGATCTCAGACTTTTCTTCTACTTCCCCTAACCGCTTTCCTTTTCAGCGGCCTCCAGCTCCCATAGCAGACACTAACGCGAGGCCACCTCTGCTAGCAGTGCAGGCTGCACAGGCTCTACAGCTTTTCTCCCCGAATGCCACAAACCCCTGTGGCCTGAAGCTACAGCAGCTGAAACAAGCGCAAAGCTGTCTCCGCTTGCAACACAGGTCCTCACATGTATTTTCCTCCTGTTACTTCTAACCCCTCTTCCTTTCCAGTGACCTCCAGCTTCCATAGCAGATGCTAGCGTGAGGATGCCTCCGCCAGTGGCGCAGACCCATCCACCAACGTGATCTCACAGAATTCCCTGTAATGTTCATGGATTTAATTAACCTCTGAATCTGTGGTGGCTCACAGAAGTATACCAATGTAAGTCAGTGACAGGCATCAGCCGTGCTCCACGCACGGAAACCCTTAGCATCAATATGCCGACGCGATACTGGGAAATTTATCGTCATCATTATTGTTCAGAACTGGGTAGGTTTAGGGTAGGGGCTGTCAGGTACTCCAGTGAAAGTATAACTGCATCGGAGTCACTCTTTTTACGTTGAACCAGAGAATCCGTGCATGGACCATGGCTGATACCTTCTGTGAGCCCATCACGGAATTTTCAGCGATTCCGTGATGCCACCACAGATTCGGAGGTTAATTAAGTCCGTGAACATTACACGGAATTCTGTGAGATGAGGTTGCATCCACAGTACTGCCGCAGCAGTACTCACTTCCGCAGCCCATATCTTTGCTTCCCATGGCTGCAGCACTACCCTCTTCCGCAGAAGCCATTTTTTTCTTTTCAGATGCCGCCGCAGTGTCCGCTTCTGCAGAAGCCACTTTCTCTTTTTAGATGCCGCAGCAGTACCCACTTCTGCAAGAGCTCTCTCTACTTCCCACTGCCGCAGCAGTGCCCACTCCAGCAGGAGCCTGTATCTCTACTTCCCACTCATCTCTACTTCCCACTGCTGTAACACGCTTCCACAGAAGCCACATTCTCTTTCCAGATACCACCGCAATTTTCTACTCCAAGCGGCGTCCAGCATCCCCACCCCCCACCCCTTTTTTTCTTCAGCTACCACTCCCAGAGCTATCCCAAGCATGAGCACGCCTCCGCAAGCAGTTCTGCCTGCTAGCTTTCCTTTTCCCCCTCGCATGCTCTTCCTTCCTTCTCTCTATCTTCCGCCACACCCCTACCCATCCCTCCAAATGCTCTCGCCTTGGAACCAATCCCCATAGCCAGCAGCACCAGGACACAGATTTTGTCAGAAGCCTTCAGAAGGCTGAGGCCTTCAAGACCTACATGCGGTCAGACTGGTTCCATATCAAAGAAGCTCACCGAACCTTCATCAGCCGACCCCTTTAATGCCAGTCCATCCCTGTTCACTCAAACTTCAAACCCGCCATAGCCATCCCCTTCAACACCATCAAATCCACCCATAGCGGCCCATCTCCACTTCATCCATCCAAGCAGCACCCCGCTCCCGTTGGAGCCTTATCTGCCGCATTTCCCCACTGCCGCAGCAGTGACCGCTCCCACAGGAGCTCTATCTGTATTTCCCCACTTACACAGCAGTGTCTGCTCCCGCAGGAGCCTTTTCTATATTCCTCCACTGCCACAGCAGTGACTGCTCCCGCGGGAGCCCTATCTGTATTTCCCTCTCATCTCTACTTTTCAGATGCCGCAGCAGTTCCCACTTCCGCAGAAGCCTTTATCTCTTTCGTTCCCACCGCCACAACGGTGTCTTGTCCTGCAGGAGCCAAACTCTCTTCTCTAAGGCCACAGTAGTGTCATTACTCCAAGCGACGTCCAGCACCCCACCAACCTTAAGCTCTGCAAATTCTGGGGGGGTTATCAATGCACCTCTCTGTCCTCACCGCTATGGCTGCTGTCCCGTGCTTATTGCATCTTTGGGGGGAACGCTCTGGGTTTGGGCTAAATGCCAAGCTCGGACCCCTCTCCCCGGACAGGGGGAGTACCCTGGGCTGTGGAGTAATTACTGAGCTCGGAGCCCTCTCCCTGGACAACATGCCAAATACGCATAACCTTTACTCCTTTATTATATTTAAGTGTGAACTCATGAACCCGCTCTCAGGGAACTGAGGTTACGGTAGTAACTAGAGACATTCCCTCTCAAGCTTTCACAAGACTTCATGGAGAAATTCTCCGTTATGGGAACGATATTCAACCCCGCCATGGGAGAGGCTATGAGCAGCCTGTACAAGTTACACACTTAGCGAAGATAGAATAACACACATACAATTCCCACCAATAGCGACGCTTGTTAGGCGGGTTCACAGCTGATAGGTGGAGGTAAGCCAATGAGCGTCTAAACCCCAGGTATACAAAATTTGCATATCTGGTCAGTAATAACGTAGGCTGCGCTGAGAACAGGGCAGAACAGATGCAACAACAGTACTGTAAAGGGCTGCACAGAGATAACTGTGTTTAAGCAGCATAAAACATAACATGATAATGGTAGCACTTAGTGAATCAGGAATAACAGGAAGCTGCACTGAGTACAGGGCAGACAACAACAATAGCATAGAGGGCTGCGCAGAGTAATTACTGTGCGAGGCAGCAACACACATGAATAAAGGTAGCAAAACTTGAATCAGTAACTCACTGACAGCACTTGGGAGGCTAAGGACTTAACGTCCAGCTTGTAAAACCTGGTGAAGGTATTCTGAGAAGACCAGCCGGCTGCAAAGCATATATCCTGAATAGACATACCTCTCAACCATGCCCAGGAGGAGGTGATAGCCCTTGTTGAGTGGGCCCTAATGTGCAAAGGACATTCCAAACCTCGGCTCGTATAAGCAGCTGTGATAGCGTCCATAATCCAGTGTGAAAGCCTCTGTTTTGACACGGCCCGGCCCTTCACAGATGTTATATATCTGTATTTATTATAATAATTATTATTATTATCATTATTATTATTATTATTGTTTAGTTATATATCTCACACTCTCTTTCAATAATAATATTATTGATAATCATCATCATCATCATCATTTAGCGCAAACTCTCTTCTATTTGTTTGTATATTAATATTATTCATGTTATTGTAATTATTATTAATTACAAGTAATATCATTATCATTAAATATCTGTAATCAGTAATTATTGATTATTGGTAAGTTTTTTTTGTTGTTGTTTTGTTTGTTTTTTAACTGTATTAACATAGAACTCAGCTGATGCACATAAACAATGTTTATCTTATCTAATCACATATTAGAGCCAGTTGTTTATGGCATTTTAATTAAGATTTATTCACCTTTTCCAACTCGAAGAACAGTTACTATCCATCTAAATAAATTTTAAGAGTAAATATAAAAATATTTTACTATATATATGGGGACTCTTCACAAGTATAGTGAAACAAACACACACAAGTTGTTACTATTAGTGAGTTCTTTGGGAATCATGTTGCATTTGAGCACAAACTCCCTCCTCTTTAACCACAGCGCTGTGTTTGGAGAGAGAGAGAGAGAGAGCGAGAGCGATGACAGCAAACATCTGTCTGTTTGCCTGCACTGCAAATGAGGGCCGGACCGATGCTATCTGAGACTCCACACACATTCAGCTTTAAGGAAGATTACAAGCGTTCACCTCACACCCACTTATCTTCTGCTGGTTATTTCCCTCGCGCTTTCTGCCACACTTTTTTCAGCAATCTGTGGCAAAACTGAGAGTCCGTTCATTGATGCAGACAAATCAAATTTAGATGAGATGATCATCAGAGGAAAATCTAGAAATTGAAATGTTAAGTGATTCAAATGAGCATTCGTAATGCAGAAGTAGCGTTACATAACTGAGCGAAATAGACATCAGACCATTTTGAAACAATTAGCATGTGTTTTTGTAATTGGTTTGCATGTTTGCATTTATGAGAATAGCAACGTTGTTGTGTTATTTTGCATTGGGTTTGTTTACTTTATGATGTCAGAACAGATTTATGGATCCATTTTCTTGTTAGTCAACATTTCCCAGCCAGAAACTCACAAGCTCGTATACGTCATGCTGCTCGTGAATGAGATTTTGAATATGACTGACATATTGGTGCAGAAAATGCTTTCATATTTCAAGATCAGGGTTGGTTTATTTTCTAGGGTTTTGTTGTGGATAATTGCATGTCACTTAAGATGGATATTTTTTGCTCAATGTTGCGGATTTTGTTTGTCAAGTTTCACACGAAACAAGAAGCGGGAAATAACCGTCGGATACTAACGTACGATGCTATAAATCAGATTTTATCCCACAAATGTCATCATGCCAGATATTACAAAAACAGATTTTCCTTGTGTGCCTGTTTGTTCCATGTAAGACATTTCCCATTTTGCTCTCAGAAATAACATGGTCAAAATAATAATATATATATATATATATATATATAAGGTGTGTGTGTGTGGCAATAAAATGGTTATTTATTTAACAATAGATAATAATAAAAGCTATTACTCTTTTAGCACTTAGATGAGAAATGTCTCATTTTGCTTTCTGAAATTCCGAGGATTATGAGTTAAGCATTTATATATTTGTATATTTATGTATCTTTATGTGTTTATGTTTGAATTAATAATTATTTGCAATAATTTAAAAATATATATATAAAAATATATAAATAACAATAATATTGTTCTGAATATATGTATTGATTTTTATATTTTTTATATAATTATTGGCCAAAATTATGAATTTATGAAATTATATATGGGTATTTTTTAAAATGTTTAGGGAAAAAATATATATATATATAAAATATAAAAGTTATATTTTTCTATTTTTAAAATGTAAAATGTTATGTATTTGTTGTAATAAATATTTATAATAGTAAAATTATTAAAAACCATTTATCAATTAAAAAAAGGAAAATATTAACAATTCTGTAAAATTATGTTTGATCTCTTACATTTTGCAGTTATTGAAAAGATGAGACATTTCTCATTTTTCTTTCTGAAAGCAAATTTATGTTTAATGAAATTTGTAATTATAAATATTTGTATATTTTTTTAACAACAACAAAATTTAAATTAATAATGTAATTTAAATTGGGTCTTTTACAGCTTGCAGTTAATAAACAGATAATGATAATAAGTAATTTATCCAAATAAAATTTTATTTCATTTCAGTCCAATTACAATGGACTAAAATTAATTAAAATTACATTGCTAAATGTTATCAGACATATTCATCAATAAATAAAATGTTGCAAAAATATTGCCTAGCAACTGAAAATCAGCTCTGGGAATTGTTGATTCATTCATGTTATTCTGTCTTGCAATTCCCCTCTCATTTCCTCAGCTAATCGTCCACCGACCTTCCACGCGCCGCGGGACGGCCTGCAGACCTTTGTAGGTGAGAACTTTGTGTACCAATTCACAGCCACGGACCCCGAGGGCTCGGCCCTGCTCTTCCAGCTGGAGACGGGCCCCCCCGGGGCCTCAATTTCCCCGGCCGGGCTCCTCATCTGGAAAGTGGATGAGGAGGAAGCGCGCAGTTTTCAATTTACTGTGTCTGATGAGTGTGATGCCCAGAGCAGATTTACTGTGGAGGTGAGAGACATTGAGAAACTGATGCTTGACTGATTTTTACGTTTAGATAAAATGAGATGCAAACTTTAGTTCTGAAGAAATAATGATTCAAGCCTTTTCAGATGTTAAATTTTATTGTGTGTTATTTACTCACCCTCATGTTAATCCAAAGGTGAATGCTGTTATTTTTGTCTAACTAAATTTTGAGTCAGTAAATTAACTGAATTTAATATAATATATATTAAATTATATAATATATATATATATACTTTTGTACTTTTTAAATGTTTAAAAATGTTAAATATGTTACTTTTCAAATGTTTAAATAAAAAAACATTTATAAATATGAAAAGTGTATTATTGTGTTTAAATTAATAATATTTGTATTATTAATTTATTATTTTTTATTATTGTTTTATATTATTATTAATAATTATTTATTAGTACTTACAAATAAAACCATTCTGAAATTGCATGGCCAGAATTATTTATTTATTTAAAATATAAAAATATATCATATGTTTAAATTAATGAACATTTATAATAATAAAAGTGATTAAAAAAATACAATACAATATAAAATAAAACAGTAAAAAATCTTTCTGAAATAACATTTGATTTGTTTATAATTATGTATTACAATAAAAATGAAAAACTATATTTTGGTAGCATAGGAGTGTTGCATTTCCAGCAACAAGCTGTTTTTTTTTTTTCAATCAGCATTATTGTGGCATTACAAAGTGTTACATCACATTTTTGTCACATTTTATTGTGCGAGTTAAAGCAATAATGAAATATGCTCTCCTAAACTGTTTTCACCGTTTTATGTAGGATTGGGAAATCTGATTAATTTTAGTGAATCAATTTGTTCATCGCTTTGGATAAAAGAGCTTCTAAAATGAATACATTTAAATGCCAAGCTTGCATATTCACATTTCATGATCTCATTCAAAGATTGGTCATTTATTCATAGAAAGATCAAATTAATCATTGAAACAGGACTGGATTATAGTCCTGCAAGGCCTTTTACATACTAGATGCATTGTGCAATTTGCCTAGATGACATTAGATGACTAAAAATAGTATGTTGTTGCATATGCACCATGGTACTACTTTATTTTTAATTGCTTTTTGGGAGTTATAGAGTTTAATATCTTTCAAAAATGACATAAGGACAGCAGAACTCAGCTGCCCAGATTCTCCTGAGTCTTGTCTCACAGCAATGCGGTGCAACGAAAGACAAACGTCCTCTCCATCTCCTCTGTGGGCCCTAGACGGCTAACAAGCATCTGCTTCCTGCCTCCTAGCGCTTATTAAAGACTGTCTGAGTTTGAGAGATACAGTCGTTTGAGGACAGGAGAGAGAGATAGAGACTGTATGCAATTAGCAACACTGCTGAAAAAAGAAAAAGGATGACATTTTGGGTCAGTTAGGAACTTTAAATATTAGAACATAGGGTTGCAAAAAGTGTTCAAAATTGTGTACATGTGTAATGAAAAATATGAAATCAATATTCAGTTATTTACATATATTAGTATTGATCATAAATACACCAAATTATGATGTTATAATTTATTAATGATTTTAAAAAATCAATAAAATTGATTTTGTAAACTCTTGCGCATTATCTGGTTTTGAGACAAAGTTAACTTTATTTTTATTTGTGTTCCCTTACAGTGCTGTCCATGTTTCTATGTTACAGGTGATGGTACTGCCATGTGGCTGCATGAACGGAGGGACGTGTGTGACTAACATCAAGTATCCAGCGGGCAGCGGCGAGTACCTGTGTGTGTGCCCGGCTGGAATTCATGGCGACCTGTGCCAGGAAGAGCAGAACGAATGCAGCTCCAGCCCGTGTGGAGCAGGAGTGTGTGTAGATCTGATCAACAGGTTCCAATGCCAGTGTCCTGCTGGACTTACAGGTATTTAGTTCAACCTGCAATGCAAAAAAAGTTCAATTTTCTGCCCATCAGTCGTATACACAACCATATTGCACCGGTACTCGTGTGATATTGCGTTTATACAGCAGTTCGATAGCATGATTGTGTAAATACAACAAACAACATCTGCATGTCTTTAAAAACCCTCTTTTGTATGTATCTATTCCTTCTGACACAGATTCAAATCTAAAGTTAACAGTTGAACAGCTGAGCCAAAGGCTCCGTTACTAATTTGAAAACATGACTTTAGAGCTAGTAACAAAGGAACATTGAGGTGCTTCATTAAAAGCTTGTTGTATTACTGTATTAAAAGTAGTGTATTATGAGAGAAATGGACTGAGCGAGTGTGATTACCTGCATCTGATATAGCATTCATTCTTCAGATCAGTCTCATATTCACAATAAAACATTAGTTTGAATATACGCTGAGGAAAGCGACATCTTTGTTGTACTATCTTTTCATCTATTAAAAGTGATTTCCGATGACAGTGCTGCTTAGTGAATTTGTTGGCTGCATCTTACAAGCTGTTGTTGAAAGTAAAAAAAAAAACTTAATTGTTTCCCCATTTCAGTTTCTTTCAATATAAAAGTCTTTACTGCTGACTCACTCATAAAAACTTGTCTTGTCGCCGTATAATGGTGGAATAATGTAACTAAAATCACCATCACAAGCACACACACCATTTCTCAATACTAAATAATATTAAATATGTTTATTGAATAATAATAGTTAATAAACAACAACAACAGTCATCATCACTTGCTAGGCACTTCAGTCAAAAGTACAAAGGCAGCGCTCTGATATACAGCATTGAAGTTATACAAAATACAATGTGATTAGATTTTGCCCTCAGCCAAAACTATTTGTTCTGGAACAAATAATAGATTAATGAGACCAAAGACTGGCCATTAGATTTACCCAAAACAAAATATATCTTATGTTACCACAATAGAGACATCAGAGCAAGCGGAAAATTCCAAAAGTGATGTGAGGCTCTCTCAGCAGGTTCATGAGCGCTGAATGACCACTGACGTTATGGAGCTCACATCTCCGAACATAGGCACCGATCCTGGGGGGGCTCAGAGGCTCAAGCACCCACGGAAAAACACAAGATAGTCTCAGTTCTTTTTAACCAATAAGAAATGGATTGCAGCTTGTACGACTTTATTCTCATTTTCATAGTTCATTTGAGGCAGTTTTTGGTGTTATTTTAATGGCAAATGTCAAGAGTGCATTATTGTAATCCGAGGGGGTGCCAGTACAAATCTCTCGGCTTGCAGCGAGCGTGCTCTCATATATAATGATCATGGCTCTGTGCTCCCTCAGATATTACGTGTGCGCCCTCAAACTTTGTCCTGTCTATGCAATAATAAGTGGTTACTGTAAACAGGTATTTATTAAATCATTTTATTTAATGAAGCGCAACCCTCATAGAAAGAATGTGTGTATTATTTGGTTACTAAATAATGTATTTGCAGTCTTTGCGTTTCACTTTGCAAGATAAATTTTGTGTAGTAAATTTATCAAATGCACCATCCAACAGAGTGTACTCTAGAACTCTATATACTCTAGCACTCACCGGCAGAAACATACATTGGCGCCTATGTCTCCAAAAATGTCAAAGCAAATTTTCATTTTATTAACAAACCGCATATTTGAAGTTTATACAACAACATTCTCACCTAAAAAAAAAAAACCTCTTAAAACTACATTCCATGACACAAAAACAGTATAATTTATAAAATTTTGTGGATTCTGTCATCACAGGAATATTACACCGCTGGAAAAGACTCTCTGCCAATCAGATTTGAGAACCAGAACGAACTGTTGTATAGCTTATATACACTTGTTTCTGTATTGATTATTATTTATGAAATTTTATTCATATTTAATATTATTTTTAATATAAATACTTATTTCTTTTTAATTAATATATCATAATAATATCTTATAATTTACACCATTTAGTATATTTGTTAATGCAAATAATTAATTATTATACAAAGTAATGAATTAAATTACTTTTTACCTTCTCTTCACGTTCCTTTTTTTTTTTTTTTAGAAATAAGTCAAACTTTAAAACATTTTATTGTGTGTGTGTATATTTTTTTATTATTAATTATTTGTATTACATTTTATTATTTATTTAATATTCATATTTTAGGATTAACAATGTTGTGGAGTATATATGTTAAAATATGTAATTAATTTAATTTGCACCTTCTCTTCACATAAAAAAAAAAAAGGTTTTTCATAAAAAAAATAAAGCCTTTAAAATGCCATACAATTGGAGTATAGGTGAGTCATACTCCATAAGAGTTATGACTAAGATTGTATTGTTTTTCTCACATTATCGCTCTGGTATTTCATCCTTAGATCAATATTTTGTATTTATTTGTTTGTGTGTGCATTTTTTTTTTATTGATTACGAAGCAGGTCCTCTAAATAAGCACAAACTCTTAGCTCAGTTTAATTTTTGATCCAATTACAAAGTCATATTTTGCCAAAACCCATTCCTAGTTATGACCAAGAAGATCAGCTCATTTAGTTTCTCCAAGCTTAAAAGTGGCCCAGTGTATGTAGCAAAACAAAAATGGCTCAAAAGCAACAAACACTTTTCAAACAAAGGCTGAATAGTTGATGTCTTCACACAGTGTCTATTCTGAGATCGGTGGTTGAAATCTCTTCGCTGCCGATGTGCAAATTAGTCTTTCCTGGCTGAATGCAATGCCTGTTGTTGCTTGAAGTTGAAATGCGAAGCTTTCCTGTCAAGACTGAAGCTTTTTACCTTAGTGTTTTCTGTGTTTAATATCTAAGGATGGACCCGGGTCAGAAGAGTTTGTCCATTTCCACTAATGGTGATGACTGCGTGAGATAAACCGACACTGCTGATTGGATAAAAGTTTGTGTTTTGCTGCGGCTCATAATGCTTTGGGCCTTTGCAGATGGTTTGGACATTATTAAAGATCCCCTTCAAACACATTCCTAAGAGAAGCCACAAACAAATACAAATAAAATAAATGGACAAATGCCCAGCAGCTACTGAACCCACACAGAGGAAAGAGTATCTGTACGCTATTCTGCTGCTGGGAGTAGTAAACAGGCCAAAACACAGTGATGAATCGGCACAGAGATGTTTTATCTTTGCTGAAAGCAGTGTTTGTTGTGGCCACTTGATGTTTTAGCAGAGGAAAGAAGTGGAGGAAATTATTATATTTCTCTATAAACAATGCTTCACCACAATTTTAGTGTTTACCTGTTATTTGAATTTCAAATATGCTGCCGCCTCAAAGTTCCGTGTCTGAGAAGTGTGTTTAAACAAGTAAAGTTTAACTTTGAATAACAGTTATTTGATAAAAATGAAATAAAAAGTTTTTTTTTGTTTTTTTTTCAGAGGTTTGAAGCATAATATTGCCTCTAAATGCTAATGTTTTTCACAGACAGTGACAATAATAATCATAAACATACCTGCATGCATAATGAATCAATATATTGGCCAACAAATTACTAGTCACACTTTCTGAGGTAAACGATTGATGCAAACTTGCTGCTATATGATTCTGGTGGTAGCTAGGTAATCTATGCAGCCTCTATCATAATTTAATGACAATTAATTACAGCAATGCGTTAATACTGAATAACTTATCTTTTAAACGCACTATTGCCAGTTAACTTATGCATTTTTGCTCCCACCAATGAAAAATAGTTTCAAAGGCTGAGTAGAAACACTTCTCTGAGCAACACAAAGTAGTAGAATTTTGTTCCTGAGCGAATCATTTTGTTTGAATGAATCATTTGAGTGAGTGATTCAATTATAAGACTGTAGCTTGACTTGATTCTGAAAGAATCAGTGTTTTGAGCAAATCATTTGAATGAATGATTCAATTACTTATGAGACTGTAGCTTAAATTGTTTCTGAAAGAATCAGTGTTTTGAATGAATAATTTGAGCGAATGAATCAATTACTTATAAGACCGTAACTTGATTTATTCTCTGAAAGAATCAGTGTTTAGAATGAATCATTTGAGTGAATTATTCAGTTACTTACAAGACTGTAACTAGATTACTTTCTTAAAGAATCAGTGTTTTGAATGAATAATTTGAGTGAATGATTCAGTTACTTACAAGACTGTAGCTTAATTTGTTTCTGAAAGAATCAGTGCTTTTAGCAAATCGTTTTGAGTGAATGATTCAATTACTTACAAGACTGTAACTAGATTACTTTCTAAAAGAATCAGTGTTTTGAATGAATTGTTTGAGTGAGTGAATGATTCATTGATTACTGCATTAAAGTCACATTTACTTTTTTTGCATGTGAAATGCATTCATTTCTATAACAATGCTTATTTGTTTAATGTCCACAGGTGCCACGTGTCAGGACGATGTGAATGAGTGTGAAAGCCGCCCATGTTTTCCTGGCGTCAGGTGTGTGAACGGCTTTGGCTCCTTCAGATGTGACCCCTGCCCTCGGGGCCTGGAGGGAGATGGGATCTCCTGCAAAGGTAAGAAAACAAAGTTTCCTCCCAAAGCACATGTACTTCTGAAAAAGACACTTTTGCTGAGAAGTTAAACAGTCCCAAACAAAATATGACCTCAGTTTTGTTGTACACACAATAAAGGAGAAAACTGTTTTCTTTTCTTGTTTCACATTCACCCGCAGATGCCAAAGCATCACAATCCTGCAGTTGTGCCCAGAGTTTACTTTAGGGAATGCTGGGCTTTTCATTTCAAAGCATCAAAGTCTCAGAGTATCCTTGTATAATATGCTCACAGAATTGCCAAACAGGAGTCAAAATAAAATAATGGGTACATTTCTATTTTGAATTGTTAAAAAAAAAAAAATATATATATATATATATATATATATATATATATATATATATATATATATATATATATATTTTTTTTTTTTTTTTTGTTAACTTAATATTTAAAAATATATATATATAATAATAAATAAATATAATATTTATGATTTAAGATTAAGAAGGTGTATGTAAAGATAATTTTTATTTTTTATTATTTATTCATCAACAATATTGTTATCCACAGCGTCAGCCAGGAAAAATGATATTGTCTTCTAGAATTGGGAAGACTTACTACTTTACATTTACATTAAAATAATGAAATGGAATCGTTTATTCATAATGCATTTTGTTGAATATGACTACAGAATAGTTGATTTCAGAAACACTGTATGCATTTTTAACTATCAAATTTGTATCAAATCAGACATCCATTGTCATTGAGCCTTTCATAAACATAGGATCTTAAAGCTCAGTGATTAGTTATTTGTGTTTCACAAAACATTGTGTTTTTCTCTGCATCGTTGCTCAAGGGGCTCCTCACAGCTGTTTTCCATCTTCCTGCATGTGCCTTGACAAAATGTTCTGCAAATGTCTTTTGACCGTAATCTGCAAGTGATAAACCCTCGTTCAGAGGAGCTCTGTGTTCACGGTTTTCTCCATCAGAGGGACAGCGATCTGATGACTCCTTCATCCAGACCTGGGCCTCTATTACAAACACAATCTGTCTGATTGCAGCATACAGAAATACAACAGAGCAGCGAGAGCTGGATCTGCCACCCCGCTTTGATTATGACCAGCAGAACCGCAGGAGGGAGAGCAATACAATCCAGATGGCACAAGATAGTTATCCACCTTGTGCACACACAGACTCCATGCCAGATACTGCGCTTGTCCAGAGATAATTGGTAAAACAGCTCCTCGGTAGTTTCCGTGTTGAGAGAGAGAGAGAGACAGCGAGGAAGTGAAATTCTCACGTCTCTGATGTGCAGTTTTACTGACAAGCTGAGGAGACGACTGCCTCAACTCTGAAACTGTTCCTTGAAGAACATTTCAGAGCTAGAGAAATGGTTAGGCAGTTGTTGTATCAGGCCGAGTACGGCACAAGATGTTCACAGAACGCAAGGTGGAAGTCTTTAAAATGGAAAAAGAGCCAAAAAGATCTTCAGTCTTAAGCTTTTCATTCTCTTGGACTTTCTTCATCAGAAACTAAAGCGAAAGTATAACCATAAGTTTGTAAAGATATAGCCAATGCTGTATTATTCAGAATATATTGTTTTAGAAAACAAAATTCTTGTTAATGAGGTTGATATTTTAATTGGAAAATACATTAAAATCTTCATACCAACATCAACGGCCTTCAAAAGTGAAGAAAGTTTTTCGATCTTGATTAAATATTATGTAAACCCTTTTTTTCCTTGAACGATAATATGAACACCTTTGAAAAACATTTTTGTTCTGTTATAGAACAAAACATTTTTATTCTGATTTCACTAACTAGTCAAGGGGAAATATATCATAACCTTAAAGGAACACTCCACTTTTTTTGGAAATAGGCTCATTCTCCAACTCCCCCAGAGTTAATAAGTTGAGTTTTACCGTTTTTGAATCCATTCAGCCGATCTCCGGGTCTGGCGATAGCACTTTTAGCATAGCTTAGCATAGATCATTGAATCCAATTAGACCAGTAGCATCGCGTTCAAAAACGATCAAAGAGTTTCGATATTTGTATATTATAACTAGTTACCTAGCTGGGGACTACTTTCAGGCGCTGCGTAATATCACTGCGCCTGCTGCGGCCATGTTACGGCAGCAAAGTTCCTTGATTATTACACCGGAATGAGAGTAGTTCCTAATCATATCAGCCTAGAAAATTGCAACTTTTCATTTTCCGCCGATCTTAGTACACGATATAACTACAGAAGAGTCAAGTTTTAAATAGGACAAATATCGAAACTCTTTGATCGTTTTTGAACGCGATGCTACTGGTCTAATCGGATTCAATGATCTATGCTAAGCTATGCTAAAAGTGCTCTCGCCAGACCCGGAGATCGGCTGAATGGATTCAAAAACGGTAAAACTCAACTTATTAACTCTGGGGGAGTTGGAGAATGAGCCTATTTCCAAAAAAAGTGGAGTGTTCCTTTAATGCTAAGCAACAAAAAAATAGTTTTTCTTTGTTTTTACCCATGAGGGAACAGAACATTGGGTCCTTCTGAAACATATGGTCATGTGACCAAAACTGTTGACAGTTTGCGAAATTAACGGTGCGACACATCATACCCCACTCTCTCTTGTCCTTTATTCTGCACTTGAGGCATCAGTAACAAAAGCTGTCAAGTTGATTTTGAATCATTTCTTTCTCTCTTTTTCATCAGCACCAGCAAGACTGGTCACATCTCGTCCCATCACCTCTCACGCTGTCACCTCATCCGTGCCACCCGCAGTGCGGCCCATCAGCAAAATGCCCGTCCCCCTTTCTAAAACGACCTCCACTCATCTCCCGCCGGAGTCCAACGAAGCTCCGAGCAAGACCTCGGTCAGCAAAGCCACCACCAGCACGAGTCAGAGAACTGGCAAGTTGTTGTTTCCATTGTTCTGTCTCTACATGTCCACAGATGGCCAGGAAACAAAACCGTGAGGGTTTCGTTCGGAGCCAAATCGCCCACTGCTGGTGTCATGACATTGCAGAAAACGATTCTTTGTCTTTCCCTGACGCAGCTTGATGTCCCTTCAATCCCCCTAGAGTCATTTCCTGCGCTAGGTTTTTTGTGTGTGTGATGTTCCCAGGAAATGACTTTCCTCCAGCTGCTAAGCACAAAGCAAGACAAGGCCTGCTGGCGTGCCTTTGTGCTCGCACCTCTTACCCTCTCGTCTTGGTATAATGCCTGAAATTAGCGATTCTAATTAGCCATGCCAGGCATTCAGACTCTCTATGAAACTCAACAGAGCAAGGTTAGGTAAAGGACGTCTCTCACTCTCTATTTGGAAGAGTGATAGTCGAGAGACACATAGTCAAATCTGTTTGGTATAATCCCATAGGAAACTGAAATTACAAATCCTGTAATATCTCTATAGTATTTTCTGTTAAATCTCAGATCTCCCATTTCATATTTTAGAGGAGACACTCTAAAAAATGAATACTGGCATATTTTTCTCAGGAGACAACTAAAAACGAAGAAGCAGGAGATTTGATCCTTTCAAATCTGTTGTCTAGGAGAAATAACTGAGATGTTTCCTAAGATAATATTTTTAGTAGTTTTCTCTAGAGTTTTGGAAACAATCTGATGTCTCAGACTGTGCTTACATTTGCCAAGACACCAGAGTCTCCAATCAATATGTTCTCAATATGAACTCAGTAAATTCTTGTTGACATCTTAAACTCTAGAGGAGAAATTAATATGATCTTTTCCCCTGATCCCCTCACTGGTGTCTATTAAAGAGACCTCCTGAGAAAAATAAAACGGTCTTCTCAAGAGTTTATAAAGAGATCTCAACAACGTCTCAAATTGCCCTCACATTTGTCAAGATATAAGTTTGCAATCAAAGGTCAAAGAATCCAGTATGAGCTCCAGCATTTTTAATTTTAGAGACATGTGGAAGATTACTGAGATCCTTCAAAAGTCTCCATTTTATCCCCACTGAAGGAGAAACAACAGAGTTTTAAAGGGATCTCCTGAGGGGGAAAAAGGCCAAAGTAATCTTACAAGTCCTCTGAGCTTTGGAGGAGATCTCAACAATGTCTGAATGTCAAGGTAGTCAGCAATCGAAATCTCGAGATCTTAATATAAACTCTAAAATGTCATCACATTATTTAAAAATGAAACCATTTATGCTATGCAAAACGTGCTATGTTAAACCAGGTGTGTTTCATCTTAATAATACATATCTGACCTAAACATGATTAGGAAAAAATTATTTTCAATTAGAATGTTGTTCTTTTCCTCACAACAGGCCTGTCAAAGACAAAGACACAAAGAATAGAGCACACAAGTCATGAGACCTATGTTTATGGCACTTTGTTGCAAATAGCTCAGGGGCCTAACAATATTTGCTGGGACTGGCACAACAGGCCCCTGGGGGACATCAGGATGGGGAATGTAAATTGGCTTTATGGCTCCATTCCCTCCCCTCATCTTCCCTCTCTTTTCCCTTTCACTCCCTCGGGTTATGTCCTCTGGGAATAAAATGGAAAGGAAGAACGACGAGACATCAACCAGAGAGACTTGAGGGGTTCCCAGGGAATATTTGTACTCTAACCAGCTTTGCAAAGATATCTTTGAAGCCTTTTTTTTTGTTTTATAACCACAAAATCATCTTTCAATATGATGATCTTTTCAATATTTCAACATTTTCAATGTTCCTTTGAAAATTATTTTGGAGAAAAAGAGACAAATACACACTGACTTTAGGGCTGTAAATTGAACTTGGATAGCATAATTTCAAGATCATTTGGTTTATTGAGATTTTCATTAGAAAGTTCATAATACGATTTTTTTTACTTTATTATTGCAAATATAAGCACAGTTTGACAATGTTGAAATCTTAGACTCTAGAGCATACATATTTGAAATTATTGAGATTATCTCAAGGAGAAAAATATGAGAAACACAGTATGTAAGAAGTATCTTAATTTGATCCCAACTGAATTCGAATTTCAATCCTAGAGAAATCACTCAGATATTCATGAGACCTCATTTGGGATTGTTCTTTCCTATGGAAAGGTGTTGATTGTCTCATAATTGAATGATTCAGCACAATGGTTATCTCACTCTATGGGAAGAACATTTTAATTTTACAAACTAAGAGGGTCACTGTAGATGGGGGACCCCTTGTAATTGTTTTGAATTGCTGTCTGTTTTAAAGGTTATTACCAATGTAGAAACATCCATTAATAGGATCCCAAAAGAGACTCCTACATTTGAGTTACTGTGTGCTACAACCCCAAAGGTTAAATTAATTCCTGTCGTTCTCAGGTACCCTGGTCGTTCTTTTGTAAATACTAATTGAAAATGAAATTAGACAGTGTCCCTGACGGCCATTTGTCCCCAGACTGCACTAGAAGCAATTCAAACAATACGTCGTCTTTTATTTTGTCAAACCCTCATTTGCACTTACCTTTCTTGTCTCTGTCATAATTAATGCAGGAAAGGAAACAAAAGGATTGAGATGGAGGACTAGGGGGATTTGTAAAGTCCACAGAGAATTGCTATCCCATGAGTCATCTTTTCTGAAAGGTAGATAAGGCCAGAGTTTGAGGAACAGGGACAAATAGCCCACTCTGGAAAGTCGCTATCATCCTTGGGAGCACCTCATCTCTTGCTAATACAGTCTTGCCGGCTTGCAAATTGCCTGCCATCACACTTATGGAGGAAGATGAGATGGAAAGCAGAGGGGATGCAAGCTGTCACCCACCTCGGCCGATAAATCCCGTCGTTGTCTAAGGGATTTGCGCTGACCTTGCGGAAATGGGACAAAAAGCCTGGGCAATAACCCTTGATATGTGTAATCACAGGGCGAATAAATCTATTTTTAATGGAAGACAGCTGCTAACTCTTTCATCTTTCTCTGCTCTGCTGGCAGAGGGCAGGCTTCTTGTTTTATTTGACACAGCACGTGACGCTCGACAGAACAGGTGCATGCGTCTGGGTGATTGTGAGCAAGATGAGGGCGTACTTATTCAATAAAACATGATGATGTGACCCCATATACTGCAGCAAAAATTATTTCCTGCGTGCTCCAAAAGTGCTCAGATGAATCCTGTGGCCTATATGTGGTGGAGTAAAAAGGACTTTTCAGTTTATTCAGTGGTGTATAAAACAATGGGGTAATTTTTAGTCACAGGAAATGAGGTAAAAATTTCAGGGTGTTGCTTCACACCTTCTGACATCAGCACATCCTCCCCAGTGTATAAGCGAGACCTCATTTCCCCTGCATAGCTAATCCTTCACCAGTCAGTTGCAGTTGGGTAACGGTTGTAGGTTGCGGAGGCCACGTAGGAGTGTGAAATTGTTGGTAGGAGTTGAAGGTGAAATGGTGGGAGGACAGAACCCAGAGGGTTTCTGACCCTAAATTCACATCAATCTTCTATTAAGATGCTAATGAGTAAATGCTAAAAGAACATTACATCTATATATTAATGGCAAATTTAAAAGGCAGTATTTCTTTACGGTGCAGGTTTTCCCAAAGGACTAAATGTGACATCCAAGTGTGCAAGTAGGCCGTGTTTTCCAGGTGTTCAGTGCATTGACCTCCGGCCACCCTACACTGGCCACGTCTGTGGACGATGTCCTCCAGGATACCAGGGCAATGGGCGCACCTGCACAAAACAATCAAAGCAAAGCAGTAAGTACTTTTTCAACTTGACAACACTGCAATCAGTCTTTCAAAGCTGTATATGAATTTATAAATGCGCGCACAAGCACACACACCTTTTTATCAACACAAAACTAAACAATACAACTTTTTCAGAGTTGTTGCATCGTCATGAAGACTTAACTTATATTTTTAGCTTTGTTTAAAAATGAGTCTGTCACTGTTTTCCTCTTCAATCCTTTCTTAATCCCCGTTTCATCTCCTGAAAGCGCAGAGCTCCAGTAATTAGAGAAAACATAACGAACAGGAAACAAGCCTGTCGTAATCCTCAAAACGCGACAGGTGCTTTGATACGGTTGATAAGTGAGACCTGGAAACGTCTAATGCTTAGTCATGCACAGACTGCGGCTCGGTGGTTGCTGACCCACAATGTGTTTTTGGCTGATGAGTATAGGGAAGGAAAAAAGACAGTAAGGAATTAGGGAAAGAATGTGTAAACTCATTTAGATAGGGGATGAGGAGGGGTGAAGACAGTGAGGAAGAGTGAACAGAAAACCGGGGTTTCAACAGAGTAGCAGGGTTTTTTCTTGTTTCTGTTTTTTTAGTCTTTGATTCTCCTTTTATATTTTAAAAAAGCAAAACTACCAGACTGCATCTTATCCCTTCTTATCCCCAGAGTACAGTATGTTACATTTTACTCAATTGAAATGTTGTTAGACTTCTTAATCTGTTCCTTTGCTTGAAAAATCCCTCAAATACATTTTCCTTGGTTGCAGTATCGCAGCACGATGGTAAAAGCCTTCAGAGCGGGGTAATGACTTTTAATGCATTTTTCCCTGTGAATGGGCCACTGCTGGAATCATTCCTAATAGTGCTGTTATCAGGAGTGAATCCATGAGCAGCCACAGTGGGAACTAGAAAAGAAACAGCTTCATTTTGCAAGCTAATTCCCTTATTGTCGCCACATGCATCCCAGATTCTTACACACTCAGAAACAACTGTTTGTCTCTGTTGTTGGGATTGCATTTTGTTGTATTGTGTCTTTGTTCCTCACATGTGGATGGGGGACAAAATAAATCTTGTCGAACAGCCACAGCGACTATCTGTTGTTTAAGAGTAAATATACCAGCACCACCATGAGGTTTTAAGCTAGTACTGAGCACCATTGCATCATAACTGCACTTTTGGTGGTCTCATTGTGTAAAATCTTCAAAGGTCTGTTCAAGATATGCAGATGATGTTAATGAATCATAACTGCAAAATACACTATGAATCTCTTCTTTTCATTTTGGTGTCCTTGATGTAATGATGTTCATAAGCTATTCATCTTGCATAATAAGCTTGTCCTCTCATCTAGCACCCCGCTACTCACCACAACTGACCCAAGCCAAGAACAACCTACCCCATGTCTCCCACGGCTTTCCCCATCTGCACCTCCCCGTCCTTCCATTCAGGCAAACTCAGAGACGCCTATCCTCACCAGTGAGGGTCCCACACCATCAGGTCACCACTCGAATCCCCCTCCCACCAACCTTTCCACCTGTCACAGGGAAAGGGGAGTTGGTGCTGACTGCAGGACACACACCTGCGTCAACCAGCAGCAGGGATCGACTCCTCTCTCACTCTCACAATCAACTTAACGTCCTTCCGAGTCCAGAGGAGCGAGATGCTTCATTTAAAGTCTCGGCAGGTGGATTTGCAGGCGTCACACCTGGAAAAGTCACATTACCTCACACTTCAAGGCATGTTGAGACACTGAGGAAGTCTCCACAGCAATCCAGTCTGGTCACAATCATCCGACCTCGACCTTGGACACCTCCAGACTCCCAGAAACCCCTAACAGCAGCCCTAACCTCCCTTTCTTTCTCCTTTCCGGAGTCTGAGTTCTCCGCAGATGGAGGCCTTGGAGCCAGAATCCAAGACCCCTACGAGACGCAACCACTGCCTCAGGAGAGTTTCACCTACCTTGGTGAGCAAAGCCAAACCAAAATCCTGGACAACCAACCAACTCTTCAGAATGGTAGACACCAAAGCAAGAGCAAAAATGTGGTTCTCTTAGAGGAGAGAAGTTTCACCTGTGCAGATGTCCCTTGCTTCCCAGGAGTCCACTGTGAGCTTGCATGGGACGGGCAGCCTAGATGTGGACGGTGTCCTTTGGGGTATACTGGAGATGGGCGAATGTGCAGAGGTAATTTTAGATGTACAAAATGACTTTTCTTCATTATCTATTTATGAGTTAGTCTTCTAAGTTCAACATTAGACACTTATCCATGACATAAACGTCTGAGCAAAAATTCCCTACTTACACTGAAAAATGTGCAAATATCTTTAGGGGTACAACATCTTGTCACTGGGGCAGTACCCTACGTCTTTGAATGTTACCCACCCCTAAATTGTGCATATTAGTAACTTAGAGCAGTAATATGTACCCTTAAGGTGCTACTATGAACCTTTTAGAAGATAAACAAGGTACAAAATTGTCAGTTTAAAGAAAACTGTCTTGGTGACAAATGTTGCACTTTTTTTTCCCAAGAGTGTCAACAAGTATGTTCAACCAACCATATGTCATTTCAGGGATGGTTTAGGTAAAATAGTTGATACTATAATTTAGATGCCACTAACCTGGCAAACTTTGCTCATTGTATTAAACCAGTACATTCCTGATCAGGTTTCCAGGCGAAATGGTGAACCCTGACTCCTAGAAATGGTGCAAAGCCATCTAGTCTGATTTGAACTACCAATTTTTGTATAGCAATTGCCGATTTTATGTGCAATATGCCAGGGAAGAAATTGTGGGCATGCCTTTTGAGGTCTAGACCACGGAAAAGTGTGTAGCATGTGGAGTTTAAGACTGACAACTGACAGTAACTGGTGTAAACAATAAGCTCATTCCCCGAGCATGCTCTAGGCATAAGGAATAAATACATTCCTTGAGCTCTATCCCATGGGTTTGTGAACCTGAGAAAATTAGGAACAGTGGGTGGAAGAATCACTAGAAATACGTTTGCTATTGTAATCCCATGATATTGCATTACTATGCTAAAATTCACTCAGGACAATAATTACTTATGCATTCATGGATTATTTTCAGGCACTGTTTTGAAGGTATGAATATAGCGTGAACATGCACAAAACAGTCACAGGTGTTTTGCGTTGAACTCTACAAAGCATATAGCAGTGGATACAGCTTTTCATTAAACGGGAAGTTTATGTGGCGAACGATACCCAACTATTCAATCAGCCCTGTATTTTTCAGAATGCTTGAAGGAAGAACTTGGGGTGAATCTTAAACAGCAAGTATGGTAATGATCTAAAAATATAACTCTCGTGTCACCTGCACTTTTACAACAACTTGCTTTAATTGAAAGTGAAAGGTACACATTTAAAATAGGTATAGTACATACAGAATCTGTATACGTTTTCGCTTCCTGTGCTTCAGGGCCGCAGATGGAGGCAAATATGTGTTTGCCTTTTGACGGAGTGAATCTGACCATGTGTTATTTGTGTTTGCATGCCATTTGTGCCTTCAGCCGTGTGCAGACATGCCTGCGGTAGAAACATGGAGTGCGCGGCCCCCAACACGTGTCGCTGCAAGAAGGGATTCAGTGGTCCCAATTGTGAAACAGGTCACAAAAACACGCACCGATGTTTATGATGTTTTAAATATGGTCATAGGTCCAATCACATACACAAGGACTCATTTTTGAAATAACATAATTGTTGAATAACGTAATTTTGGATTCTCACAGCAATCTGCAGTCCAGCCTGCCTGAACGGAGGGAAATGTGTGGCGCCAGATGTATGTGATTGCATGTCAGGTTACCATGGAGAGGCTTGTGAAAGCGGTAAGAGAGCTGAAATTTCATTGCCATTCAGCATAGTGTAAATAATGTGTAAAACTTTTCCCACTGTTTTGCAATTTGTACGTGTTTTTTCATTTAATGATCCTATGAAATGGCTTGATAGGTGATGTTTTTCTGGTCTTATTTTTTTTTTAATGGTCAGTAGCCTTTTGTTTATAACAGCCTTTCGTTTATGAGCCGTGATTTCCTTTTTTTATAGTCAATAGCCTTTTGTTTATGAACCATGATTTGCTGCCTGTATTACAGGTTGGATTGGTATTTATACATTTTAATAGGAGACGACATTGTTTTAGACATTTCATGTTTGGATACAAATTTTATGTTCAGGAAAATTATTGTCCATTTTATATCTGTGTAGGTTAAATTTTGTGTCAAATAGCATACAGATGGCCTCAAGTATTTTGTTTTTTGGTACCATTTTGCAAATCTGCACCATTTGTGCTTTCCATAAAGAGGCAAGAGCCGAATAATCTGCACAGGCTTGATGAGGTATGCGTTAGCAGTTTGCTTTTTGTGATATATGACTTTATTTTATGTGCATTTGGTCGTATGAATATTCCCGCAGCTCTCTGCAGTTTGCCTTGCCTGCACGGAGGCACCTGCGTGGGCCGAGACACCTGCTCATGTCCCTATGGCTTTGTAGGGCCCAGATGTGAAACCAGTGAGTCCTGATAAATCATGTTTGCTTTGATTTCATGCGCATGTGGAAGTTAAACGTAATCTCTTGCGCCCCTAGTGGTCACAGGTGGCATTGCATGTGTTTTGGTTTCATTTACACAGTGGTGTGCAACCGTCACTGTCAAAACGGCGGGAAGTGTGCATCACCGGATGAGTGCGAATGTCTGGCGGGGTGGACGGGACCATCGTGCGAGACAGGTGAGTGTGTGTGTGTGGTTGGCTCCCAGTGGGACCAATCTCTTCTCACTAAATCCATCATATGTGTGTGTGTGCTGCTTCCTGGTGGCATTTAGCTGATGTAGAACCTCTATCTGTTCATTTTTCATTCTGTCCTGGTGGCTCACAGAAAACGCCAGCTATTATTTCAGCCTGATGATAACTTCCTCTCGTCAGCCTGTGAGGATCAATTACTATCAATTGAGCAGAGAGCCTCAGAGTAACAAATGTAGTTTTTATTCACATAAATAATACTTTAAACCAATATACGTCAACGCTGACAGTCTTGACAGTCTTTTAGGAATATATAGAGAGAGATTTACCTTTTTTATTATTTAGTCAGTTTTGCAGTGTTTTACTAAATTTGTTTTGCACTTTTGTCACTTTTTTTTTAATGCTATATTGGTTTATTTTTATATAATATTTACTTTTAGTAATTTTTTAGTACTTAAGTACATATTTTAGAACTTATTTTAGTTAACTGCCAATGCAACATTTCTAATGTTCTATTTGTATAGGTTTTGATCTGTTATTTCTATTATACAGTAGTTTATTTCAATCTCACTTAATTATATATGTGTATACGTGTATATATGTGTGCATATATATATACACACACATACATATGTGTGTGTGTGTGTGTGTGTGTATATATATATATATATATATATATATATATATATATACACATACATCTATCTGTGTGTGTGTGTGTGTGTGTGTGTGTGTGTATAATGTTAATTATTACCTAATAATTCTAGCCCAGATCTTGCTGTTAGACATCATGTACACAGCATGTACAATTTATATTTGTGAATTTTAAAAGGTTTTTAGTAGAGAGACTTTTTTCTTTGACAATCATTCGTAGCCCAGATTTACTCTCTTTGCAGAAGTAAAGCATATGTTTTTTTTTAACACCTCAGCTGTGATTTTGACCTCACAAACACTCAACAGTGAGATCTGACCTCGAAACAACTGCAGAGGTTTCATTGTTGTTTTATTTAATAAATGTATCTGTCTCCAGCTCTGTGTGACCCTGTGTGTCTCAACGGTGGAACCTGCATTCGGCCGAACTCCTGTAGCTGCCAGCCTGGTTTCTATGGGGCTCGGTGTCAAAACGGTAACAGCACTTCTTTTTGAATCAACTTTCCTGATGCATCGCCTTGTTTTCTGAGAGCTTACGGAGGCCGGATATCAATTTCTTAAGAGCGTGAGGTGAAGCATGACTACTGCACTTTAAAACGATAAAATGGACCAACCCTAAAAACCAATTGGATTCTATTGAAGTCTTGCGCTCATGCCGTAGACATTTGATGTGTATGTATCGATTCCTCTGCAGCAGTTTCTCGTGGTGAGGAATGATTCACGTAATGGCTTGAAACAGCAGTTTGGTAAAGATGTTTTTGATGATGGGGAATGACTCTAATGTCTGGGTTGCTTCAAGGTTTGTGAAATGTAGGAGCTTTTAGAGTGTGTTTTCCCAGTCATGTCAGATTTGCTGTCGGTTGTTTCACCTTACGGCTGTTTGATGTGTCCATCATCAGTTCAGAGAACACCGGTGTGATTTTCATTCATCAAATGCTGGACTTTCATGTGCTTCTCTTTCTTTCAGCCGTGTGCAGTCCACCCTGCAAGAACGGTGGTCACTGTATACGAAATAACATCTGCTCGTGTGTAGAGGGATATTCTGGGCCGCGCTGTGAGAAAAGTAAGTGTCATCTTGATAGGAACAGGTTTCGGTAAAGCTCCAACCAAAAACTTAATAGTCTTATACCTCTGTGCCCCCTTTGAAACACATGGCATGATGGGATTTAAGTCACAGCATATGGAAGGAAAGAATATAGTTGTTTTGTTGATCGAAATGACAGAAAATGGTGCTCTGGGAGCCAAGATCAGATGTTAGTTGAGGAGTTACATATGCCCTGTCTGATCAAGGAGGAAGAGAGATGAATCTGAGCAAAGATAGTGAGTTATTTCAGTGTGAGAATTATGAGACATATGGGATCAGGACTGGATGAATTCATTTAGATGTTCTCTAAATAAATTAGATGGTCAGAAGTCTCGTTAAATGGATATTCCCACTAAAATAACATTTAAGATCCATTGGTAATGTCCTTATGTTGAGGTCAAGTGTAAAAGCTTTAGAAAAAAAGTGTTAGTAAAAGTGTTTAGCTTTTTTTTTTTTGTAATTTTTTTTCTAAACATACTTCACACCATAGTCAGTAAGCAGCTAATTAAGTTTTGCTTTTAAATATAGTTGGAATAAAGAAAATGCTAATGCTAATAAAAATAATACATTATCATAGTCAATAATGAAAAAAAAAAACAATTTAAATAGATAAAATAACGTATGAACAAATCATTGGTTCAAGTATTACTTTTAATAATAATAATAATAATAATAATAATAGTCATATTTATCATTTTAAAAAAACATTTAAATAAATAATTTATGAATAAGACATTCAATAAAATGCAAGTAATAGCAACAACAACAACAATAATAATAATTCAATTCATGATATTAATGACAAAGAACATTTCAAGTTTAAAAATAAATCATAACATGAATAATGTATCAATAATTAAACGTATTAAATTAAGTAGTTATACTAATAATAAATATCTGACATTAAATCATTTAAAATAATAATTTAAACAAAAACTAATTTTAAATTTAAAAATAACGGAATAATGTATTAATAATAAACAATTGATTTCAAAACTGTTATCAATAATGAAGAATGGCATCTTTCATATTAAAAATAATTTTAAAAAATTGTATCAGGAAGTATGAATAATTAGTATAATTAAATTAAATTAAAAAACATTAATAATAATAATAATAATAATAATAACAACAACAACAATAATAATAATAATAAAGGTATTACATCTTTAAAAAAATCTAAATGGAAAAAGTCTATAACCTAGTCCATTATTTTTATTATTATTATTATTATTATTTAATGTTTGTTTTCTATTATTATTATTATTATTTTATTTATTTATTTATTTTATTTAGTAATCTTTCTAATATGATCTGTTTTGTTACTGTTGTCAGAGTTGTAATCAGCATTCCAGACACATCTTGACCAATCCAACTCTAAAATCCTTTATCTGTCTACAAAAACTAGAATTTAGTTATTTCACCTTATCGGTCTGAGTAAATCCAAAGCTTTACCTTTCCATTTCTCCACAGGTGTGTGCGAGCCAGTGTGTATGAACGGAGGCCGGTGCGTCGGTCCAGATGTGTGTGACTGCGCATCAGGCTGGAGGGGAAAGAGATGTGATAAACGTGAGTACCAAACCTCATCCTGACAAAAACCTTCAAGTGACCTCCTTACCTCATGTTAGCAAAAAATTCCAGTTTTACACATGAGACCCTTCAGTCACAGCGATGACCCTACTGTCCCAGAGAAGTGTCTTTAAACAGAAATCCCACAGTTCTTATGTATTTAACAGAAACTATAACAGTTCTACTTTTGATAATGTGGTCCAGTGATTTGAGCCTTGTTTGTTTGTTTGATGTGGTTTCTCTCTCTGTTTCTGTTGTTCCAGCTGTGTGTCTGCAGAAGTGTTTAAATGGAGGTGAATGTGTGGGGTCGAACACCTGCCACTGCCATCCCGGCTGGAAGGGAACTCTCTGCCAAATCCGTAAGTGATTCCTATCCAAGCAACAGAAATACAATCCTTACACCGCAGCCACACTGCAGTGAGCCTCCAAAGACATGCACTTCACTCGCTCTCAGTAAAAGAATCTAAATTGCATCTCCTCTGTTCCTGCGCTCCGCGGTTGTTGGCGATATGTTTTGTTGATAAACAGCACAAATCGTCTGTGTTCGTGGCAGGAGAGCAGGAAGTAAGCGTGAATGCTGATGTTCTCATGAGAAGAGTGGATCAGGATCAGTTTGAAATGGCTTGTCCTTGAGTTTGACCTGCATAGGAATAGTTCATTCATCATGAAACTTTAGATCTAATGGTGACATATCTGAATGAGATTTGAGAGCTACGGTGGATTTTTAAAAATAATATTCAGTTCATCACATAAAGCAATAATATGGAAGATGGGTCATATAGACACATTTTTGATGCCATATATATATATATTATTTTTTTAACTGTTTGGAGCTTGACAGCATTTGTTCAAAATGTCTTCTTTTTTAATATTTAAAACATTTTATAATTATTTTTTTCTCCAGTCACACAGTCTTAGTTGTGTTTTAGGCTGTGTTTACACTTGGCATTAACATGTGACCTGTATCTGGATGTTGTCCATGTACACATTGAAGAGACAAGTGTAAACGTGCTTCTGATCGGAATGTTATCCGATAAGCGTGTCCTGCTCCAGAGGTAGTCGAGGACGCATTGCGATCAAATCTCAGTGTAATGTAAATGCAATCCAGCTATCGCATCTGCATTCGCAGGTCGACGTTACGCAAAACCCCATTCAAAAGGCCTTTCTCTGCAGACTTATTTAAATATTGCGCGGGAAAGACAGATCCAATCGGTTATCTGCTTGATCGGATCGCGGTGATCGCATGTTAATGCCAAGTGTAAACGCAGCCTCTGACTAAGTAGAAATCAATCGCTTTTGTGATATTTTATTATTTCATATACTATTATTAGTATTATTATTATTCAATAAATTACATATTACAAAATATATAGGCTATATTTGTCAGTTTGAAATGGCTTTTCCTTGAGTTTGACCTGCATTGGACATATATATATATATATATATATATATATATATATATATATATATATATATATATATATATATATATATTAGGGGTGTAACGATACATGTATTCGTATTGAACCGTCCGTTACAAGGCTTTCGCTTCCGTACGCTTTACAAAGCGAATGATTCGTTGGACTAATCCTATTACAGTATATTATCCAATTAGGTTTATTTAGTGCATGTGCGCATTTAGAGTGTGTTCTTTCACTGCATGATTCAGTCTATTAAAATGCATTTAGAATTATCACAAAATGTATATATTTACATAATTTCATATACTTAATATCACAGAAGAGTGACGCTTTTTTCTCTTCAAAAATCAGCATGATTACAAATTATTTTTACAACAGTTCAATAAGCAAGAAGTTAATTAAGAGACTTAAGTTTTAGACACCATATTTATTTTTTTTGCGCTATTTTGCCAACAAAAATAATTCCAAACACAGCCACAGCACTGTTTTGCGTCTCTGAGCAACATGATGGTGTTTCGTTCCTGAATGAAGTAACCGTTAAATGATTCGGTTCAATCGCAATTTGGTTCAACTTGCTGCCACCTACTGGCGGTTTTAATTTCACATTTATCGTATCTTTTAATTTTTTTAATTAATTTCAAACATCACTACATTTTGTTTTATATGCTGCTAAGAAGAAGATGGGTCAAGTATAGCTCCATCATTGTTCAAAGTAAAAAAAAAATGTTTTAATAAATAAAATAAATTGTAAAAATCAAGGAAATTTCTCTGGCATTTCTTTCTTTTTGCTGTTTTGAAAATGTACCGAACCGTGACACCACTGTATCGTATCGAACCAAACCATGAATTTTGCGAACCGTTACACCCCTAATATAGAATATATATGTATATATATATATATATATATATATATATTATATATATATATAATATATATATATATATATATATATATATAGTTTCTGCCACTATATTTGCATATTCCATCATGTTTTATGTGTACTAACTCAGTTTGAAATCTGTCATCTAATATATATATATATAAAATCTAAAATATAACCTAATAAAACAGTAATAATGACATGTTTTTTCCACAGCAATCTGTGAACAGAGGTGTTTATATGGAAGCCGATGTGTCCGACCCAACGTTTGTGCTTGCAGAAGTGGCTACATGGGAACTCTTTGCTCTAAGAAGGTAATTAATTACTTATATATATATATATATATATTTATATGTGTGTACAAAATATAGTATTGATAATTTCTTTTACAGCTTCCTGTCCAGAGAGGATAAGGAAATGGCATGAGGTGTCATTGCTGCACTGAGGACACTGGGCCCATATTTTACTACTTATTAACCTGACAGGGTTACACACTATATGTTTCAATTTGTAAATATCATATCTGAAGATATTAATTTATGTATAAGGTATAATATAATGTTTTTTTCACGCTTTTGAAACTCTACTATATTTGTGAAAATGATTCAGAACAAAAATAAATGGGTGTATTTCACGAAACACTTTTTGGTGCTTTTGACTTCATTCTAACATCCACTCACATTTTCTCCAGAAGATCAAAATATTTTTGCAATTCCGTTTAGTGACGGACGGCAGTGGCAAATAAATTTCACGCTTCACCTCTAAATGACCTTTGATTTCTTTGGCCAGATTTTACTTGTAACATACTGCAGTGTAAAGTTAAGTTTGACGATCTCTCTTGTTATTCAAGCCAAGGCACAGACAATTTAGCATCCTTTGCCATCCTTTCTCCAACTACGTGGCCTGAAACTCGGCTGCACTCTATTTCTCTGAGGACGTCCCCTTTAATGTGACTGGAATGTTAAAAAAACACGTAAACATGCTGTTTGTGTCACGCCTGGCGGAGCGTGCAGTGGCTGCAGTTTTACCGCAGATCGCTTGGCAAATATAAACAGACATCTCGGTGACAACACAAACAAGCATCTGAACTAATTAACGGCCATTGATGGCGGCCATTAATGAGTCAGCCGCAGATAGTTCCTCTCATGCATAGCTAATAATCCAGCTGTTCGTATACGATTACCTGTGGTGCGCAAAAAATAAAGAGAAAAGGACGGCAAACATTAAACAGCTCGCTGTTTTTTAACGCAGAGGACAATAAACTGTTCATCGCTAGTTTGAAAGGGTTATGAGTAGGCCGATTAGTGTTTGATTTATTGATTATGAATAATTATGAAACACACACACACACTACTGAGTTTTTTGAAAGACGTTTATTCAGCAAGGACGCATTAAACTGCTCGAAAGTGACAGTAAAGACATTTATAAAGTTACAAAAGTTTCTATTTCATATAAAGGCTGTTCTTTTAAACATAATATTCATCAAAGAATCCTGAAAAAAGATGTATCACAGTTTACACAACTGTTTTCAACACTGATTATAAGAAAAGTATCTTGAGTACCAAATCAGCATAGCCTATTAAAATGACTTATATTACAAACCCCAAACTTTCGAATGTAGTGGACCTCAGTAATAGCACTTTTAAATCCTTTTTGTCTCTGTTCCTTTTCATTGTTGCATGGATTAACAATCGATACTATAGAATTAGTCAATGTAGTGACTAATAATTTCTGACAGGTATAAAAATGAGGCTGTGAAAAATCTCAGTACAGTGCATCCAATGGATACTGTTAACAACATACAGATTTCTGAAAAACTTGAAGTAGACAAAAACTTAAAACAGCTTTGAAAGTTGTGAAAATTACATGATCTAGGAACTTTATGCAGCACACAACATTGTAAAAAACCTATACTTCACAGTTTAACCATGGCATTTATACAAATGGTATATGCCTTAAAAAAACATGGTTGCTACACTCTGACTACAACCATGGTTAGACCTAATTTTCGTAAGGGTAGCTAGAATAATAAAGTGCAGTAAACAATGTGCTACAAACCAATGTTTGTGATTCTGATAACTTAAAAATGACACCAATTTGCAATATCAAGCACCATAACGAACTCTTTTTGTATAAAGCTAAAATTACTGAAGCAATGACACTGAACGTTTCGCACATTCACGTTACAAAATGGCCGCACCCGAGTACATGATTAAAGAATTGTAATTCTTAGGAGAACTCTCTCTTTAAGGTCTACCTGTCGTCGAACAGGGATTTCGACTTTTACGAAGTATTACGGAAAGTCATTCGGGATTTTCAGATAACTCTTCAATTAAAGACATAAAGAAGTCCTGCATGGTAAGATAATTCAACAAGTTCACAACTTTAAGCACCTTACCAATGTGTCCGCCCATGTGTGTGACTGAAAGTGTGTGTGTTTCCACGGAGAGGCGTAGCTCCCTGCCTCATACCTCCTGCTAAGACGGCATGACAAAGAATTTCATCATCTCACTGTCAGGCTCAGGTTGTAGATTACCGCCACAGGTGGTGTGAATTTCCACAGAGTGGGAATAGGAACACGAGGATTATGGGAAAAAACGGAAATCTGGATTTTAATCGTAATACTTTAGACTCCATCAAGGCCAGTCAATTACTGACAGACGGACCCGGCAGACATGTCCATGGAGAGATAGTAAAGTGTGCACACATTAAATATTCATTTGAGCGGGTGCCAAAGAAACAAGCAACATATGCACAAAGTCTGTTCTTTTACTCTGATCTTAGTGGTTTTGAAGCTAAACTGTGGAACAAAACAGTCTCTCAGGATATGTCTTTCAATCAGCAATTATTTTTTGTCTCACATAGCCTAAATGAATATCAACACAGATGGAAAGATGGCAGAGTTGTATTATTATGTTAGTCGATTGTGGTGTTCAATTACATGACAGAATAAATGGTCTGAGTGTGAAGATGTAAAACCAAGAAATGTCTGAGCCACATTTCACCCCAAAAATATTAAAATATTCATATATATATATATAAAAAAAAAAATTAATTAATTTTTTGACAATTTTAATTTTCAGGTGAACCATGGTCCTTAAAAAAGCCTTCTATCTGTGTAAAACATAATTTCTTTTGATTTTGAAGTGGCCTCCATTTCCTCATGAGCTTTTTATGATGTTTTGACCTAATAAATGAAAAACATACATATATATATATATTTTTCCCCCCCATTTAATATTCAACAAATTCCTGACAGTATGTCCTTTAGCTAGAAATGTATCCTTATAATGTGACCTTAAAGGAATTTAGCTATAAAGTTTTATTTTTTTTTATTTGGTTGTTTGTTTGTTTTTTATATCCTCTGGGTATGCATCTAATTTGATATTAATCAGTCATGTGCATGAATCGCGCACATAATTATTTCAGTACACATATGCTTCCTTTTAAGAGAAGCCATAGAACTGTGGTTCTCTGGTGCTTATTACATTTAGTCAATAGTAAATAGTAACTCAAAATCAATAGTAAATTGTTAAGCCAATGTATTATATTTGTATTATGTACTTATTACTAATTATTAAATACTTCAGTTGAAGCCATTTAATAACAGAAATAAGACATGAGAGGCTGTACGTTACAGTCATTTAACAGGAGTCAAAAGGGGGTTTTAGCTAATCAGCTTCACTTTGTATTATATCACACCACCTCTCATTATTGCTTTAATAATCTTATGTCTCAAGGTCTCTTTTAAATAAAGAGGAAGATTAAGCCATACATTTGCATTCTTACCTCCATCAGTGTTGTTATTTAGCACGTTGAGATGTGATAACTATGCTGAGGAAGATGATGACAGCTTTCTAACATCTTTTTGTCAAGCTGTGATTCTCACTCCATGTGTTATAATTAAACCTGTTGGGGATTGTCCAGTTAATGCTAGATACTCTCTCTAATCACATTTTGCTTGTCTAGAGGTCACACTGAAAGATGATGAGCTTAATTTGAGCTATTATGTGAACTTGACATGAGTCATGAGGTGAGATATTTTACTGATCAGCAACGCATTGTTTTCTATATGGTCTTGGCCGATTAGCAGTTAGCAACTTACGTTATGTCTCAAAGCTTGCAGAGCCTCAACATTGCTTGAAAGAAGCAAGAAAATAGTAAGAAACACAAAGAGCTGGATGCAAAAGAACTTAAAATTGTTGAAGACATGTTACTTTCTCACTAAACATGTTAGCTCGGATTGCAGATTAGCACAAGCATTATGCTAAAGTTGTGTTATTGTGTTGGTTGATTTCCTCGATCATTTCTAAAATGCTTTAAATAAAAAATAAAAATAAAAAGTCTGCTAAATGAATAAATATAAATGTAAATGTTGTAGACTAGCTTATCTAAACAAGTTACATTACTTACAGGAGCTTGTATTTATGTATTTTTGTTGTAAATAGTTGTGTCAGCAGTTAGCCACTTGTTAGCCTAAAATAAACCCCTTCAGAGTGCTACAACAAGAGCCATCAGCTTTATGCCAAGGTCCTGATCACCATGTCTGGGGTTATTTTGCGTTAATGACCAGCTAGCTGTACATTATTCCTGAATGTACCATTCACTCAGAAATGAAGAAGTTGCTTCTAAATGTCATTGTGTGCTAGTCTGAGATCCGATTAGTGGTGTTTAAGAGGCTGTTCACGTAGCCATGTTTGTGTACAAATCTGCTAAAACTAAGTCCATGCTGTCTCTTCCCTTACGAAAATTAACCATGGTTTTACCACAAACAAAATCAAAAAGACACGGTTACTATAGTTAAACCATGGTAACCATGGCTTTGCTACACTAACTATAGTTTAACCATGGTATTTGTAGTAAAACTGTGGTTATACAAATGGTAATCAATATGCCAAAAGAAACATGGTTACTATACTTTTACTACAGGTTAAGACCACCATACAGGAGATTAGAGGAGAAAAGAGAAAAGCTGAGAAGAAAGGTATGCAGTTTTCTGGCCATAGTTCAGATCTCTCAAGCATGACGACTCAGAGTAAACCATATATCCCAGAAACCCATCACCTCAGACTTTTTCCCTTTCTTTCTTCCTTTCCTCCCTTGAGTTGGAGTAGCAAGAAGGTACATGGTGGACTGTGGTCCTAAACTGCAGTAGTATTTACTTTTTTTCCCTTGTAGAGATCTTCTCTGGGAACTCTTTTCTTTGAGAGGTTTCTACAGCCCTCAGTGCTGTCTGTCCCTGGGCTCCAATTAGTTGCCTTTAATGGTCAGCAAGGGCACTAGAGAGACCCTCATAAGGTTCTCCAGCCGAGCAAGAGAAATGAAAGCATGAAGTGTGTCTCTCATCTACGCTGGACTATCATATGTTTCCTTACCTTATTATATGGTCTCCCACTCAGTCTCTTCCAATCTCTGTCTGTCTTTTGTTCTGTTCACTGGGTTGTTCCTGTTACGTGGTTGCTTTTGAACTTTAGAGTGACCCAAACAAAATTAAAACAGTCAAAACAGGGAAAATTGAACCTAATTATTTTCTAAATGCATATTTTTGATCTTATTGTGAATGATTTATTTGTGTGTTTTTATTTCTTGTATTTTTTTGGTGAAATTACAGACTTATCGCTTACGATAGGGCCTAATCCAACACATACGAAAAAATTATCTTCCATTATTTATTTCACAGCACAATTTTCAGGACCTGTTTTTTTGCTCCTTAAATGGAAAACAAAGGACTAACATGTGGGATAAACTTACTGGGTTAACATATAGAAGTTTGCATAGCACAATTAGCCTAATTAGCACAGCTAGTAAGTTGCAACATACACCAGCATGTTTTTTGTTTTTTTAATAAATCACCCCATTTGTTCACTTAATCTTCAAAAAGTGTGAATTTAAAATTTTATATAATATATTATGACTTAATGTATGATGAGGAACATGAAAATGTAGGCTACTGCATAACAAGATGCTAATAGTCTCTTGGCGCTGCTGTTCAGTGGACCAGCATCTCACAGATATGATTTGCAATTGCCCTTAGCACTTGGATTATATTTTATGGCATGGTTTCAAAATAGATTAGTTGCTTTTAAAGTGTGCAAATCTATGTGTAGGTGGATGGGGTGTCCTTTGTATGGTGACCTGTATTTAAGAGCACTCCAAAACCCGTCAGAGAAAACAGCCAGAGACTCTGCTGTTTTCGTTGGGGCTTTGAAAGTGTTCTAATTTGGGAATCTAATCACACTCTTTCCAATAGAGTTTTAAAACAGGTGCTTAAAAGGTGTGCACAGAGCTTTATAATCTTGCTCCATAGGAAATTAGGCCTTTAAAATGCTAATTGGCACTCAACTTCGTTCAACTGGAACTGGATTGTAAACTGTGTCATATTGTCTATGTAAACTTGAAACTGCAAAACCATTCAATGAAAATATGAATTGTTTCATGCTCTGCTTGCTTCCACAAAGTTGGGTATCCAGGAAACCGTTGCTATAAGCCAATGCCTGACTTCTGCAACTTACCAGGAGCTTTCACCTGCAAATTTAAGTGCCAAGCAGTCTCTCGGAGGATTATAATGGCGTATCTTTGTTTTGCATCCCAGCAGGCACTCTTAAAGATTAGAGGCGATGCTGTCAGGATAAACAACAAACCCTTTGGAGCGTATGTTTGGGCCACGGGCGGCTCATCGAGGATGCAGCACGTGTTAACATCCATGCCTGAACATTGGGAATGCGAGTATTGTAATTTAGGTCTTCGGGAAGAGTTTAAAGGGTTAATAAAATTAGCGAAGAGCTGTCATGTGAATGTATAAGAATAATTAATTTGGACAACTTACCAAATGGCTGAAAGGAAGTCAATATAATTTAGGTTCCAATGAAGCAATGACAAGTTCCATACATTAAGATTTGATTGCTCATAAGTTCCACACTGGAACCTCTAATATGGTAACGGTGCATTAAAACCTATTTTTGTTTCCATGCCTAATTAGTTCACTTATATTGTTGTAAATTCTTAGACTTTACTTGTGCTTCTTGCCTTAAAAAAATGGAACAACAATGTCCAGTGGTGTGCTACTGACATCTAGTGGTGAATACTGAAAAATATGAACCTAGTGTCCTACTACTCAAAGGAAACCATACAATCTGGTTAAAGATAAAATTGTCATCAAGGAAATTATTTTTTCCTACAACAGAGTGTAACTAAACTTAATAAATAAACCAAAGCTTTTAAAACCACTGCCTAAACTACCATACAAACAAAGCAGCAATGTAATATAGGTATGGTGAACGCTAACTGATATTTTTACTGCCTCTAAAGATGGACCACAGTATGTGCGTATAAGAAACAGGAACACACCTGGGCTGTTCAGTCAGACAGGGCATTAAAGAGGAGCAGGATGACTAATAAGAGAGCACTCTTATACAGCGCTAATGTTGTGAGCTACATGCTAACATTAACTAAAGCTAATGGAGAAAAGACTCACTGGTTTGAATAGCAATTACATGGTTCTTGTGGTGGTGGTGTGGATGTTAAAACTTCTGGCAAAATAGCTTTTCTTTTAGAAAACTTCAGAACACCAATGTTGAATACACCTTCAAGTAAGCATATGAATTCCAGTTACCTAAATAGAAGCGCAGATTGATTTGGCACCTTGGTTTGAGTAAAACCTTTTCCAAGAACTCTCTTCACAGATATTCACATGGCAAACAGGTGTTCTGAATTGCATTCTGTCAGATATGAAACACTGCCCCCTATGTGCAGTAAAATCCCAACTGTGTCTCTCTCCTTTTGGACCTGGAGTGACCCAGAGTCCATGTGATACAAATTTTACAGGCAACGACAACAGTCTCTATCTGTAAACCTTTTGGAGCTAAATTTAGCGCTGGGTCAAACAGAACAAGGTTGCTTAGTTATTGCAAACAAATTATATAACTTACAAAGACTGTATAAGCCATAGGGAACATGAAATGTTGAGCAGATAATATCAGGAGCAAGGGATGAATGGACCAGAATGAAGGGACAAAAACAAAGTTCTTCTCCAGGAAGGTAGGTCAGATCACCGCCCTGGGTTCCTGTTGACCTGCACAAGGTCACCTAGAGGACCCGGTACCCAAATGTTACAGGCCAAAGGCATAAAAAAACACCAAAATCCCTGAACGTGTGTTGGTGCGTGCACTTATTTATATATCTTCAAACGTCCTCCTTCTTTGGGGCATGACAGGTGGCCCCCCCAGCTCCACCTGTCCATCCTTTTCCACAGCCACATGGTGGCGGACAAATCCAGAAAGGGATCAGTCATTCAAGAAATGGCATGCTGAAGTGCCACGGGGCCACGGAAGATCTCTGGATACCGGATCAGACGCAGCTGCCCCCCGGCTGCTATTTTCACTCAGCTTAAAGTACCATGGGCAGCCAGCATCTACGCCATGGACTACCCACAACTACCAGTCTGTCTCTGCACACCATGAAGTCCACTGCAGGGGAGCACGAGCACTTTCCACACGATACCCAGAGCTTACCCTCCGACCCTGATGAGCTTGACAGTGGCAGCGAAAGCTCAGAGAAATCCACCGGCGCAGGGAGCCCCCTGCGGGGCCACAGGGAGGTGGGGAGACGCAGAGGGGGTCGTAGACTTGCAGGGGTGAGCAAACAACGTCAGGCAGCTAATGCTCGGGAGCGAGACCGCACACACAGTGTCAACACTGCCTTCACGGCGCTGCGTACCCTCATCCCTACAGAGCCGGCCGACAGAAAGTTGTCCAAAATTGAAACCCTGCGATTGGCATCAAGCTACATTTCACATTTGGCCAACGTGCTTCTTCTAGGGGAGGACTGCATGGATGGGCAACCGTGTCTGAAATATCACAACATCTTACAAAGCAACACCAACCTCAAAACTCCACCAGTTCGACCCATCTGTACCTTCTGCTTGAGTAACCAAAGGAAAATTGTAAGTGCCTGAAGGTGGTGAAACTATTAATTGCCACCTGTTGAGCTTGTGAAGGTTGGTTTCCAGAAACTGTTACAAATTTGGTAATGTATTTGGATGCCAAACTTCATATTACTTGCCAGAAATACCTTGCCTCTACCTTTTCCTGAATGGTTCTCTTAGGTGATCACTTGCATTAATGCATGCCTACATATTTCGCATAGAATTGTAAACCGATTGTTGTGCGGGTGCGAATTCTAACACCTTTCAATTATCATGTACTTCTGCAGCTTAGAGACGGGGAAAAGCACACAACTGTGTGACAGCAGAAGTTCTCCCGACTGTCCGCTGCTACGTAGGAGCTCTCAACTTCTGAATGTTTACATGTACAGAGACATTGCCTTGCACAGAGACAAAACATTTTTTTGTTTGTTTTTTTTTTTAATCTCTGAGGACAGACAAAACAAGCAACAAGAAGAGAGAAGAATCTGCACTTTTTCTGCATGTGTGTCCACTTTATCAACTGTGTTTTGGTTAATGTAACCGGAGAATATGTGTAAAGTTGCACCTGGTGGGAGGCTATTTCAGTATCAGATATAGTAAGCTACACCATCCCTCGCCTTAAAAACAGTCTTGTGTCTGCCTCCTGCACGTCACATGATGGTAATTGAAACCTTGCGGTTTGCAGTGGTCGCTGTCAGTACAACGGCGGGTAAAAATCTCATCCCCTCCCTCTTGTCTCCACATCTACGCTGGGACCACGATCCCAACATGGTTCTCGGGAGACTGTAAACAGGATTCTAACCTCAGCATGATAATTTGGGTTGGGCAAAGCTTGCTAAATATTTCTTAGAAAGTTCAAGTGGCACATGACTGAATGCTATAGGTGGAAGTATTTCATAATGAGAACATCTTACGTCTTGGGAACTGGTGTTGGTCAAGGTACATGATCCCTAACATGAGCCCTGGGTTATGACCCTGACCCCAAGTGTTATACAGTCTACCTTAAATCCTTGCGATCATATTTTGAGAACACACTTTGGTGACGATCTTGCGTAGACTGTCGATTAGTAGTGCGCACCCTTGCAGACTCAGGGAGAGGGTACATTGAGGTCACTCCGTAACAACAAAGGGCATGCTTATGCTTCTGAATCATAAAACACCAAATTCAGTCTTGTAGATTCCACTAAACTTGCGTGAAAGAAGGCCATTTGAGCACCAGTCCAACTCACGAGCGCCAGCGTCAAGACAGAAGCTTGTTGCACTACATGCATTTCAAGACATTTCGGTTGTTGTTGATGTTAGAGTGCACACTTGATTTGTCAATTATGCAATCAATTTCCACAACTATAGCTACACTATTGTATGCTCTAGAAATGCATGCATCCAAAGTTACATTGATCCATGATATGTCAACATGGCTTTTTTTGTCCACTGATTTGCACCAAATGGAACCAAAAATATGACGGTGGTCTTTTGAGATACAAGTAGATGGAAGTTTCATCTGGGAATTTCATTGGCTATTGCTAATTGCCGCTCTCTTGCTTGCCTTAAAAAAAAAATGCCAGTTTGATTTCATAAAGTGTTCCACAAATTGGCACGTTTCACGTTGACTAAGGTCTAGGGGAAAGGTCTTAGAGCGTGTGCTAATCTCAGGTACACCACTAAAACGTCGTCTGCTGAACCTTGTTTTATTGTTTACATTAACAGAATTAGTAGGAATGACTAATTTGAGCCTATCATTTACTTTGATTACAATTTATTTTCAGATACTGTATCTGTGAGGTGAACGTTCAAAGGTATAATTATTTTTGTGTAAGCATCAAGATGTACCAACCCATTGTTTATATCCAAAATGTTTACCTGCGTCTTGCACAAATCAAAACTTCAGCTTATAGGTTTGTCTGAATCTGCAGACTGTGTAGAATGACTCTTCCTTGAATTAAATTATTTTTCCAATAGAGATGTAAAAGAAAAAAAAAAAAAAAAAGTGCAATGGAAGTACCACATAATGTACTGGAAATATTGTAATATGGCAAGATTTTTGTAAATCTTTTGTAAATATTTGCACTTTTTAACATTAAAATCTAAAAGGTCAAAATGCGTTATACCAATAATATGGCCTGCCTTTAAACACATTTTGATCACAAGCCTGTCAGATTCTAATACTTGAATTGTCCGCTCTTCGAAAAGTGGTATTTTGCACATGCCAAACAAACAAGCTGCTACTTAATCAAGTATTTTTGTAACAGAAAAAAAAATCAAATAAAAAAGGTCTGTACTCAAACCATTAAATTATTTTTGAAAAATGTTCTGAAAGTAGTTCATCTTTGGTTTTGAGTTGCCCCCTAGTGGAAGTCAGATTTTGCATGCAATTTTAAAATGGTGGATAAATCCGATTCTGCAATTGTTAAAAATAACAGTATGTTAGATAAAACAAGAACCACACACAAAGCATATACTTCTAGGTCTTTATTTCTTTAAAAAAAAAAAAGTCAATTAGTTGTTCAGATTAAAGAAATCGGTGACAAATAAGATGGAGATACATCATAGAAGAGGTTGGGAGTCATTTAAGGGTCTTTACAGGGTGTTCAGCCATTTGTTTTCAGCGCTGTACAGTTTCATAGGCAGGGAACAGAACGCTGATGGATGTTATGGGAGAAGGACTTAACCCTTTGGCAATAACATCACAATGAGACAAGGTGACTGTTTTTCCCCTTTGTGGACACTGATCATGACAGGGCATGAAGGCATCAATACCATATAGAAAAGGGCATCTTAAAAGCAAACAAGGCAGCCTGATCTAATTCAATGGAATGTCAATTCATAAAGGAAACATTATAACAATAAATTTAAGATGTCCAAACTGTGGCAACACTTAAAAGTTCCTTGAGTGAGTAAATAATTACAAAGGTTGACCACAACTTTTGTGCTATTTTAAGTGTAAACCTTAATATTAGAAAACTCTGTTAAAATTAACCATTTGTTATAAAGCCCTTAAATGACATCTAAATGTTATGGTTTGAAAAACAGGAGGTAGAATAAAAAAAAAAAAAAAAAAGCACAAAAGAAAAAAAAAAGAAAATAAAATAGAAAGACAAGCACTTCTGTAACAAAACATTCTGCTGACATGGTGTTTTAGTCTGCCTCCTCTTCCTCGGATTCAGACTCTGAAAGAAACAAAAAAAAAAATAAAATTAATGATTACAGATAGCATTTTAATCTGAAAGTTTCAAAGACAATGACTTACCCTCCTCAGCGTTCTTCAGCCATTCTACAAACTTCTTCATTTGCTCGAGGAAGACACTCTTTCCTTTGGCCACGTGGCCTTCTGTGTACCACTTCAAAATCACCTCCTCGCTCAAAACATCAGCTACAGGCAAGACAAAAAAAAACAAACAAAAAAAAAAAAACATCTTCAAGACACTGTAACCGGACATAACCTCTGTATAGCATTGCACACGCTAGGGAACCTTTTTGTACAAAAACCACCACAGTGAGCCAAGCCTTGTGCTTAGGTGCATAGTTTTGAAAAGACCAGCTATTGACGACACACCTTTGTAAAGAAGCACCACAATCTTCTGGAAGGCCTTCATGAAGTGGATGTTGTCGTAGCAGTACTCCTGGATCTTCAGCAGGAGGGTGAGCTCAGACAGGCCCTGGGAGGTAAAGGCCTTCAGCAGTGGGCTGTATTGCTGCAAAGAGAGTTAGCAGAATTACTACCAGTAATTTGATAAGAGGAAGTATTGCAGATCATTAAACCTTTCAGAAACATCATAGATACCTTCAAGAGTTTGATGGCTTGCTCTGTGACGAGCTCCTCCTTTTTATTCCACTCGACGGAGCTCATGACACTGGTCCACACGATGCCGATCATTGTCTGCTCGGAGATGCTCGTTTTCTTCATCTCTTCACGAACGTAGGCAATGATCTGGGGAACAAAAAGAAGTCAAATACAGGCACAATAAACCCCCAAAGCCAAAATACGGAAAGAATCAAACCACTTTAGTTTTAAATAAAATTCTCACTTTTTAAACTGCATTTTGAAATTGAATTTTTTTTTTTTTCGTACCCAACTTGTCCAAGACAAGGCAGAAACTCACATCTTTGAGGGTCTCGCCGCGGGACATCTGCTCTTGCAGTTCCTTCTGAAGCTCTTTGCGTGCTCCAATGGACTGCTGGTTGCGAGCGAAGTCTGAGAGCTCTTTCAGCCCAGCGTCGGTGAAATATTTTGAGAAGTGTTCACAGCTACGCTTGTTGGCAGGGAACAGCTCCTGTTTTGGGCGAAAGAGGAACAGTTTACGTCAACATGAGCAAGAAGAAAAAAAAAAAAAAAGGCACGATTAATGTGGCATGAGAGAAGTTCAACATTAGTTGAGGCTGCAAACAATTGTAAAATTGCGTTCATTTTAGTTTATGCTCAAATAATCTGTGCTTTTGACAGTTGTTGCTTTATTTTTTTCAATTTAGGTCAAGTAATTTTACTACAACTTAAATTTCAACAATTTTAGTTACTTGCCAAGACAACATTTCTATTTCTATTCTATTTTTCACAAGCTTAATTATTTCCAATTACATTTTACTTCAGCTTTACTGTTAACATGTTGAAATTTAAATTTTTAAACATTCATATTTTATTAACTATCGCCAACTGATCATGTAAATACACTGTTTACAAACTATTTTCCAAAATATTCAAAGGTCATGTTCAATTGTTGTTATTATTGCTTAATTGACATATAAACTAAGTATTATTTGCACACTAAACAGGTACCATTTAAATACATTTTTACATAACTTTATTACTCCAACTAAGCTATATTCTGGATGCTTTTGGGAATTAAGTGCTTCAACCCAAGCGGAGGCTGCAGTACAATATTTACCATCAGCCTGTTGTCCATGCCAACTTTACGCAGGCTAGCAGCAACTGAGTTGATGTCCTTTTCGTTGATCCAAGATTTGAACAGTTTCACAGCGAAGGCAGCAGACACACCTGCAATAAAACCCAGATGACAAATCAGTCACAACTTCTACACTCGGACAGCACCGCTGATAGTCTAGAGCCATTAAACAGGTCTGTCATTACCTTCCTTGACCAAGTTCTCATTAAAGAGGCTGTTCAGGATGGAGGCTGATATATTGCCATTGGCCAGCAGGATTCCGGTAAGCATGGCCAATTTATTCCTCTCTGACTCGGTGAACCCTTTTAAAAACAGCAGCAGCTGTGAAAGAAAAAACAAAAGAGATGACACCATGGGACTTTCCAAAGGCACAACGACACAGACTGTGTTTGACTAAGAAATATGGTGTAATCCTTAGCTCAGCAATTTTGCTTACCTTCTTGATCTCCTCTTCAAACCCTTTCTCCAGGTACTTGTAACGCCTGATCAGCTTGTTAAAAACCTACAACACAAGTTGAACACGTTGAGACTTGTAAATAGGAAGCCAGTAAGTACAAATTGCACCCGTCATGGTGATATTAATTCAGAACAAGCTCCAAAACGAGATTATTTGGCAGTCAGGTAGCATATAATTGGAAATACCTGAGCGTAAGCCTGCATGGTCTCCAGGTCTTCACTTGCCGTGAAGAGGCAGTACTCCGTACGGGTCAAGTCATCAGATAGAGTACCTCCTGGGGCTATTAAAAAATAAAAATATAAGTATGTGTGTATACAAGTTAAATATTTGTAGAAATGCATTTCATATACAAATACTAGTAAAATAAATATTGGATATGTATTTTTCTTCACACAAATATTAGCAGAAGATATTTAGTAACAAATAGATGTACACATTAGTAAAAGTAAGTGAATAATGTACAAATTGCACAGATTAGTAGAATATAAAATTAAAAAGATACTCATATATTAGCAAAGATATTTAGCAAAAATATATCTATAAATTGTGTGTGTGTATATATATATATATATATACACACACATATATAACACATACACTTTGTAAGTACAACATTTTGTAATATTAAGTTATAATTAGATGTACACTATATAAATTAGAAAAAAGTAGAAAGATGACATTGAAAATATATAAATTAAAAATATATATTTTTGCATAATATATTAGTAGAAAATATTAAGTAAAACACTTATGTGATGTACACTACTTAACTAGTAAGATTTTTAGTAAAAGTAAACAAATTGTAGATAAATTTCACAAATGATAACATTTGTTAGTTATAGCATGCATCTATAAGACGTATAAATTAATTAAATTTAGCAAAGTTACGATACAATACGTAATATGTATTGTAACAAAAAGTTACAATACATATTACGTATAAATTAGGAAAAATAGAATTTTAGTACTTATAAGCATTAGCAAAATAAAACACAGTAAAACTAATAATAGTTTTTCCAACTAGAACTCACTACCAGCCCATTGGCAGAGCCATAGACAGGTGCTTACCCAGCATTCCTCCAGCCACCAGGATGTCGAAGAGTGTCTCAGCATACCGGCGGTAGTCGAGCTTGGCGCCAGAGGCATCGAGGAACTTTGCAACCGCTTCCAAATCTGTGCCAGTTTGGTTCAAGCCTTGAACAATACTTTCTTGAAACTGAGAAGGGTCAAATCTCTCCTTTTCATCTGTTAAAGAAACAAGAGAAAGTTTAAAATGGGAGGCACCGCTTTAAAACATCATTATTAAATGTTCCTTAGTCCTCTTACCTCTTTTGCGAGTTTTAAAACGCTGGCCGGTAAGCGTTGGCTTTTGCTGCTTTTGATTATTCATAAAAGACACCTGTGAAAACACAAAAACATTAATGCATACATCTGTGTTCAGATTCATATCACTGAGCACAAAGAAACTACATGTGGCAGTACATTTCCAAACCCAGTAAAGCCATCAATAAGATTCTAATAGAAAATGAGCAAAATAACACCTTAAAAACTTCAAAAATGACTTAAGCATTTAATAAAATGGTTTAATTGCAGATCTAGTTAAACCTGTAATTAATCCATATCAGGTTGCCTCGTGAGCAAATTATGCACAAGTTAATATTTATCATATAAAACCAATTCATGTTTTTATATGGATATATTTCTGTATAAAAGTATTTCAATTGAATTTAAGTATTTTTTCAGGTCTGAACTGCAACTCACGCGTCGGTCTCGCGCTAAAGCTAACCGGCTAAAATGAGGCCTAACCGGTCCGAATCTTGTTTATAAAACGCATTTGATCACCATTTAAAACCATTTCAAATACAACCGAGGGCGATGTTAATAATTCATTGAGTATTAAAATAATAAACAGAACGGACCAAACATTTTATTGTTTTTATTTAATTGCCATCATGTCGCGAGCTCCGCCATCATGATTTAAACAGCTGATCACAAACGTGAGCCCAAAAAAGGCCATCCTTTAAAAACACGGGTTTACAAAAACTCAAGACTAAGCTGTATAGGCTTATTACAGTTATATAAAATATATGGAGGACTTACCGAAATGAATGCAGATAAAAAACGGCTTTTTGAACCAAAGAACAAAGCAAGACAATGGCAGGTCCGAACCCAACACACAAAAACCTCCCGGATGGCAAGTAGCTGCTGCGCCTGCGCGGAAGAAGAACCGAAAATATAATGGATCCGTCCATTATAGGAGAGTAGTGGGGTTAGAGAGGTGGCTAATTGATAAAATCACGCATATTGTACATTTAAAACTATCGTATTGACTATTTACAATATGTAAGATGTTATAAAATATGCGTAGAGTCAATAATTCGCTCGTGTTACTGCTTACGGTAAAGTTTAAAAATAGATCACCCCTCTCTGCTGACAGTGATTCGTAAGCCCGATGCTGGTCATACCATTGTAATGAGGGGTGTGATTTTTTTATCAAACCATAAAAGCATTCAGTTCAGTTGGGTCAGCTCTTAAATATATTTTTGAAATGTTCTTAATTAATATTTTGGAGTTTATGCTAAATATATGACTTTTATACTTTAAAATAATACAGGCATGATTTCACTCTGACACTTTCATTAATATTTGACTCAGTTCAGCATTTCATGTCAGGTTTTTTATTTGTTAAGTAGCCATGTATAAGTGAGACTTCTCATTATTTACAAATAAACCCCTTCTTCATACTAACCAGCTCATTAATAAAAATCACAAACATAAAATTAAGTTGTTTTGTACTTTAGCTTTATTTCACCCAACACAATTACACATTTGCACACCACCAGAAAGAAAAGACTCTTGATACATTTTTAATTATTCCTCATCTTCAGCATCCATACAGCTTGTTGATCCTCAGGATGTCGGTGTCTGACATTCCCTGCCTCTGTCCGATTTCCACCGTGTCATCAGGAATGGGAGTGATGGTTTCCAGCCAGGGCTGGATGGAGAAGGCTGTTCTTCCATAGTGCATGATGGAGCCGTAGTCATATGGAGTGTTTTGGTTGTTGGTGTTTTGTTTCTGGAAGTTGTAGGCCATATCAGGAGTGATGTTCTCCCAGTTGATCTTGACGTACCTGTCACGATCGCTCCTGGTTTGCTCGTGGTAGAAGCCCAGAGCATGATTGAGCTCATGCTGAACGATGCCGTAATACACACAGCCTTGCCTGTTGAAGGAGACCACCTGCTTCCCACCAGTTCTGCCAAGAGAAGAGTAGCACCTGAGAGCACAGACACAAGAGATGTTAGACAAAATCAATCTGATTTAAAATTGTTTGTAAAAAAGTCCAGAAGGTACGATTGTTCTCACCCATCTTTGTTCTCAATACTGATGTAGTCGGTCTGAGTTGATCTGGCCACAAAGCGGATGCAGGTTTTGGAGTGAAAGGTGGACATGGCATTTGAGATAACTAATTTGTCATTAAACGCTGTAAACAAAAGGTCCACAGATTTAAAATGAGATCTACATGAATGTTAGATATGTTCAATGATTGAAGGAGATTCACTCACAGAATTCACTGCTCACTATGTAAGGGACCTCCACTATGTTGTTGGAGTTTTTCTTCCAGAAACAGTTGTTGTTAAAGCAGTAGAGAGCATTTCTGGTTTTGGGAAACAGCAGATCTCCTTCAATCAAGATTTCAGAAGATCCTGCATTTAAAGAGAAACATACTGATGAAATAACTGAACATATTTATACATCTTGACCGCATTTAACTATTTCTTTTTTTTAAACCCATTGCTGACTAGAAATCTACAAGGTGTCTGACCATTGTTGGACTCCAAAATCCTTGTAGTGATGTCCAGAGGTTCAGGCTCTGACACAAACTCTCCTTCAATCCTTTCCTCCTGGAGGCAGAAACAGAGATGTTTAAAATGTCTCATTTGAGGAAAGCTGATAATTTAAGGGAGCAACTAGACAGGATCTTACCATGAGAGGAGACGCCTGTGAGACGCCAAACAGCAGCAGCAGAATGGAGAGGGAGGCTCTTGTGTCCATGTCGTCTCACTGTGTAGAGATGTTCAGGATGCTTCTGTGCTGAGCTTTGGTGTCTCTGTGCTGTCAGACCTGGACTTTATATTCACCTGAGTAGGTGGGTATGCTGGGGGATTATGGGTAGGGTCTTAGTGTCCATAGACTAATGTGTGTAACTAAAGGGAGGAAACTCTGGCCTCGCCTCTTAGTCAAAAAATGTACTGAATCAGAAACTCATCCACTAAAATCCACATTCCCTTGCACACCTGTGCATACAATATGTTGTCTTTATTACATTTTGTTTAACATATTTAATTTTATATCTATATATTTTATTTTGTTGTTTCTTGTCACTTGTCACCCTGTCTGTGCACCGGAAGCTTCTGCCACCAAAACAAATTCCTTGTGTAAGCACACTTGACAATAAAGCTCTTTATTTGTAGAATCAAATTCTGATTCAGAAATTTACATGGAATATAGAGATGTTTCTAAAAAGCTTTAACTGTCACAATATACAGTCTTCAGCAAAAAATATGAAGTGATCACCTGAAGAACAAGAGCCAAAACTGGGAAATTATCAATTCATTGATGATTATTACATAAAATTATTAGTCCAATTATTACAAAGCATCCCATCAACTGACTAAAAAAGTTTTGTTTTTCAATGATTGCAGTTCTGGGGACTCTTTCTGTACAGTAAACTACTGTTTTGGGACACCGAGAAAACAAAAACTACAGCATGTCCACTTTAGTGTTACCAGTAAATAGCTTAATAGTCAGAGTATTTTCTGTTTCTGCAAGGATTTCGAGTAATGAGCAAGGTCAGAATTTTTACCATATTAGGGGTGTAACTACCTATTAGTTACACACATTAGTCTCTGGACACTAAAACCATACCCATAATCTCCAAGTAGACCCACCTACTCAGTTGAGTATAAAGTCCAGGTCTGACAGCACAGAGACACCAAAGCTCAACACAGGAGCATCCTGAACATCACTGAGACGACATGGACACAAGAGCCTCCCTCTCCATTCTGCTGCTGCTGTTTGGCATTTCACAGGCGTCTCCTCTCATGGTAAGATCTGGTTTAGTTTCTACCTTAAATGATCAGCTTTCCTCAAATGAGTCATTTTAAACTTCTCTGTTTCTGCTTCCAGGAGGAAAGGTTTGAAGGAGAGTTTGTGTCAGAGCCTGAACCTCTGGACATCACTACAAGGATCTTGGAGTCCAACAATGGTTAGGCACCTCGTAGATTTTGTAAAGCCAGCAGTGGGTCACATTTCTAAAAAGTGTTCAGTGATTATAAATATTCTGTGTTATTTCATCAATGTGTTTCTCTTTAAATGCAGGATCTTCTGAAATCTTGATTGAAGGAGATCTGCTGTTTCCCAAAACCAGAAATGCTCTCTACTGCTTTAACAACAACTGTTTCTGGAAGAAAAACTCCAACAACATAGTGGAGGTCCCTTACATAGTGAGCAGTGAATTCTGTGAGTGAATCCCCTTTAATCCCTAAACATATCTATCAGTCATGTAAATGTCCTTTTAAACCTTTGGCCCTTTTTTTTCAGCCTATTATGACAGATCAGTGATTGCGAACGCCATGTCCCTGTTTCACTCCAAAACCTGCATCCGCTTTGTGGCCAGATCAACTCAGACCGACTACATCAGTATTGAGAACAAAGATGGGTGAGAACAATCGTACCTTCTGGACTTTTTTACAAACAATTTTAAATCAGATTTATTTTGTCTAACATCTCTTGTGTCTGTGCTCTCAGGTGCTACTCTTCTCTTGGCAGAACTGGTGGGAAGCAGGTGGTCTCCTTCAACAGGCAAGGCTGTGTGTATTACGGCATCGTTCAGCATGAGCTCAATCATGCTCTGGGCTTCTACCACGAGCAAACCAGGAGCGATCGTGACAGGTTCGTCAAGATCAACTGGGAGAACATCACTCCTGATATGGCCTACAACTTCCAGAAACAAAACACCAACAACCAAAACACTCCATATGACTACGGCTCCATCATGCACTATGGAAGAACAGCCTTCTCCATCCAGCCCTGGCTGGAAACCATCACTCCCATTCCTGATGACACGGTGGAAATCGGACAGAGGCAGGGAATGTCAGACACCGACATCCTGAGGATCAACAAGCTGTATGGATGCTGAAGATGAGGAATAATTAAAAATCTATCAAGAGTCTTTGCTTTCTGGTGGTGCGCAAATGTGTAATTGTGTTGGGTAAAATAAAGTTTATAAAGTAAATAAAGTCTGATCATAAATAAAACATTTTCTCATGAGAGATTCATATTAAAGAGGACAAGTTTTTAAGTAAATACAACTTAAATTGCAGTCTGTTTTTCATGTAAACAATAAGGTTGATTCAGAAGACTAACACACATTAATTGCAAATTGATTACTTTAATTTGCTTTTTGGAGCTGGACAATGACAATCACCATCCAATATTTCTTATGTTTCACAGATGAAAACATTACACCATTTTGGAAAGACCTGACAATGGGAAATGAAAGTGTTTTTATTTTGGAGCCAACTATTATTTTATGTAATAATTAAAATATATACAGTATCACTTATTAATTCATATATGGGAAACTGAAGCTATTTTTGTATACATAATTCTTTTTGTTCTTAATTTTTGCAACTCAAAAATATAGAGAAGATAACGGAATAATGCAGGCCTACTATACAAATGTTGGTATCATTGTTCATTATTAAAAAAACATAACTAAAAGGAAATAAAGATTTCATTTTTATTTTTTATTCAATAAAAGCCTAACTGCACTGTAAAAAGTGATAAGTTGACTAAACTTAAATAAATTGAGGAAACCCGTTGCCTTAAAATTATCAGGTAAATAATAATAAATAAAAAAAGTTAAGTGAACTTGACAATTCACTTAACTTATTTTTTTTTTAATTATAATTTCCTTTAAAATTTTAGGGCAACTGGTTTCCTCAGTTTTTTTTAAGTTAAGTCAACATATCACTTTTTACAGTGAGCTAATATTGTAGGTTTCTGTACTTTAAATACCAGATTAAGTAATGCATGTAAATGATGTGTATATTTCATTATTAAACATTGTGTTGGAGAGACCTTGAAGTCATCTTCCATGACTGTTTTTATTTTGTTCTTATTGCTCTTATGCATGTTATAATATTTACATAGGGTTTGCTGGTTGATAGTTTCTGTTAAGTGGCAGATCTTAAAGGAAGCATAAATTAGAAGGGAAGCACTAATTTATGGAGATGTTTGTGCAAATGACAAGGCAACACAAATGGAGTGTTGGGGCAGAACCTGGTTTTTCATCTTTCCTTTTTTGTTGAATTTAACTATATTGTGTACTTTTTATTAATCATATATTGAGGCAAGAATTTGTTTTATATAAATGGCATTGTCATGGCTACAGTGAATGAACGCACGAAGAAGAGGAAGACGAATGCAAATAGTCTTTAATATTCCACAATAGGGCAAACACAGGTCAGACAGGCAGGACGTAGTAGACGGTGACAAACAGAGAACTGAACACAACTTAAATTGGAGGGCTGATGAGGGTAATTGACACGACACACCTGAACATAATGACAATAATCAGACAGAGATGGGAAACTAGGTCACAGAGCACATGAGGGAGAAAACACAACAAAACAGGTCCATGAGGTGTGACCATTGGCCCCCCCCTTCCAGGAAAGCATGACCTCGCGCCACAGAGACAAAGGGAGGGACAGAGGGAGACTTAGGAGGAGGACAAACGAGTGGATGTGGGATGGAGACAGGGAATGGCAAAGGGTTGGCAGGAAGGCAGGCAAACAGTACAGGTGGAGGCTTGGGTGGAGGACGGACTACCAGGAGGAGGACGATGGACAGGGTCCAGGGAGACGGAGGGAGGAGCCATGGAGGAAACAGGAGGAGCCAGGGTGGATCAAATGGAGGCAGGAGCCAGGGAGAAGACAGGAGGGAGCCGGAAGAGCCAAGAGGGACCCAGGCCACAGCCATGATTGTGGCCCACAGTGGAGCCGAAGGAGGGAGGAGCCATGGTGTAGGAAGGGCTGCCGACTCCAGGGGGCCAACTGACGGCGGCGGAACGGATGGTGGTGGAGACCAAGGCGGAGACGGAGAGTCGATGAGCCAGGGAAACAGGGAGGATCCGGAGGGCCAAGGCGGAGCAGATGTCTCCGGCGACTGAGGTGGACTGAGGTGGCGACTGAGGTGGATCCGAAAGGCCACGGTGGAGCTGGAGCAACAGAGGACCAAGGTGGAGCTGGAGGGAAGGAGGAGCCTGACAGAGCCGGAGGGACGAGGTGTAGCCAGAGGAGTGGAGTCCCAAGGTGGCGGATGGTCGACGACAAACCAAGGGGGAGCCAGAGGGATGAGTCCGAGCTGGTGGACTGATGGGCCACGGCAGAGAGGAGGGAGCTAGGAGCTATGGTGGAGCCGCTGGGTCGTAGGGCCGAGGCGGAGTCCAGGACTCAGACGCTGGAGGCAGAGACAAGGGATCATCCAGCCATGACGCCGATGGAGACTGGCACACCCGCAGCAATCCCAGCACTCAGATAGTAGGCTGAGGGTGAGCAGAGGGGCTGCCAGGAGACAGCGTTGGTGATGGTGAGGACTGATATAGAGGAGACGGGAGAGGGAGGCTGGGGCAGGTGTTTCGAATGTTCGGGAGGTTTAGGAACGGTGTGTGCTGCCCTCACACACCACAAGGCCACTCCCAGCACCAGGAGTGCCAGTGATAGGGGAACGACCTCCATGCTCGTTTCAGGACTGGCAGATAGCTCAGGGCAGACAGATAGTTCAAGGCAGACTGATAGTTCAGGGCAGGCAGAGAGTTCAGACAAAGGCGGGAGAAAAGGGGGCATATCTTCATATATATATATATATATATATATATATATATATATATATATATATATCCACATCACAGTCCACTGATTTCGGCTCAACCATGGTGCAGTGGGCAGAGCGCGCTCTCGCTGTCCACAGTGCTCTCCCCCATCGCGAGCTCTGTAGCTGGCTCTGGCACCTGGTCTGACGTGTTGGGCTCTAGCTCTGGGGCGATCATCAGCACTGTCGCTCCATATGGCGATGGCTCGTCGGTCGCAGTGGGCTCTGGCTCTCCATCAGTGGTGGGCTCAGGCTCTTGCTCCACACAGCAGGGTGATAATGTGCTGGGCTTCGGGTCCTGTCGTGTTCCAGATCGGAGTAGGATGCTCTCCAGACACCGAAACATCCAGTTGTCCAGTTCAGTCCGGTGGTGTCTGGGAGCTCCCACCATCGCCCCGATCCGGAACAGGGATTTCAACGTCTTGTCATCGAAATGGGACATGACAACAAGGGGAGTGAATCCCAGGGCGAACGATACCAGGTCATGGCTCGTGGCAGAGAATTTCACCGCCAAGCCAAAACGAACCAAAAACTTTCAAAAAAAACAAAAAGAAAACATGGGGAAAAGATGCCAATTACAATATCTTTCTAGGTCCAGTCCATAGTAGACCAGATGATAAACAGAGAACTGAACACAACTTAAATAGGAGGGCTGATGATGGTAATTAATGACACACACCTGAAACAAATGACAATAATCAGATGGAGACACAAACTAGGTCAAACAGAACACATGAGGGAGAAAACAATACAAAACAAGTCCATGAGGTGTGACAGTTATGTTAAAATTAGTAAGAGTGGGAATGATGTGTAAGATTGCTCTCAATAGTAGCAGGGGGAAAAAGTAGATAACAATTAATTACTTTAAAAAAAACCTTATTGTTGAGTCATGATGGGTTCCCTTCACCAACTCAACTCTGAAGACCTTTGTTGTACTGAAATCCTTTACAAAAGTCACTCACACTCATTTACTGTAGCAAAATGAAAAAGAAGAAAACTACCTCTATTTCCACTTGAGCTATAACATTTTTTACCAATACCAATTTTATGAGCTCCACCAGAGTTTTGTGAAGCAAAATCATATTTAGACAGATCTCCTATCTAGAGATGTGAACAGTACAACTGACTAGGAAAGTCAACTCAAGAAAATTTCAAATAACTAAATCATCAGAGTATTAAATTTAGATCAAGAAAATCCACTCTTGATATAAGTGTGAACATCTGAAGAGCCAAAAACTGAAGGACTAAAGAAACATTCTGAAGCATCCAAACAACTGATTAAGATACCTAAATTAGAGAACAAAAAATACAGTGTGTTTTTTTTTTTTTTTTTCCAGTGCTAAAAGTTCTGTGGACCCTCCTTGTATGCTACTGTTTGGGACACTAAGAAAACAAAAACTACAGCATATCTACTTTAGTCTTAAATCCAATATATAACGTAAAGTTAGTTGTATTTTCTATTTCTCCAAGGATTTGGTCAAACAGCTGAGGTCAGAGTTTCCTCCCTTTAGTTACATACATTAGTCTCTGGGTATTAAGACCCTACTCATAATCCCTCAAACCCACCTACTCAGGTGAATATAAAGTCCAGGTCTGACAGCACAGAGACACCAAAGCTCAACACGGAAGCATCCTGAACATCTCTACACACTGAGACGACATGGACACAAGAGCCTCCCTCTCCATTCTGCTGCTGCTGTTTGGTGTCACACAGGCGTCTCCTCTCATGGCAAGATCCTGTAGTTCCTCTCTTAAATGATCAATGTTCTTCAAATGTGTCATTTTAAACATATCTGTTTCTGCCACCAGGAGGAGAGGTTTGAAGGAGTGTTTGTGTCAGAGCCTGAACCTCTGGACATCACTACAAGGATTTTGGAGTCCAACAATGGTCAGACACCTTATAGATTTCTGTGAAGTCAGCAATGGGTTTAAAAAAAGAAATAGTTAAATGCGGTCAAGATGTATAAATATGTTCAGTTATTTCATCAGTATGTTTCTCTTTAAATGCAGGATCTTCTGAAGTCTTGATTGAAGGAGATCTGCTGTTTCCCAAAACCAGAAATGCTCTCTACTGCTTTAACAACAACTGTTTCTGGAAGAAAAACTCCAACAACATAGTGGAGGTCCCTTACATAGTGAGCAGTGAATTCTGTGAGTGAATCTCCTTCAATCATTGAACATATCTAACATTCATGTAGATCTCATTTTAAATCTGTGGGCCTTTTGTTTACAGCGTTTAATGACAAATTAGTTATCTCAAATGCCATGTCCACCTTTCACTCCAAAACCTGCATCCGCTTTGTGGCCAGATCAACTCAGACCGACTACATCAGTATTGAGAACAAAGATGGGTGAGAAAATTCACACAGTTTTAACAAGAAATATTAATCAGTTCTTAGTCCAAAGTCTGAAAAAGAAAAAAAAATCTATAACCCTTTTACTTCCTCTGTGCTCTCAGGTGCTACTCTTCTCTTGGCAGAACTGGTGGGAAGCAGGTGGTCTCCTTCAACAGGCAAGGCTGTGTGTATCACGGCATCGTTCAGCATGAGCTCAGTCATGCTCTGGGCTTCTACCACGAGCAAACCAGGAGCGATCGTGACAGGTACGTCAAGATCAACTGGGAGAACATCACTCCTGATATGGCCTACAACTTCCAGAAACAAAACACCAACAACCAAAACACTCCATATGACTACGGCTCCATCATGCACTATGGAAGAACAGCCTTCTCCATCCAGCCCTGGCTGGAAACCATCACTCCCATTCCTGATGACACGGTGGAAATCGGACAGAGGCAGGGAATGTCAAACACCGACATCCTGAGGATCAACAAGCTGTATGGATGCTGAAGATGAGGAATAATTAAATATGTATCAAGTTTCTGTAGATGAATAGTCATGATGGTCTTTGCTTTCTGGTGGTGTTCATGTTCTGAAATGTTTTGAAAAATAAAATTAATCAACATACAAAACAACTTAATTAGATTGTTTGCAGTTTTGTTGTTTGATCATAAATAATAAAAGAAACGTTTTCTCATGAGCGCCAGACTGAAGTTGAAGAGAACAATATTTTGAGTAATTACAAATTAAATCACAGTCTGTTTTTCACACAAACAATCAGATTGAATTTGAATTGACTGTGAATTGACTTTGAAAGACTTTGAATAATGCACATGAATCACAAATCGACTACTTTTATTTAATTGTCAAAAGTACAAAGAAAAGATTTCCAATGTTTTCACTGACCAACCTGAATGTATTTTGTAAATATAAACAAATTTTGATTTTGATGTCTTTGACACACCAAAATTGGGACAGAGGCAAAATAAAATTGAATAGGTTATAGAATATCCCAATTATCTGTTTTGAAACAGTCCATAATAAGCAGGTGAATTGGTGAATCGGTAATAGGTGAGGTTATCATGTTTGGGTAAAAATGGAGCATTTCAGTCTCTGCAAGCAAAGCTGGATCATGGCTCATCACTTTGTGCCAAATTTCATGAGAGAAGTGTCAAACAAATAAAAAAATCACACTTCTCAATGCAAAATCACAAGGTATTTAGGTCTTTCACCTAATATTGTGAAAAGATTCAGTGATTCCAGAGAAATCTCAGTCTGTGTAGGGCAAGGCAGAAAACCTCAGGTGAATGTGCATGACCTTTTGAGCCCTCAGATGGCATTGCATAAGAAACCATCATGCTGTAGTGTTAAATATAGCCACATGTGCTCCGGAGTACTTTGAAAAACCGCTATCACTTAACACAGTCTTCCACTGCATGAAGAAATGCACCTGAATCTCTGTTCCACTAGGAGAAATCTATACATCAATTCTATGCTGCGATGCTGCCGGGTTCTCTGGGCCAGAGCTCATCTCAGGTATTCAAAAAGACAGTGAAGATGTGTACTGTGCTGAATCCACGTTTCAGCTTGTTTCTGGGAAAAATGGATGTTGAATTCTCAGTTCCGAAGACCAAATGTACCATCCAGACTTTCCAGCAACAGAAGCAAAAGTAAATGTCTGTCATGGTATGGGGGTGCAGCAGAGCAAGCGGCATGGGTGACTGGCATATGTGCGAAGGTAGCATTGACATGGAGGCATAAATTGGGATTGTACAGAGACATAAATAATTTGGTTAGTGAAAACATTGGATATCTATTCTTTGTACTTTTGCCAATTGAATAAAGGTTTATGAGAATTTCAAATCACAGATTCTTTTTATTGCATTTCACAAACTATCCAAGATTTTTTTTTTTTTTTTGAGTTGTATTATTTAGACGTATCTCCAATCCAGAGAAGTCATTAGTACAACTGGCTGTAATAGGAAGTCTAGCTCAAGAAATAATACTTTAAAACCACTAAATCATCAGAGAATGTAGTTTAGATCACAAAAATCTACACTAGACAGAAGGTTGACCATCTGAAGAACAGCTATAAGCAAATATGTGAATTTACCAATGCAGTTATGACCAAATAAACATTTAGTCCAATTATTATGAAGCATCCAAACAATTCACTTAAATAAATGGACTAGAAAACAAAATATACTGTTCCTCTGAAGTTTTGTTTTTCTGTGGGCCCACTGTTGTGTTTGAAAAGGAACACACGGACACAGCAAGTAGCATGAACTTATCATATCTCTTTTACTTCAACTCCCTTTCCCAGACCCCTGTAAACGAACACCTACATTGGTAAGGCATGATAGAATGCTTTCAGCACAATCAAACTCGGTGCATCACTGAACACTAACTCAATGCATTATCAAACAACTCATTTGAGAGAACATAACATTTCCCCCCCTCCTACGGGGTTTCAAACATGAAATGTTGACACAAAGTTCTGTAAGTGCCCAGGGCGAGAACGAATGCGAACAGGCCGTGGAGAAACAAGGGGATGAGGCTGGGCAGCCTGTGATGGGCAGGCACAAATCTCAGCTGGCAGGTTGATAGGCATGTCTGGAGCCTGTGCAGGAGCTATCTGAGGTGTCAGCTGAAGTGCTGGGGTTTCCTGCCAAGCTGGGGGCTTGGCTTGAGATGTGACGCCTGTTGTATGTGCCGGGGGCAGCACTTTGCGGAGGCGGCTTGCATGCCACCGTGTGCCGTTGCTGAGCAAGAAGGTGGCTGGGCCCAGCTGATGGGTAACTTGGAGAGGGGCAGACCAATATGAAGCGAGTTTGTTATCTCTGTGGGGCCTGCGAACCCTGACCCAATCTGTGGCCGTTATGTCAGGGACCTTAACGTGTGCTGAGAGATCGAATTTCTGCTTCATCCTTCTCTGCTGGCGGGTGACAGAGGCCCTGACTCTCGGTTGTGAGCCCTTAGGTAGTGCGGGGCTGAGCCTGTCGAGGGGAAGGTGGAGCTCACGGCCAAGCATGAGGAAAGCTGGAGAGACCCCCGTCGTAGAGTGTTGGGTGGCCCTGTAGTGCAGCAGAGTGTGATGGATGGCCCGTGAAAAGGTCCACCCCTGGAACAAATGTGCTCTGAGACTGTTTTTCAGCGACTGATGGAAGCGTTCGACGCCACCATTAGCTTGGGGGTGATAGTATGTCGTGCGGATGTGATGAATACCTTTGTTTTTGAGGTATGTTGTGAACTCCGCTGAGATTAGCTGCGGGCCATTGTCAGTAGTGATTGTGTTTGGAAGGCCCCAGCGGGAAAACAGAGAGTCCAGGAAGTTAATTATGACCTGTGAAGTCACAGAGCCGGTGGTAATGAGCTCAGGCCATTTTGAACGCAGGTCATAGACAACCACTAGGAAGCGTTGGTGATGAGGAACTCCCTGTATCTCACCACAAATGTCCAGCTCCAGGTGGTCCCAGGGCTGCGATGGCCAAGCAAGAGGTTGTAAGGGTGGGGGGGCCTGGTAACCAGTCTTACCGCTTAAGAGACAGGCGGCACAATCTTTCACCAGGGCCTCAATGTCTTTATCTATCCCTGGCCACCAAACCCGGTCTCTGCAGTGCTGCTTCAACTTCACGATACCAAGGAGGCCCTCGTGAGCCATCGTCCAGACACGTGCACGTAGGGTGCTGGGGATGACTGTGCAGAGGCCCCGTGCCACACAGGTGTCATTCCAGCAAGACAGCTCTTGCTTTATTCTGGAAAATGCTGCCAGCCCCTCTGGTACCTCCTGAGGCCAGCCATTCAGAATATAGACTCGGAGCTGAGAAAGGACCGGGTCCTGTTCCGACGCTTCCTTCAGTTCTTGCAACGATACAACAGCCTGGAGGGGTGTGTGTAACATCTGGATAATGTCCCGTTCCACCTGATCCATGTTGGTGTGTGTGTGTGTGGTGGGGTGTGGCGGAGCGGAACGGGACAGTAGATCGGCCACAACATTGTCTCTGCCTGGGGTGAACTTCAGGTCAAAGTTATACTGGCGAAGACGGTCGGACCAGCGGTGTAGCCTCAGTGGCCTGTGGCCTGTCCCAGATGTGGAAAGTAGTGCTGTCAGGGCCTGGTGATCTGTCCTTAGGGTGAAAGCGCGGCCATAGAGATACAAGTGCCACCTCTCGCAAGCCCAGATGCAGGCTAATGCTTCACGTTCCCCCACTGAGTAGCGCTGCTCCGTCTGATTGAGGGCCCGTGACGCAAAGGCGATGGGCTTCTCAATGCCCCGCTGGGTCTGTGACAGCACTGCTCCTATGGCTGTAGCCGACGCATCACAGGTCACCCAGGTGGGGCTGGAGATATCGAAGTGAGCCAACACTGGGGCTGTGGTGCGCTGCACCTTGAGCGCACGCACAGCATCAGAGCATGCCTGTGACCACACCCATGGCTCATCCTTACGTAGCAGTTGCCGTAGTGGGGCAGTGGTAGCAGAATAATGTGGGAGGAACTTCAGGTAGTAGCCCGTCATACCCAAAAAGGAGGCAACCTGCACAGCTGAGCTGGGTTCAGGAATTGCCAGTATGGCATCTACATTTGATTGAAGTGGTGTGACGCCATCTGCCGACAGCCGGAAACCCACATATTCGATGGTCGGTGCAGAGAAAACACATTTTTCAGCGTTGAGGGTTAATTTGTGTTTGGCTAGGGCTGCGAAGACTCTGCTGAGGCGTTCATCGTGACTCTCGGGGGTGGGCCCATGGATAACCACATCATCCAGGTAAATGGCCACCCCCGGTATACCAGCCAACACCGACACCATGATTTTTTGGAAACAGCTGGGGGCGGAGCTGAGTCCAAACGGCATACGCGTGTAGCGAAACACACCTGCATGGGTCACGAAGGCTGTGAGGTTTCTGTTGTTGGGGTGGAGAGGCACTTGTAGGTAGCCCTGTCTAAGGTCCAGTTTAGAGAACACGGTTGAGCCATGGAACTGAGCAGTGAGCTCTTCTGAGGTAGGCAGAGGGAACCTGTCCGGGATCACTGCCTTATTCACCGCTCGCAGGTCGACACACACCCGTAGGGCCCCTGATTTCTTCTGAGCTACCACCAGGTTCGAGACCCAGGGCGACGCATCCACTGGTTCAATAATGCCAACGTCCAGCAGCTGCTTGAGCTCAGCCGAGACACCATCACGGAGACCCAAGGGAATGCTTCGGAGTGGTTGGATGACTGGTTTAATGGCAGGGTTCAGGAGAGGTTCATGGGAAAAAGCAGTAAGGCAGCCCAAACCTTCAAACAGGGACGGCCACTTCTGGTGCCAAGGCATGGAGACTGTCAGGATCGCAGCTCCCTTCGTGTCAACTAGAGAAAATCCCAGAGCCGAGAACAAATCCAGACCCATCAGGTTGGCCCCACGACGGGCAACATGGAAAGTAAAGCTGGGCACCATCTTGTTGCCATACCCAACGGATACGTGCAGGGAACCCACTAAGTCAATCTTCGAGTCGCCATAGCCACAGAGTGAAGCAGAGGGTGCCGAAAGTGGTAGTGCACCGAAAAAAGTGCTGTATGTTTGCATATTCAGGAGAGACACACTCTCTCCTGCAGTGCTGCTTCAACTTCCAGTGTCCAAAAGCAGTGGGATACACACATCATTTAAGCGCACTGAACATGCTTTAAATGAGACTGGTCCAGAGTAGACATTGTGAATGATAGTGGGTGCTTGGGCTGACACAGCTGGAGCGGAGCGGCAGACTGAGGCAAAATGATTGCGTTTACCACAGTTGCGGCATGTCTGGACATTGATGGTGGCATGGAGGAGGGGGTCGGGCAGTCCAAGTTTGTTTGCTGTTTGGTCAGAGCCGACGCACATGCAGCTGCAGTCTCTATTCGTAATGCAATGGCGATTGCCCGGGACAGTGATAAATCATCCGGTTCTAACAGCAGAGTTTCACGCACTTTTGCATCGTTGGTATGTTCAATTAACTGGTCGCGAATCATTTCGTACTGCAACGCACCAAACTTGCATGTGCTGGCCAATCCCCGCAAGTTGGCCACGTACTGTTGCACAGATTCACCGAGCAGCTGGTGTCTTTGGCGGAACAAAAAACGTCGCAAGAGAGCGCTCTGTGGGGCTGCAAAGTGTGCGGTCAGTAAGTCTACGGCTGTGTCATAATCACTTGTGGTGCCCGACTCGAGCGCTCCCAGCACCCGCTGACCTTCGGCTCCCAAGCAATGCAGTAACAGCGCTTTTTTGCAGGCTGCGCTCACGTCAGTCAGCCCCACTGCCAAGATGGACTGTAACCAGCGAGTCCAGGGAATAGGAGGCTCGCCGGGTAGAGCAAGGAAAGGAGCAGGAGGTGGTAGTGCGATATCAGCCATCCTCGTCGCCAAATGTTGTGTTTGAAAAGGAACACACGGACACAGCAAGTAGCATGAACTTATCGTATCTCTTTTACTTCAACTCCCTTTCCCAGACCCCTGTAAACGAACACCTACATTGGTAAGGCATGATAGAATGCTTTCAGCATAATCAAACTCGGTGCATCACTGAACACTAACTCAATGCATTATCAAACAACTCATTTGAGAGAACATAACACCCACCTCATATGCTACTGTTTTGGGACACTAAGAAGACAAAAATTACAGCATGTCTACTTTAGTGTTAAAACAAATAAATAATGTAAACTTAAGTTATTCTCTGTTTCTGCAAGGATTTGGACTAACAAACAAGGTCAGAGTTTCCTCCCTTTAGTTACACACATTAGTCTCTGGACACTGAGACCCTACCCATAATCCCCCAGTAGACCCACCTACTCAGGTGAATATAAAGTCCAGGTCTGACAGCACAGAGACACCAAAGCTCAACACAGGAGCATCCTGAACATCTCTACACAGTGAGACGAAATGGACACAAGAGCCTCCCTCTCCATTCTGCTGCTGCTGTTTGGCGTCTCACAGGCGTCTCCTCTCATGGTAAGATCCTGTCTAATCTCTGCCTTAAATGAGGGTTGGAAAAAAACAACAACATGCTGGTTAGTTATGTTTTGAAGAATGACAGTTGGTATAAGCTGGTCCTTAGTGGGTCATGAGCTGGTTTAAGTTGGTGATGTGCTGGTCCTAAGCAACTAGCTCCTGCTCAAGACCAGCTCATAACCAGCTTACAACCAGATCAGGACAACTAAGGATCAGCCTTAACCTATTCAAACCAGCTCCCCTGCTCCAAAACATGCCTAAGCAGCATATGCTGTTTATTTTTTATTTATTTTATTATTATTATTATTATTATTTATAACAGAGTTGTTTTAAACTTCTCTGTTTCTGCTTCCAGGAGGAAAGGACTGAAGGAGAGTTTGTGTCAGAGCCTGAGCCTCTGGACATCACTACAAGGATCTTGGAGTCCAACAATGGTCAGACACCTTGTAGATTTCTATAAAGCCAACTGTGGGTCACATTTCCAAAAAGTGTTCAGTGATTATAAATATTCTGTGTTATTTCATCAATGTGTTTCTCTTTAAATGCAGGATCTTCTGAAATCTTGATTGAAGGAGATCTGCTGTTTCCCAAAACCAGAAATGCTCTCTACTGCTTTAACAACAACTGTTTCTGGAAGAAAAACTCCAACAACATAGTGGAGGTCCCTTACATAGTGAGCAGTGAATTCTGTGAGTGAATCCCCTTTAATCCCTAAACACATCTATCAGTCATGTAAATGTCCTTTTAAACCTTTGGCCCTTTTTTTTCCAGCCTATTATGACAGATCAGTGATTGCGAACGCCATGTCCCTGTTTCACTCCAAAACCTGCATCCGCTTTGTGGCCAGATCAACTCAGACCGACTACATCAGTATTGAGAACAAAGATGGGTGAGAACAATCATACCTTCTGGACTTTTTTACAAACAATTTTAAATCAGATTTATTTTGTCTAACATCTCTTGTGTCTGTGCTCTCAGGTGCTACTCTTCTCTTGGCAGAACTGGTGGGAAGCAGGTGGTCTCCTTCAACAGGCAAGGCTGTGTGTATTACGGCATCGTTCAGCATGAGCTCAATCATGCTCTGGGCTTCTACCACGAGCAAACCAGGAGCGATCGTGACAGGTTCGTCAAGATCAACTGGGAGAACATCACTCCTGATATGGCCTACAACTTCCAGAAACAAAACACCAACAACCAAAACACTCCATATGACTACGGCTCCATCATGCACTATGGAAGAACAGCCTTCTCCATCCAGCCCTGGCTGGAAACCATCACTCCCATTCCTGATGACACGGTGGAAATCGGACAGAGGCAGGGAATGTCAGACACCGACATCCTGAGGATCAACAAGCTGTATGGATGCTGAAGATGAGGAATAATTAAATATGTATCAAGTTTCTGTAGATGAATAGTCATGATGGTCTTTGCTTTCTGGTGGTGTTCATGTTCTGAAATGTTTTGAAAAATAAAATTAATCAACATACAAAACAACTTAATTAGATTGTTTGCAGTTTTGTTGTTTGATCATAAATAATAAAAGAAACGTTTTCTCATGAGCGCCAGACTGAAGATGAAGAGAACAATATTTTGAGTAATTAAAACTTAAATCACGGTCTGTTTTTCACACAAACAATCAGAATGAATTTGAATTGACTCTGAATTGACTTTGAAAGACTTTGAATAATGCACATGAATCACAAATCGACTACTTTTATTTAATTGTCAAAAGTACAAAGAAAAGATTTCCAATGTTTTCACTGACCAACTTGAATGTATTTTGTAAATATAAACAAATTTTGATTTTGATGTCTTTGACACACCAAAATTGGGACAGAGGCAAAATAAAACTGAAAAGGTTATAGAATATCCCAATTATCTGTTTTGAAACAGTCCATAATAAGCAGGTGAATTGGTGAATCGGTAATAGGTGAGGTTATCATGTTTGGGTAAAAAAGGCGCATCTCAGTCTCTGCAAGCAAAGCTGGATCATGGCTCATCACTTTGTGCCAAATTTCATGAGAGAAGTGTCAAACAAATAAAAAAATCACACTTCTCAATGCAAAATCACAAGGTATTTAGGTCTTTCACCTAATATTGTGAAAAGATTCAGTGATTCCAGAGAAATCTCAGTCTGTGTAGGGCAAGGCAGAAAACCTCAGGTGAATGTGCATGGCCTTTTGAGCCCTCAGATGGCATTGCATAAGAAACCATCATGCTGTGGTGTTAAATATAGCCACATGTGCTCCGGAGTACTTTGAAAAACCGCTATCACTTAACACAGTCTTCCACTGCATGAAGAAATGCACCTGAATCTCTGTTCCACTAGGAGAAATCTATACATCAATTCTATGCTGCGATGCTGCCGGGTTCTCTGGGCCAGAGCTCATCTCAGGTATTCAAAAAGACAGTGAAGATGTGTACTGTGCTGAATCCACGTTTCAGCTTGTTTCTGGGAAAAATGGATGTTGAATTCTCAGTTCCGAAGACCAAATGAAGCATCCAGACTTTCCAGCAACAGAAGCAAAAGTAAATGCCTGTCATGGTATGGGGGTGCAGCAGAGCAAGCGGCATGGGTGACTGGCATATGTGCGAAGGTAGCATTGACATGGAGGCATAAATTGGGATTGTACAGAGACATAATTAATTTGGTTAGTGAAAACATTGGATATATATTCTTTGTACTTTTGCCAATTGAATAAAGGCTTATGAGAATTTCAAATCACAGATTCTTGATTTTATTGCATTTCACAAAATATCCAAGGTTTTTTTTTTTTTTTGGAGTTGTATTATTTAGACGTATCTCCAATCCAGAGAAGTCATTAGTACAACTGGCTGTAATAGGAAGTCTAGCTCAAGAAATAATACTTTAAAACCACTAAATCATCAGAGAATGTAGTTTAGATCACAAAAATCTACACTAGACAGAAGGTTGACCATCTGAAGAACAGCTATAAGCAAATATGTGAACTTACCAATGCAGTTATGACCAAATAAACATTTAGTCCAATTATTATGAAACATCCAAACAATTCACTTAAATAAATGGACTAGAAAACAAAATATACTGTTCCTCTGAAGTTTTGTTTTTCTGTGGGCCCACCTCATATGCTACTGTTTTGGGACACTAAGAAAACAAAAATTACAGCATGTCTACTTTAGTGTTAAAACAAATAAATAATGTAAACTTAAGTTATTGTCTGTTTCTGCAAGGATTTGGACTAACAAACGAGGTCAGAGTTTCCTCCCTTTAGTTACACACATTAGTCTCTTGACACTAAGACCCTACCCATAATCCCCCAGCAGACCCACCTACTCAGGTGAATATAAAGTCCAGGTCTGACAGCACAGAGACACCAAAGCTCAGCACAGGAGCATCCTGAACATCTCTACACAGTGAGACGACATGGACACAAGAGCCTCCCTCTCCATTCTGCTGCTGCTGTTTGGCGTCTCACAGGCGTCTCCTCTCATGGTAAGATCCTGTCTAATCTCTGCGTTAAATGAGGGTTGGAAAAAAACAACAACATGCTGGTTAGTTATGTTTTGAAGAATGACAGTTGGTATAAGCTGGTCCTTAGTGGGTCATGAGCTGGTTTAAGTTGGTGATGTGCTGGTCCTAAGCAACTAGCTCCTGCTCAAGACCAGCTCATAACCAGCTTACAACCAGATCAGGACAACTAAGGATCAGCCTTAACCTATTCAAACCAGCTCCCCTGCTCCAAAACATGCCTAAGCAGCATATGCTGTTTATTTTTATTTATTTTATTATTATTATTATTATTTATAACAGAGTTGTTTTAAACTTCTCTGTTTCTGCTTCCAGGAGGAAAGGACTGAAGGAGAGTTTGTGTCAGAGCCTGAGCCTTTGGACATCACTACAAGGATCTTGGAGTCCAACAATGGTCAGACACCTTGTAGATTTCTATAAAGCCAACTGTGGGTCACATTTCCAAAAAGTGTTCAGTGATTATAAATATTCTGTGTTATTTCATCAATGTGTTTCTCTTTAAATGCAGGATCTTCTGAAATCTTGATTGAAGGAGATCTGCTGTTTCCCAAAACCAGAAATGCTCTCTACTGCTTTAACAACAACTGTTTCTGGAAGAAAAACTCCAACAACATAGTGGAGGTCCCTTACATAGTGAGCAGTGAATTCTGTGAGTGAATCCCCTTTAATCCCTAAACACATCTATCAGTCATGTAAATGTCCTTTTAAACCTTTGGCCCTTTTTTTTTTGCAGCCTATTATGACAGATCAGTGATTGCGAACGCCATGTCTTTGTTTCACTCCAAAACCTGCATCCGCTTTGTGGCCAGATCAACTCAGACCGACTACATCAGTATTGAGAACAAAGATGGGTGAGAACAATCATACCTTCTGGACTTTTTTACAAACAATTTTAAATCAGATTTATTTTGTCTAACATCTCTTGTGTCTGTGCTCTCAGGTGCTACTCTTCTCTTGGCAGAACTGGTGGGAAGCAGGTGGTCTCCTTCAACAGGCAAGGCTGTGTGTATTACGGCATCGTTCAGCATGAGCTCAATCATGCTCTGGGCTTCTACCACGAGCAAACCAGGAGCGATCGTGACAGGTACGTCAAGATCAACTGGGAGAACATCACTCCTGATATGGCCTACAACTTCCAGAAACAAAACACCAACAACCAAAACACTCCATATGACTACGGCTCCATCATGCACTATGGAAGAACAGCCTTCTCCATCCAGCCCTGGCTGGAAACCATCACTCCCATTCCTGATGACACGGTGGAAATCGGACAGAGGCAGGGAATGTCAGACACCGACATCCTGAGGATCAACAAGCTGTATGGATGCTGAAGATGAGGCTTATGCAGACTACTTAATATAGTTCATGTGTCTGTGGGTGAATGATGTAATAAGGTGATGGTCTTTCTGATGGTGAAATGTGTGAGGAAAAATGTAATTAAACATTTAACAAATGTAAACATTTTTGTCGACTTTCTTTACATCTAATAATTTATTCTGAGATACTGAGAGCAGGAAGTGAAATGAGTGAAAATAAAGAAATCTCCTAAGCAATAAATAAATATATAAACAAAAAACGATTGCATGTATGTCCTCTTTACGCATTCCTGCATTTTAAGCAAAGCAAAGCCTGTAACATGTGATGTGAGTCAGTCAGTCGCTCATTCAGCTGATGGTCAGTAAACCAAGAGCATCTCCAGCAGAAAACAGAGCACTGCAATCCTTCTCAACTCATCATGTCATCTGTATTTGTGAACAGTAAACTTGTTTTCTACATTAATGGCAAAAAGGTATGTTACAGATATTGTTTTTAAATAATATGTTTTATGTGATCTGTATACTTAAGGCACAAACATTCAATTTGATTTTTTTTCCTTCTTCTCACAAAAGAAGGAAAGCTGTGATTCAGATAGTATTATTATTACTTCTATTGAGATGAAAGGGATAGTTTACCCAAAAATGAAAATTGTGTCATCAATTACTCACCCTTGTGTCGTTCCAAACCTGTATGAGTTTCTTTCTTATGTTGAACAAAAAAGGAGATATTTTGAAGAACTAAACAGTTATTGGTCCCCACTGACTTCCATAGTAGGGAAAGAAATACTATCGACGTCAGTGGGGACAATCAGCTATTACCATAATTCTTCAAAATAGCTTCTTTTATGTTCAACATAAGAAAGAAACTCATACAGGTTTGGAACGACAAGAGGGTGAGCAAATGATGACACAGTTTTCATTTTTGGGTGAACTATCCTTTTAGTGATCATTTCCAGTCTTCTCATAATCGTAGAAACTTGAAAATACGCAGGAGGAAATAGCGTGACTAAACATGCATGTCAGAATTTTTGCACATGACAGTCAGCTGGCCGCCAAAAAAAAATCACCTCATGTATGATTTTCTACGCTTAGACAGACCATCATGTGTTTCTCCCTCCCTCCCACACACATACACACACTAACTATGACTGTTGCCTGTCTGTTGTAATATGTTTCTAGTTTCCACATTTCTCCCAGGAGTCAAAAAAAGTAAGAAAATAGTGACGTGAATTCACTGGTGTGTATGTGTGTGATAGATATGTTGGTCTCCAAAATCCAGTCCTCTCACGTGGCACACACTGAATAATGTTTGCCTTGATAGACATACAGAAAATTTGCGCAATGGCGGTCAGTTAATTTTTACATTTATTTATTTTTGTTTTGTTTTTCTGTAAAGATAGTGGAGAAGAATGCTGATCCAGAAGAGATGTTAGTGGCATACTTGCGAAGAAAAGGTACGGTAAGACAATGCTCTAAAAAAGAATGGTGTTGATCTTTAGTATATTTATTATATATACTTAAATTTAATATATTTATAATATTTTAAATCATTTTTTTATATATATTTAAGTTATGCAGAGCCCCTAAAGAAATGTCTCGGTTACGTATGTAACCCTCGTTCCCTGAAGGAGGGAACAGAGACGTCACGTCGGGTGACCGGCGAATTGGGATCTCAATTCGTCGGTCACCCGACGTGACTCGGAGTGACCGACTGAAAGGGAACGTCTCGGTTACGTATGTATCCCTCGTTCCCTGAAGGAGGGAACGGAGACGTCATGTCGGGTGACCGACGAATTGGGATCTTAATTCGTCGGTCACCCGACGTGACTCGGAGTGACCGACTGAAAGGGAACTAAATGATGGGAGGAAAAATTATATTTCAATGCTTTTGTGTTCTTTTGCAAGAAACTTTGCTTTGGTGTTTGCTTGCAAAGCTTTTGCGTCAAACACAAAAGCACTAAATCATATATATATTTTTAAATATTTTCTTATTTTACATTTAATTCCCATCACCATGTCCCCTTAGAGGCTCCGTAACTTACATATCTTACAGGAAAGAAAAAAAAAAGTGTGTTGTTTTTGTATTTAGTGGGTCTGACGGGCACCAAGTTCGGCTGTGGTGGAGGGGGATGTGGGGCCTGTACTGTGATGGTCTCCAGATATGACCCTATCCAGGATACTGTGCTGTATCTTTCACTCATATAACAAATCTAACAGCATAAAACCTTGATGTGAAAAAAAACAAACAAAGCAATGTTGGTTACCAGTGTTTTTCTACATCAAACCATACAGATGTCGCTAAATTTCTTCTTTTTTATCATAACTTACACTCTAGACATTTTAAATTAAAAAGTCATCAATAAATGTGGTTTTATAATCTTTAACCCATTCTTCAGTCACTGGTCAGTAAATGCATGTCTACAGCCGATTTGTTCTCTGCATGGTGCGGCCGTGGTGACCGTCGAAGGCATTGGAAGCACCAAGACTAAACTACATCCTGTTCAGGTAGCTGTTTCTCTTCTCAGAAGTAAACAAATCAGAAAAAAAGTAAAGTAAAAGTACAGATACTCTAATAAAATGTTACTCCAGGAAAAGTATTAAGTACAGCTTTTCAATTTTACTTGAGTAAATGTACAAAAGTACTTGATTTTAAATGTACTTAAGTATTAAAAGTAAAAAGTACTGATTAATGATATTTTGCAATTTTTTTATACTCAATTTTATACATCCCCCTGCAAGAAAATACATGTCACTGCTTATACTGATAATTACTGATAATTCAGGTGTGCAAAAAAACAAACAAAAAAAAAAAAAAAACACTCATGCAGTATATAGGAAAAACAAAATGTATCTTTCCAAATATAAATATACAATATAAAAACAAAATGGGTAAAAAGATGTCAGCATTTTAAGAAAAATACTACATACTACTTTTACATAATTTGAAAGTGCTACGGCAGTGGGGTATAGATGCAATTTGTGTAAATTATTCAAAACTTATATTTATACATCATGAATAAATAAGTTTTCCATTGATGTATGGTTTGTTAGGATCGGACAATATTTGGCCGAGATATAACTATTTGAAAATCTGGAATCTGAGGGTGCAAAAATATCAAAATATTGAGAAAATCGCCTTTAAAGTTGTCCAAATGAATTTCTTAGCAATGCATATTACTAATCAAAAATTAAGTTTTGATATATTTACGTTAAGAAATTTACAAAATATATTCATGGAACATGATCTTTACTTAATATCCTAATGATTTTTGGCATAAAAGAAAAATTTATAATTTTGACCCATACAATGTATTTTTGGCTATTTCTACAAATATACCCCAGCGACTTAAGACTGGTTTTGTGGTCCAGGGTCACAAATATGGACATGTCTACGTTCAAACATTTTATACAGTGGGTTTAAACCTAAATATAACCGTGCTTATGACCTAAATATTATTTTTATTTACAATAATAAATGCTAAAATTCAGCATTAGCAACTTCTACGAGTAGCTCTGGAGATCTCCTGTTCTTAGCTTATTTTGAGTCAGACTTGTGAATTCTGTGAATTGTAAACAGGAGACTCGCTCTGGGGTGTGTTTCCCAAAAGCATCGTTAGCTAACTATGGTCGTTAGTTCCACTGAACTCTATTGGTAACAACAGAACTTTTGGGAAACGCACCCCTGATCGCAGTGCACTCAATAAAATTCGGACACCGTCTTGTAGTGATACTCCAGTAAAATGCAGATATTTGAAAGTTGTACTTAAGTAAGTAACGAAGTAAAAAGTTGCTGTCCACCACTGGATGTATTGAATGGGTAATCCAGAACACACCATTTCAATATTTTTGTTGTTGTTCATCAGGAGCGTATAGCAAAGGCTCATGGGTCTCAGTGTGGGTTTTGTACTCCTGGGATGGTGATGTCCATGTACACATTACTTAGAAATAACCAACAGCCAACCATGGAGGACATTCGAGAGACTCTAGGAGGTATTTAAATACTCATTGATTTAATTTGCATTTTTAGAATGATGAATTCAAACACAGAAAACAAGAATTTAAACATTCTGTTTTCTTTCTTCTAAGGGAACCTGTGCCGTTGTACTGGATATCGACCGATAATTGATGGATTTAAAACATTCTGTGATGTAAGGACTGTTAACTACTAGTAGAAAACAAAAAATATCTACAAATCAATGAAAGGTCATACATGAAAATTAATATAGACTATAGAGTTTGACTGCAGAAAACAATTATGTGCTCTATAGTGACATGATTCATATTTTTACAGACTCCGATATCTTGCCAAAATGGTGATGGAAATGGAAAATGTTGCATGGAAAACAGCAATTCTCACAACAATGAATCTGATGTGAGATAATATTTAGACACAGAAATGTTTAGAATTTCTTAAACATTATCACCAATTACAGTAGTACACCTCATTATTGTTATAAGTGGACGGAGATTGGTAAATATAGGTTGATAACTGCTACTGCTATTATTGGTAGATATCTGGAGAACTTTTCAGCATGGATAATATCTTACCCCTGGACCCAACTCAGGATCTGATCTTTCCCCCAGAGTTACTGGTGAGCAAACCGTGTGTTCTTGTGGTAGCTAATAAAAATGTGGACATTTCAGGCCACTATATATATTGTTATATCCTTTCTTTCCAACAGATTATGGGAAAGAAAAAAGCAGAACAACTTTTTTTCCAGGGTGAAAAGGTCAGGTGGATTTCACCAGCTGATCTGAAGGATTTACTCAAGCTGAAAGCTGAATACCCCAATGCACCACTTTTGGTTGGGAACACAACCATAGGTTGGTTTCAAGAAGAAGTTCATCCATCCATCCATCCATCCATCCTTCTAACCTGTTTTTGTACTTTTACAGGGCCAAAGGTGAATCTGAAGGGAACCGTCCATCCTTTGGTGATCTATGGTGGAAGTATTCCAGAACTTCGAACTATCAAATGGGGAAACAATGGTAAATCATGGATAAATAATGTATCACCATTTCATATGCTTATTTAACGAATATTAAAGCCCAAAGTACATTCAACAACGGTGCTTTATTTAGGTGTAACTGTAGGGGCAGGATGCAGTTTGTCCGTTTTGAAGGATGTCCTCCTGCGAGGAATCGAGGAACTCGGGACAGAGAAAAGCAGGGTTTACCAGGCCCTAGTTCAAATATTACAGTGTTTGGCCGGCAAACAGATACGCAACATGGCTGTGAGTAGCAAAAACAAATCACTTTGAGGAATTAAGTGGAACAGTTGGACTGAAATATATACACAAAAATAATCTTAAATTGGTAGCTAATGTAGTATTGTTAAATTAACATTTCAAGCAAGACCAAAAGTAATTTTGATGACAAATTTGTCTTTTAATTACTTGTCTACATGTTACAAATCTATGTTGGAAATTCAAGACCATTGGTGGAAATATCCTGAGCGCCAACCCCAAATATGACTTGAGCAGCATTCTTGCAGCAGCGGAGTGCACGCTACACATTGTTTCTAATGGTAATGGAAATATATTATTTGTACATAACTGCCTATAACTGCCTTTTTGCAATATTTCTCAGTTTCCAACATATTTGACATGGAAATTTATATTTTTAATTAGAATTACATTTTTCCGTTCATCTTGAATACAGACGGTGCTCGAGAGATTTGTCTAAGTGAGGAGTTTTTCACAGACTTTGGTAAAACGGCTCTACGACCAGATGAGATTCTGCTGACTATTGAGATTCCTCACTCAAGACCGGTACTTTAAACAAAATGGAGGATGCATACAAAAGCTAATGCTAAAAATAAGGCCTATAAAACAAACACAGTTACCCTAAAAGACTATTAGTCATTGCTAATTCCATCAATTTCATTTTTTAACCACCAATTCACTTTTACACTACAAATACATTAATTCAGTTTCCATTCTGAAAAGCTAATCCCTGTGCTTTACAGTGGGAGTTTGTGTCAGCATTTCGCCAGGCACAGCGCAGAGAGTTCGCCTTCTCAATAGTGAACACTGGCATGAGGGTTGCGTTCAGACATGACTCAAATGTGGTGGAAAATCTGGATATTTTTTATGGAGGTGTGGGACCAACTCTGGTAAAAGCCAGACACACCTGTAAAGAGCTGATGGGAAGGTACAGCCATTTCAAGATCTACATAATTCACATCCGAAAATATTGTATATGAGAGAACAGACTGTAGCCTACACTGTTTTACTGAAGGTAACAAATACATTGCTTAGAAAAAGAAAAGCCAAAACTTAACCATTAAATGAAGGACTAACAAAATCTGGTTTGCTACCTGCATTATTTTGTGTTGCTAAATTGTATACATCCCAGTCAGTGAACACTTATTTTTGTTTGGCAGAAAATGGGATGAGAAACTTCTGGCAGAGGGAACGCAACTCTTAGAAGAAGAAATTTCTGTGCCCCCTACTACCCCTGGTGGACGGGAAGAGTATCGCAAGGCTCTAGTACTCAGCTTCTTTTTCAAGTTTTACATGCAAGTGCTGCTGGAGCTCCAACAAAAGGTATGATTATGGTAATTATTCGTTTAAAAGCAGGACAATTTACTTAATTCCTACTTAAATCACTTTTTTTTATGTTGTCGCTAAAGGAGGTTGGCATGAATGATTTGCCATTAGAGTATCTCAGCGCATTAAAACCCTTCAAAAATGAAGTGCCGCAAGGAAACCATTCTTTCCAGGTAGGCAGAACTGAGATACACTGAAATAAACTCAAAACAAAGCTTGCATTTTCATATCAAGTGTGATCAACAACTTTCTCATTACTAATTCAATTACAGCTTGTACCAGAGACTCAGTCTTCTAATGACCCGGTGGGACGTCCCAACATACACCAGGCTGCCCTTCAGCAGGCTACAGGAGAAGCTGTGTATTACGATGACATCCCATCTGTTAAAGGAGAACTGTTTGTTTCCATGGTAACCAGCACAAGGGCTCATGCAAAGATCATGTAAGTGGAACGAAATTCATTCATCATTTATGGAATAACACATTTAAACAACTAAATTTTGATCATGTTTTTCCCAACACAATCAAACATTCCGGAAATTGCAAACCTTCACAAGACAAAGAATCAGCTCATTCCATTATTCATCTACAGACACATAATACATATAAAATTTTTCCTCATCTTCAGCATCCATACAGCTTGTTGATCCTCAGGATGTCGGTGTTTGACATTCCCTGCCTCTGTCCGATTTCCACCGTGTCATCAGGAATGGGAGTGATGGTTTCCAGCCAGGGCTGGATGGAGAAGGCTGTTCTTCCATAGTGCATGATGGAGCCGTAGTCATATGGAGTGTTTTGGTTGTTGGTGTTTTGTTTCTGGAAGTTGTAGGCCATATCAGGAGTGATGTTCTCCCAGTTGATCTTGACGTACCTGTCACGATCGCTCCTGGTTTGCTCGTGGTAGAAGCCCAGAGCATGATTGAGCTCATGCTGAACGATGCCGTAATACACACAGCCTTGCCTGTTGAAGGAGACCACCTGCTTCCCACCAGTTCTGCCAAGAGAAGAGTAGCACCTGACAGCAGAGACAAAATAATTTTCTGTTAATTGTTTCTTGTTAATATTGTATGATTGTTCTCACCCATCTTTGTTTTCAATACTGATCTAGTCGGTCTGAGTTTATCTGGCCACAAAACGGATGCAGGCTTTGGAGTGAAAGGTGGACATGGTGTTCGCAATCACTGATCTGTGATGTGCTGCAAACAAAAGGGGCCAAAGGTTTAAAATGACATTTACATGACTGATAGATAGGTTCAGGGATTAAAGGTGATTTACTCACAGAATTCACTGCTCACTATGTAAGGGATCTCCACTACATTATTAGAGTTTTTTTCTTCCAGAAACAGGTGTTGTTAAAGCAGTAGAGAGCATTTCTGGTTTTGGGAAACACCAGATCTCCTTCAACCAAGACTTCAGAAGAAGCATTTAAAGAGAAACATCTGAGAAAAGTTATTTTTTAATCCGTTGGGTTTACAGTAATCTACTAGGTGACTCACCATTGTTGGAGTATAAAATCTGTGTAGAGATGTCAATATTTTCTGGCAGCAGTATGAACACATCTTCATGGCTTGGTTCCTGTTTATGGAAGTAGAAGAATTACATATTACTTGTGAGAAAATTTCAACTTCTCGAGTTCAAGACTAGACAGGATCTTATACCATGAAATAATACACCCGGGAGACACTAAACAGCAGCAGCAGAATGGAGAGGGAGGCTCTTGTGTCCATGTCGTCGTTCAGGATGCTCCTGTGTTGAGCTTTGGTGTCTCTGTGCTGTCAGACCTGGACTTTATATTCACCTGAGTAGGTGGGTATGCTGGGGGATTATGGGTCAGGTCTTAGTGACCAGAGACTAATGTGTGTAACTAAAGGGAGGAAACTCTGACCTCACCTGTTAGTCCAACCCTACATGATCAGAGAAGGTACCTAAGACTGTAATCCACTGAAATGGACATGCTGTAAGTCTTGGCTTTTTGACACCACAAAACAATTGTTTACAGGGAGTATCCACAACATTTAAGTGCTTTCTTGAGACAGATTTATAAACAATGTGAGAGAACATCTCATTGGAATCATCCAAAAAATGTGCATTGTCATCGGTTGAGAAGTCAGCTGGGTTAAAACAGTACTCTGATTTTAAGTAACGTTTTCAACTTTAGAGTCAAACACTAATGGATCTTCCTCATGTTAAAGAAAATGAGAGAGAGAAAAAAGTTTAGTACTGAAGGTAACTAACACATGAGATATAATTAAAAAAGAAAATGAGATTTTCCACAAGCTGACAATCAGAGTTAAGTTGAAAAATCTAATTTTGCTAGTTGCATTGATAGTTCACCCAAAAATGAAAATTCTGTCATTAATTACTCACCCTCATGTCGTTCCAAACCCATAAGACCTTCGTTCATCTTCGGAACACAAATTAAGATATTTTTAATGCATTCTGAGAGCTCTCTGACCCTCCCATAGACAGCAAGGATCCTAACACGATCAAGGTTCAGAAATGTAGCAAGGAGATCGTTAAAATAATCCATGTGACATCAGTGGTTCAACCGTAATTTTACGAAGCTACAAGAATAATTTTTGTGCGCAAAGAAAACCAAAATAACAACTTTATTTTTTTTTAAAATATACTCTTTGCACACAAAAAGTATTCTCGTAGCTTCATAAAATTACGGTTGAACCACTGATGTCACATGGATTATTTTAATGATCTCCTTGCTACATTTCTGAGCCTTGATCGTGTAAGGACCCTTCGTTCATCTTTGTGTTCCGAAGATGGGTTTGGAACGACATGAGGGTGAGTAATTAATGACAGAATTTTCATTTTTGGGTGAACTATCCCTTTAAGTTGAAGCATTACATGTACTGCAGTCTGTGACTACTAGTTTCTTTCTGGCAGGCAATAGATTACAAAACTTCTAGTAGAGTGAACACAGGAGTAGGGACGAGTATCACAGTTCTCGTAGTATTACATTTTGTTCTATGATGTGATTATGTTTATCTACTGAGGATTTTCTCAATCAAAACTCTCCAGTTTTGTAAATATCAGTAAATATAACGATACTTTGCAGATATCACTGCACTAATCTTAACATGAATGTTAAGTTACGGCTACTAAGTGACCTCAAACTTTTTGATCATTTCAAAAAGATCAAAAGAAAGATTTTTAATAACAAGAAATATGAGGCTCATGTTTCATCTTGAAGTTTTAATAGCTTTATCCCCCAACAACATCAAATATTTTGGAAAAACCATAAAAGACAAAGACCAACACCTTATTACATTATTAATCTTTGGACGGGTAAACCGTATTAAATTATCTCAAACAACACATTCGTAAAGCTTGTTGATCCTCAGGATGTCGAGGTTAGACATATCCTGCCTCTGTCCTATTACCACTGTTGCATCAGGAATGGGAGTGATGGTGTCCTTCCCAGCTTGGGTGGTGAAGGCTGTTTTTCCATAGTGCATGATGGAGCCGTAGTCATATGCGGTGTTTTGATTGTTGGTGTCCCGTATTTGGAAGTTGCTGGCCTTATCAGTTGGGATGTACTCCCAGTTGATCTTAACATACTTGTCACGATCGCTCCTGGTGTGTTCGTGGTAGAAGCCCAGAGCATGATTGAGCTCATGCTGAATGATGCCGTGATACACACAACCGGTCCTTTTGAGGGATACCACCTGTTTGCCACCAATTCTACCAAGGTAAGAGTAGCACCTGAGAGAAAAGATTAATGTATCATCACTCTGTGTTAAAATGCTACACGTTGTGAAAGAGTTTCTGCTAAGCCAATTAAATGTTTCCTGTTTGTATAGTATAATTGTCCTCACCCATCTTTATTCTCAATACTGATGTAGTCAGTTTGATTTAATCTGGGTACAAAGCGAATGCAAGTCTTGTTGTGAAAGGTAGACATGGCATTCTGAATAACTGAGATGTCAGTAGAAGCTGCAAACAAAAAATAACAGGGTTTATTTTAATACAAGTCAAATGCATATGTTCAATGACTGAAAGTGATTCACTTACAATATTCACTGCTCACTATGTAAGGGACCTCCACTAGATTGCTAGAGTTTTTCTTCCAGAAACAGTTGTTGTTGAGGCAGTAGAGAGCATTTTTGGTTTTGGGAAACACCAGATCTCCTTCCATCAGGTGTTCAGAAGATCCTGATATTTTGATAAAAGGACTCAATATGTGTACGTTCAAGCACATTTTCGATATTGCCCAATATTGTGAAAGCTTCAGAGGAATCTACAAGATGCCTTACCCTTGTTGGTCTCCAGAAACTTCGTAGTGATGTCCACTTTTCCAGGTATGGGTAGAAATGCAGGAGTGCCAGGCTTCTGATTGTGAAAAAAGAAAAGTTGTATGTTACTCTTACAATGAAAGTTCATCATCTCAGTGCATTGAGAGACTAGACTAGAACCTTACCCTGACAGGGTTTGCCATGGAAATGCCAACCAACAGCAGCAGAATGGAGAGGGAAGCTCTTGGGTCCATGTTGTTTCTGTGTGTAGAGATGTTCAGGATGCTTCTGAGCTGAAATTTGGTGTCTGTACGCTGTTGAATCGGAACTTTATATTGCTCTATGTAGGTGGGGCAACCAGGCGTTGAGCCTGTCTAAAGGAAGGAATGTCTGAATTTACCTGTTAATCCAAAACTGTGGTAAACGGGGAGTGCTTTCTCGAGACAGATATACAAAAAATGCATCCATCATGTGCGTCATCATGAATTGAGGAGTAAAGGTCAAAGTTCAGTTCATCAGGATTTAGTATTTAGAACCAACTAACTGTATCCAATATTCCTTTAGTCCTAACCACTTTAATGTCTTTTCCAAGAAAAGAATACAATAGCCCATTTCTTGGCAAATATTCACAACAGTCCATGTTACTCTTGCAAAAAAAAAAACACATTCATTACTTTCCTTTTTTATTTTTTTTACAGACATATACAAGTTGATGTAGTCTGCGTGAGTATGATGGGTATTTTAGTGTGTGTCATGCTTATTGACATGCAGAGCGTGACAATTTTTTTCTGTCAGCCCAATCTGAGATTTATATTTTAAAAGCATCATTATACTTTTGAAATTAAAATAAATCTGAGTGATTTAGTGGAATCCAGTTGTACTTGTTATTTGCGACAAAATAAGATAATTTGGGTGTTGACCAAGAGTAATTGAGGATTTGCTCTGCCCTGGAGATTTAATCTGTGTCTGCCATAAGCTTTGTTTTGTTATGACATTCAGCACACACCTTTCCATGCTAGCATAATCATTGCTCCCCAACTACTCCAGAGGACAGAAGAAAGGCTAAGAAAACATGTGTTTTCTGATAATTTATGAAATTAGATATTTCATTTTAAAGAAAAAAAAAAACAATTTTTACTGCATGTTAATTTTTTTATTAACTTGATTTTTCCTTACTCAGCCACACATTACAGAAATTTAACACCAACAAAAGACAAAGACCGTCACCTCATTTGATTCTTCATTTACGGGAATGAGAACTACATTAAATTATCTGACACACCACATACATATAAAACTCATCTTCAGCATCCATAGAGCTTGTTGATCCTCAGGATGTCGGTGTCTGACATTCCCTGCCTCTGTCCGATTTCCACCGTGTCATCAGGAATGGGAGTGATGGTTTCCAGCCAGGGCTGGATGGAGAAGGCTGTTCTTCCATAGTGCATGATGGAGCCGTAGTCATATGGAGTGTTTTGGTTGTTGGTGTTTTGTTTCTGGAAGTTGTAGGCCATATCAGGAGTGATGTTCTCCCAGTTGATCTTGACGTACCTGTCACGATCGCTCCTGGTTTGCTCGTGGTAGAAGCCCAGAGCATGATTGAGCTCATGCTGAACGATGCCGTAATACACACAGCCTTGCCTGTTGAAGGAGACCACCTGCTTCCCACCAGTTCTGCCAAGAGAAGAGTAGCACCTGAGAGCACAGACACAAGAGATGTTAGACAAAATAAATCTGATTTAAAATTGTTTGTAAAAAAGGTCCAGAAGGTATGATTGTTCTCACCCATCTTTGTTCTCAATACTGATGTAGTCGGTCTGAGTTGATCTGGCCACAAAGCGGATGCAGGTTTTGGAGTGAAACAGGGACATGGCGTTCGCAATCACTGATCTGTCATAATAGGCTGCAAAAAAAAAAAGGGCCAAAGGTTTAAAAGGACATTTACATGACTGATAGATGTGTTTAGGGATTAAAGGAGATTCACTCACAGAATTCACTGCTCACTATGTAAGGGACCTCCACTATGTTGTTGGAGTTTTTCTTCCAGAAACAGTTGTTGTTAAAGCAGTAGAGAGCATTTCTGGTTTTGGGAAACAGCAGATCTCCTTCAATCAAGATTTCAGAAGATCCTGCATTTAAAGAGAAACATACTGATGAAACAGCTGAACATTTTTTTTTAGGTTTTGATAATATTTTTTTTCAATATAATGTGAAACACTTTGTAGAAATCTACAAGGTGTCTGACCATTGTTGGACTCCAAAATCCTTGTAGTGATGTCCAGAGGTTCAGGTTCTGACACAAACACTCCTTCAAACCTCTCCTCCTGGTGGCAGAACCAGAGATGTTTAAAATGACACATTTGAAGAGCATTGATTATTTAAGAGAGGTACGTGACAGGATCTTACCTCGAGAGGAGATGCCTCTAAGACACCTAAGAGCAGCAGCAGAATGGAGAGGGAGGCTCTTGTGTCCATGTCGTCTCAGTGTGTAGAGATGTTCAGGATGCTCCTGTGTTGAGCTTTGGTGTCTTTGTGCTGTCAGACCTGGACTTTATATTCACCTGAGTAGGTGGGTCTACTGGGGGATTATGGGTAGGGTCTTAGTGTCAAGAGACTAATGTGTGTAACTAAAGGGAGTACACACTCTGTTAAGTCCAAAGCCTTTCTAAATAAAGGGAGGTACCCCAGCTTGTTTATCTAATTCATCCATTAAGTGTATGGGCTGGACAATTTTTAATTTCTTTGAAAATCCAAATCTCATTGTCTCAACCTTATCTTCAAAACAGCTCTATAGATGCATCGTTGGCTCTAGCCATGTCCGGAGTGGTCACCTTCATTTCTGCCAAGGATGTTCCTGGTCAGAATCGAAGACTCTGGTTCAGCAACCCAGAGGAGCTTTTTGCTGAAGAGGAGGTACCACAATAAATATTCTCTGGTTTAAAATACATCTGAATACTAAATGATTACTATCTCAGTTTAGTTGTTTCAAGCTTATATACATCTGTAGTTGTTACTACTTCTTAGTCAATAATGCTTCTTTTACATTTCAGGTACATTGCAATGTTGTGTCTTGTCGGTTTGCACTTTGCAGGTCATTTGTGTAGGGCAGATTATTGGTGCCATTGTGGCTGAAACCAGAGAACAAGCCAAACGAGCAGCCGAGCAGGTGGCCATAACTTACCAGGACATCCAACCTGTCTTTTTCACTATAGAGGTATTTGTAAATCATATTCAGAAAAGACTTTATAATGGAGTGCTAAACAAAAGTTGAGGCGCAGCGTGTTCATCTAATTCTACTAATCACCACAACATCTTTATTTTTTATTAAGGAGGCCATTGAACACCAGTCATTTTTTGATCCCAAGAGAAAACTGGAAAGAGGAAATGTGGAAGAAGGGTTTGAGAAAGCAGACCACATACTAGAGGGTTTGTACAATTAAATCTGAATCTTATTTGAATCTCAATACCTTTTTAAACTAGGCTTTGACTTTTTTATACAATTTTTTACATATTTCACAGGTGAACTGTATATGGGTGGTCAGGAACATTTCTACATGGAAACTCAGGGACTGATTGCGATTCCTAAGCAAGAGGCAGGTGAACTGGAGCTCTATGTTGCCAGTCAGCATGCAGCTTATACTCAGGTCTGTATTGCTCTATGGACATAAACTGATGAGTTTATTCCTCAACTTTTGGCCTAATTTCCAAATTTCAACAGGAAGTGGTCGGCATCACTCTTGGCATTGACTCCAATAAGATCACATGTCATGTGAAGCGGTTAGGAGGTGGATTTGGTGGTAAAGTCATGAAGATTGCATCATTATCTGCCATTGCTGCTACGGCCGCTTACAAGTATGGCAAAATGAGACTTGTACCTTTTATAGTATGGCTCTTATTTATTTGCTTGTGTATTTGCCTTTATTGCTTATATTTAAATATCATTAATACTTGTATCTGGGAAATGTAAAGATAGTATGCTATGAAAGTAGCTTTTAACACATTGTCTGTACTCTCAAATTTAAACACAGGACTGGTCGTGCTGTGCGATGTGCACTAGAACGTGGAGATGACATGTTAATCACCAGTGGCAGATCCCCTTTCTTGGGAAAGTACAAGGTAATTTGTCACTATTGGTAACCGTATTTTGACTGGATAACTGTGCAACATCACACCAGCTTATGTCCTGCCTTCTACCTACAGGTTGGATACATGAATGATGGAACAATCCTGGCTGCTGATATCACATACTACAGTAATGGAGGATGCACTCTAGATGAATCCTCTTTTGTATGTTGGTTTTTAAGACTTAAACAAGAAAAACTGAAATGTTAGATTTATAAATGACCAATCCCTGGAACTGGGAGCCAGGTTACTTACTTAGGGATAGGTCACCCAAAAATGAAAATTATATAATTAATTACTCACACTCATATCGTTCCAAACCCATAAGACTTCTTCGGAACACAAATTAAGATATTTTTGATAAAATGCGAGAGCTCTCTGACCCTGCATAGATAGTAACGCAACTGAGAAGTTCATGCGTCATGGTACTCTTGTGATCGAAGACTGACCCTGAAGAGAAGAAATTGTTGAATTATTAAACGTTATTATTTTTGATTTCTTTGTGCATAAAAAGTATTCTAGTAGCTTCACAAAATTAAGGTTGAACCACTGATGTCACAAGGACTATTTTAACAATATCCTTACTACCTTTCTGGGCCTTGAACATTGTAGTTGCATTGCTGTCTACACAGGATCAGAAAGCTCTTGGATTTCATCAAAAATATCTTAATTTGTGTTCTGAAGATGAACAAAGTACATGTTTGGAACAACATGAAGGTGAGTAATTAATGATAGAATTTTCATTTTTGGGTGAACTATCCCTTTAAATTCCCATGTACAATAGGTCAGTCTCTAAGTCACATACTTTGTTCTTTTGTAATTTACTACAAGATCATGGAGAAAGCTCTCCTTCACATGGATAATGGCTATAAGATTCCAAATCTACGTGGACGTGGACTGGTGTGCAAGACTTACTTACCCTCATATACAGCCTTCCGTGGCTTTGGTGGACCTCAAGGGTTGACCATCATTGAGAGCGTGCTCCAAGAGGTGGCCGCCAGGTGTGGCTTACCTGCACATCAGGTGGGACTAAAGACAAGTCGATTAAGCAGAATTCAAACAGTTTCTTAATGGGTTTAAATTTGGACTGGTAACCAAAAGACTGTATGTTAACCAATAAAAAAATAAATAAAAAATTGTTGAAAACCTCAACTGTTGGTTTGTAATGTTGAGCTGTTGAGGTAACTTTTGATGTTTCAGGTCATGATAAAATTGGGGTTTTCATTTCGACTCTCTAAATATGCAAAGCAAAAAATATATATTGTACAGGTGAGAGACATCAACATGTACAAGGACGACAAATGCTACACCCACCACAAGCAGCTCTTTTCCCCTCATGACATGGTACGGTGCTGGAACGAGTGTCTCGAGAAATCTGACTACACCCATCGATGTCTGTCCATCAAGCAGTTTAATGCTCACAACCACTGGAAGAAGAGAGGGATCTCCATTGTCCCGCTGAAGTTTGGAATTGGATTCTCCAAAGGTTTCTATAACCAGGTGGGTGAAAACATGTAAGACTGCACATGAAATGTTGCAGTTTAGTTCACAAGATCACTTTAAAGGTTTTCACGGTGAATTAATCAATACTACTACAAAGAATATCCAATATTGGACAATATTCTTGGAATTTTCTTCAGGGGGCAGCATTGGTGAACATCTACAAAGATGGATCGGTTCTGATCTCACATGGAGGAACCGAGATGGGTCAAGGTATCAACACAAAAGCCATACAGGTGCGATGAGTTTCAGTATTGAACAATGGATCCCAATAGAAATATCACGTGAAATGTGCCACTTGCAAGGTAATGTCAACCATCACATTCAAATTGCAGATTGCAAGTCGCATTCTGAAGGTTCAAATGTCTTCGATCCACATCAAGGAGACCTGCACAGGAAATGTGCCCAATGCTGCACCATCTGCTGCATCCTTTGGCACGGATGCTGTTGGGATGGCAGTCAAGGTATAGGGACAGTTATCGAATTACAAGTATTTACATGAGTGTCTTTTTCATGGCTGAAATTGTACTATTTTGCACACAGAATGGCTGTGAGAAACTAATGAGACGCCTCGAGCCACTCATTAAGAAACATCCCCATTACACCTGGAAACAACTGGTTAGTAGAAGTGACATCTAAATACTCAATCACATAATACAAACTGAATTAAAGATGGACAGCCACATGAGAATGACATAACTGCTGTTATGTTTCAAGGTGGTGGAAGCATATTGCCAGAAGATCAGTCTGTCAGCAACAGGTTTCTTTATGTATGTGCTTGACCTTGTAATAATGTAAAGCAAAACATCTAAGCCAAAACTAAACAGTTCCCTGTGATCGGATATTGTTTAATAATTAAATATGTAATTTGCTTGTATCAGGGGCCCCCATACCAGTGTTGACTGGGAGAAAAGTGAGGGTAATGCATACTACTACTTTACTTTCGGGGCTTGTTGTTCAGAGGTGGAAATTGACTGCTTGACAGGAGATCACAAGGTGCTTGTCTTCTTTTAGTCGTTTATATTCATAAATATTAATATGATTTGGCTATGGAACTTACATCTCATATCAGTAAAGATTCATGAACAGTTATTGATGTGTCATTGGCTTGGATTCAAAAAGCTGCAGTTTTTCAGGTTGTGTGTGCATGTTCGCAATTTGAATATTAAAATGTTGTGGACTGTGAAATTATATTTTACAGAACATTAGAACCGACATCGTGATGGATGTTGGTCGGAGCATAAACCCTGCTTTGGATGTTGGACAGGTATGGAAGATACGTTATTACTGTACTTCCAATACAAACAATTTGGATAATTAGGGTGTAAATCAGTTACCTTACACTACAAGGCAAGGCAAGGCAAGGCAAGGCAAGTTTATTTATATAGCACATTTCATACACAGTGGTAATTAAAAGTGATTTACATAAAAGTAAAATAGTCGTTAAAAAATAATAATCACAACAATAAAAACAAAGGAATTTAAAAACAAACATTCTCAAGCTTTGTTCAAACTCTTCCGCACTAAGTGAAAAAACCTCCCAAAACGCCAAACTATTCCACTACATCACCCCCTACATACTTTGACCATCATAAACCAAACAAATAGAACTCAGAGGTCCTACTTTCAACTGATTAACCAACACACTTGTCTTTCTTTGTCCACATTCTCTTTACCATCACAGCACATACTTTAGCCTTGTTTAAACTTTTAATATTATATAAAAATTGATTTAAAATTAATTTAAAACAATTAAGAATAGAAAATGATTATACAAACAGTGCAATCAGTTTGGACGTAGAACAGTGCTCATTCAACAAATGCACAGCTAAACAGATGAGTTCTTTCTCATTATTTGACTTAGTGGGAGCATACAGAGGCTAAACAAGAGCGGTGCAAGAATTGAGCCTTGTGGGACTCCGCATGTCATGGACTACCATTTAGACTTATGCTCTCCTATACTCACATAATAATAATAACTACAGTTAATAAATGTGTGCGTTTACAGGTGGAGGGTGGTTTTGTTCAGGGAATTGGGCTCTATACTATAGAGGAGTTGCAGTTTTCTCCTGAGGGTGTGTTGTTGACCAGGGGTCCCTCTCAGTACAAAATCCCAGCTCTGTGTGACGTCCCTCCTAAGCTTAACGTCCATCTGTTAAGTAACGCAGAAAATCCTCATGCCGTCTACTCCTCAAAGGTAAGACAAAAAACCCTGAATGTCAACACAAGAAGTTGAAACCAAATCAAAGCTGTAAAACTAAATAGCAAATAACTAGTAAGATTGACCATTCATTGATAATTGCAGACATAACAATCACCAAAAGTTACGTCTAGGCTTCTATGACTGCAAAACTCTTCAGGTCAGGCAGGTTCACAGCAGACTTCAATCATTTGAGCACACTAAACAACGTTTGCAACCACTTCTACTTCAGTAATCTGACATTCTGAATAAAATAGGATGTTTATGCACAGTGGAATTGTATTATTTGTTGAAATATTGGTTACGAAGGTATTGTATTTTTTTTTTATTTTTAGGGGATTGGGGAGCCTCCTGTGTTTTTCGGCTGCACTTTGTTCTTCGCCATTAAAGAAGCGATCACAGCTGCACGGAAAGAGAGAGGCCTGACCGAGAGTTTTCCTTTTTCTTCTCCTGCTACTGCGGAAAAGATACGAATGGCCTGTGAAGACTGCTTTACCAGGATGGTGGGTGAATAGTGTTAATACAGTAAATGCATATTCATAATTTAAAATAATCAAAATGTTTATTTTTAATATATAATAATACCACTACAATACATTTAGATATGATTTTATTTGTTATATTATTATACATTATTTCAGATTTATCGATTTTGGCTCCTAAAAACAAATTTACAATTTCTTTTTGTCTTCTCATTTTTTATTTTTTTTTCCTCACACAGAATCCACCAGACAGAAAAGTAAAAACCAAACCCTGGGCCATCAACGTGTGAAGAAAAACAACAGATTATTCAAACTTTGTAACGCCTCACTTAAACAAGCTGTCACTTCCTTTTCATAAAGACTTTGAGCTCATAAACTAGCCAACTTTGTTATTATGCAGTTAATGTTTCATAAAAGCAATAAGGAACTTTCTTAGTCAATAGTAGGATGTAGATTAATTTAATTCACATTTATTATAATAGATGTTAAAGCAAATTCTAAGTGTCAAGTGAACTGATTTATGTGAAGATGAAAGTAAGATGTTAATAATAAGCTTGAATAACTATAAATTGTTCTTGAGACATGATTGCATGCAGAGATTCATTTGTTTAGTAGATCATTATTCGGCAAACAGCTGATAATAGTTGCACATTAAATCAGGTGACTGTTGTGTTTAAATATAATAAATGTCTTGTAATTTGATAAGAGCCACACAACAGCTTTAAATCAGAACAAAACATAATAACAGGATTATGATGATGTTTTCATATGTTCAGAGCCCACGGCTGAGCTGCTCCAGAAGCTGATCCACTATGTGCAACCTACCAAAAACAAAACTATATTAATATATTTCAATATCACAATCAAATAACAAGGATTAAATGATTTTTCACCATATTTATCTTTAATAGGCATTTGTTTAATCTAGATTTGGACTCAAAAAGCACAAATGGGTTACTAAAACTCTCGTACCAACTTTGTGAAGTGTGTGGCGCAGGCCAAACATGCCCGCTCTGGGGTTGCAGGGCTGTTTAGCTGGAACGGGCCAGTTAAACCTGCATCTTTTCGGGCTGCAGTCACAGCGTCTTTAATAGCGAAGAACACAGAACTGCCCAGAAACAATATCGGCTCTCCGATCCCCTGAAACAAGAAGAGCAGCTTTAGTTTGCAGTGATGTTACATCCAGAACAGATCTGGAAAAACAATAAAAAACTGGTATGTAATATCAAAACTAGGATGCAGTATTAGGTTTGAATGCACTTAAGACATGAAGTGAACCACAAGGATTCCACAAAATCAAAATAAATGCATGCTGAAGTAAACTGAATCTTGGAAGAGAAGATGAGTGAATTACCTTTGAAGAATAGATGGCGTGAGGGTTGGATGTGCCGGCTAAAAGGTAGACGTTAAACTTCAGAGGGACATCACAGAGGGACGGGATCTTATACTGGCCTGGTCCACGTGTGTACAGAAGACCAGAAGGAGAAAACTTGAGCTCTTCCATGGTGTAGAGACCCAGACCCTGCATGAACGCTCCCTCAATCTAACACACACATATATATTATGAGTAAATGCATATTCATTCAAGTATAGTCTCTCATGCTCACCGAGGCTGCATTTATTTGAACAAAGATACAGTAAATGCTGTAATATTGTGAAATATTATTATAATTTAAAAACTGTTTTCTATATGAATATACTACACTTTAAAGTGTAATTTATTAATGTGATGCAATGCTGAATTTTCCTTTTGAAAACAAGCTTAATATTTTTTTGGAAACCATGATATGCTTTTAAAAAAAGAGAAAGAGAAATTTTCGATGGTAGTGTATATGGATCAATAGCCTATATATATATATATATATATATATATATATATACAGTTGTGCTCAAAATTATTCATACCCTTGGTAAATATGATCAAAGAAGGCTGTGAAAATAAGTCTGCATTGTTTATCCATTTGATCTTTCATTTTAAAATTGAATTTAAGTAAAAAAAGAAAAAAAAGAAAAAGTAGGGGAAAATCACATTAGTAAATAAATATTTTTATCTAGTACATAATGGCCACAATTATTGGTACCTCTAGAAATTCTTATCATTAAAATATCTAATATGAAGTATATTCCCATTCATATTTGTACCACACCAGGGTAACTAGGAACATGACGTTGTCCACCCTTGGCTTCCTGTTTCACGGGATTATAAATATGAGGAACACAAAGGCCAAATTCCCTTAATTATTGATCACAATGAGTAAAACCAATGAATATATTTCTGATGTGCAGCAAAAGATTGTTGAACTTCACAAATTTAGAAAGTGGCTGTAATTAATTGTGGCCAATGTGTATTAGAAAAAAAAACATTTATTTCATAATGAGATTTCTCTCCCATTTTAAATTCTTATTTCCCGATGAAAGGTTAGATTTTTGTAATTTTTTTAAATAAAAGATCAAAAGGATTAATGATACAGATTTATTTTCACAGCCGCTTTTGGTCATATTCATCATATTCATAGTTAACATAATATAATAAATGAGACAATTAAAAATTCTAAAAATTATTGTAATGTTTAAATTAAATATATATATATATATATATATATATATATATTGCAATTATTAAAATGTAAAAAAAAAAAAAAAAAAAGAGAAAAAAGCTCAAAATTTACTCTTGGATCTGTCACAAGGGGGCGCTAACACGTCTGTTACTGGGCAATGGTGATTAATTAAAAAGAAAATGGCTAATAATCACATATATCTATTAATCAATTGTGAAGAAATTATATATTTTGATATTAAAAATCAGTTCTAGTAAGAAAGGAAACATTGTAGAGAACATCTTACCTGTCCAATGTCAATGGATGGATTTATACTTCTGCCAATATCAGCAACAATATCCGTCCTCAAGGTCTATGAGTAAAGATGAGTATGTCAAGCCAGTATGTCAGATGAGTCTTACAGTGAAACAAACAGCAGAAAATGTACATGTGACAAATCTTCTGCATCATATCTGAATTTACCCTGTACTCCCCGGTCAAACAGTCCAGCTCAATCTCACTGCAGCCCACCGCATATGTGAAGTAGGCGTATGGCTTTCCTTCCTGCTTCTCCCAGTCCATGTCTAGATCATGACCTCTGAAAACAGACAAAATGCGCATTAAGCATCAAACAAAACCTCCCGTGTTTTGTCTAGTTTTAAGCCCTTGTTTGCTTCTTTGATGATACACTGAAGATCACACTGTTGACAAACATTCTCAACTACTGCTTTAATGTCTCAAAGTACATTTAAAAAAAAACAACAACAACAACAACAACAAAAAAGCATCTTTTAAATTAAATTTGGGAGGTTTACCTGTAGTATCCTGTGGCTGACAGACTGATCTTCTCCAAAAATGCTGTTGTTATCTTTAAAGAGAATGTGTAAACAAACAATCTATGTGTACTATCCACACAAGACACCGTAGCATAAATAACTGTACCCATCATTTTTATTTGATATCAAAAACAAAATTATTTAAAGGCACAATATGTAAGTTTTCACCACTAGAGGTCGCATTTTCAAAACAATAATTGTTATTGTTTTGAAAATGCTAGGCTAAGCTTGATGATGCTTTTTTTTATAACCTGTACCTTCCACGGTTATTCAAACAGCGAATAAATTATACAAATCCTTGGGAACTTTTAGGATAACGTAAGTACACAACTCCATGAAATATATCACACTGTGCAAGTAGTTTTGGGATATTTTATTATGAAAATGTTACATATTGTGCCTTTAATAGTTTGTCCACTTTACCCAGTTCTGCCATGTTCCTTTGGGATTCTTCTTTCTGATTGGTTCTAGTCTGTTGTAGAGTATTTGGCAGGCATCCTGCAAAAGTATGATTTGAACAATTCAAAAACAACAGATATTAAGGCCTATAAAAGTTTTATAGTACATTTTATGATTTCTTCAAATTTGCCTCCTGTAGATAAAAGAAATAAATCCTTCAATATCATCAAATCATGTCATCCAGACTGATCTGGCGTTTCAAAATCTGGCGTTCGATACCTTTACAGCCATTCCATTAGCGTCGGTACCAAAGGACGCAGCAGACGGGCAGGTATTTGGGACGCATTGTGTGCTGGTCTCAGAAATGTGGATCAAGGAAGCAGGAATATTCAGCTCTCGACTCACCACCTGTGAGAAAACAGCTACGATTGGCCCAAAAACTATGAAATGGTTGCAGATAAGTGCAGAAAGCTGGAAGTGGTACCTGTTGGATTTTAGTGTGTACACCTTGGCCCATTTCTGTCCCACCGTGGCTCACTAGCACAGACCCATCTTTATAAATATGCACAAGAGCGGCAGCCTTTGTTGTAAACACAAAAATGCCAACAGATCATTTGGAGTTCATTTAAAATAATATAAAAGACTCTGTGGCATGTTTTAGAAGAATGTAACCTGGTTGAGGAAGCCCTCAGCAAACCCGATGCCATATTTGATGGGTATAATGGCGATTCCTCTCTTTTTGAAATGGTTCTGCTGGTTAAAGAGATCAATGGCCTGCCGGCGCTGGCTGAAGTCAGCTTTTTCCATACACTCGTTCCAACAGCGGATGAGATTCTCTGGGTCAAACTCCATCTTGTAGTGAGTGAGGGACACTTCCTTGTACATGTTTATCTCCCTGATCTGCAAAAGTAAAATAAAAATGATGAGAGATGGAAGAAAAACCCTGAATAATAAGTTAATTAACTTGATCATTAGTAACATAGTTGTGCTCAAAAATATTCATACCCATGGTAAATATGAACAAAGGCGCCTGTGAAAATAAATCTGTATCATTAATCCTTTTGATCTTTTATTTTAAAAATTTACAAAAATCTAACCTTTCATTGGAGAATAAGAATTTAAAATGGGAGAAAAATCTCATTATGAAATAAATGTTTTTCTCTAACACACATTGGCCACAATTAACTGCACCCTTTTATTCAATACTTTTTGAAACCTCCATTTGCCAGTTTAGCAGCTCTAAATTTTCTCCTATAATGCCTGACGAGGTTAGATTCCTTCATCCAGAATCACTCCAGACCCTTCAGATTCCCAGCTCCATGTTGGTGCTTCTTCTCTTTAGTTCACCCCACTCATTTTCTACAGGGTTCATGTCAGAGGACTGGGACGGCCATAGCAGAAGCTTGGCTTTGTTCTCAGTGACCCATTTTTGTTTTGGTTTTGATGTTTGTTTTTGGATCATTGTCCTTTTGGAAGATCCAACCACGGCCCATTATAAGATTTCTAGCATGGACAGTCAGTTTTTAATTTTTTCTATGTTGGTATTTAATTGAATCCTAGTCACCCTGGTGTGATAAAAAATACAAATATGAATGGTAATATACTTCACATTAGATATTTTAATCATAAGAATTTCTAGAGGTACCAATAATTGTGGCCATTGTGTACTAGAGAAAAATATTTATTTCCTAATGTGATTTTCTCCCACTTTCACTTTTTTTTTTACTTCAATTAAAGGTTAGACATTTTAAAAAAAAAATTAAATGAAAGATCAAATGGATAAACAATGCAGACTTATTTTCACAGCCTTCTTCGATCATATTTACTAATTTTGAGCACAACTGTATGTTGCATAATGATTCAAATGGGCCAAGAGCAAAATATCTTTTTGTGACAATGACCTCTTCAGGCAGACGGCCGAGTTTGAATGCAACATCATCAATCATACTCTCGACGACCAGCATGCACTGGGGCACACCAAACCCTCTGAATGCAGTGTTGGAGGGCAGGTTGGTCTTGCAGGCCGCCGATCGACCACGCAGGTTTGGAATGTTATAGGCGTTATCGAGATGCAGGAGGATCTTCTCTGCGATCTGGAAGAGTAAAATATTAGAATAATGATACAGTATCCATTTCGTCCTATATATTCTCCAGTGATTTTCACACAGCTGTCTATAGTGACCAAAGCAAAGTAGCTTCCACCTTTAAGCCACTATTTTGATCTCTGGAAGGAAGGCAATTCAACTCACCAGTACGGACTCATCTACTGTGTTTCCAGAGTTGGCATAGTACTGGAAATCAGCTGCTGTTATCCTCCCGTTCTTCATAAAGCCTACCTGTTGTAGTATAAATATGCAAATTTATTACATAAATACAGACTAGATAACATATGAAGAGTTCATTTGCAAAAACCGATAACTCCATTTGTTTTTTTCTTTCAGAAATCACGTTTTTTTTTATTGCGCATTCCAAGTAATATCAATCAAACTGCAGTTGGGTTGTTTTGATTAAGTAATAATAACTTAAACAAATACAGGTAATTTACAAAATTAAAGTTCATTGAAAGTATGTTTTTTTTTTAAGTTTGTTTTATAGCAAATAACACATTTTGGCAAAAACAGATAACTCCACATTCCATGTTTTAGAGTAAAAAAACACTCGTTTAATCTTTGTAATCTCCTCAGATGACAATGTAGATGACAATGTTTTTGACCATTACCGTAATATTGAATATAGTTTTCGCGCTTCAGGGAGCCGCTATCAATATGCAAGTATTTAAATCTCTTCTGAATGAGCGCTTGCTGTTTTTTCAATTAATTTCACTTTCGAGTTCAGATCACACGCACTCTGCGTGAAGGTAGCACATCTCAAAAGATCAGATATTTGTCAATAAGCTCATCTCTTTACTCCCGACCCGTGATCAAGTCAAATCAACCTGTTGGATGCAGAGTTGACGAATCCGCATTTTTTTTTTCCATGGAATTTGGCTGCATTTAAACTGCCATGGGTTGGTTTTCCCCCGTGGGTTAAGTATGGTCAAACATACACAACTATAAGCCAATCATAGTAGTGGGCGTTTACTTCCGAGTCCACAATCCGCCACGGATAATAGCTTACGTCTAAATTATGATGTTTTTTGATGTAAAAATACTGATAACATTATAAGTGAGAGAACAGTACAGAATAAAAAAACAAAGGCAGTTCATGACCCCTTTAACAAGTCAGTGTTTATTAGCTCTCATTAGATTAAGTGTTTAGAAAAAGCACTAGCCTTATATTTTCCCCACACCGGGTGGCGTCCTCCGGTAATTAGCATGTCCTCTCCTCTCTCCAAAACACATCGCACTGGCCGTCCAGTCCTGAACAGAGAAACGTCTACGTATTCAAAATATTCATATAGTAAATACAAATTTAAATAATTTAATATCTAATTTAAATAATCATAATGAATCATCCATTATGATATTTGTGTCAAACTTATTTTGGCTCACTTCCAAGCAGCGACAGCAGTGATGGAGGCCAAAATGGCAGTTTTGGTGACCTTGCCTCCGAAGGCTCCGCCCAGTCGCTTAACGTGACAAGAAACGCGATTGGACGGGATTCCCAGCGTCTCAGCTACTGACTCCTAGAACAGATTAGAACAAAACATATTTTTCTTTTACATGTTTATCTCCCTAATCTTCAACAATATAATAAAATAATAAAAGTCTCAGCTACTGACTCCTACAACAAATTAGAACAAACGTTCTGGTGCATAAAACATAAAATAATACAATGAATAAAATTAAAATAATGTAAAAAATAAATAAAATGTAATAAAATAAAATGTAACATAATAAAACAAAATAAAGTTAATTAATTAATTTTAAAATAATAGTAAATATATATTATAAAAATAAAATAAAATAGTTTAAATATCTAGCTAATTTATTTAAGTCCATTTTTGGCCTTATAATGCTATAAATCATACCTGTGTATACGCTGGGTGCTGAGTGGACAAATAAACTTTCATCTCCTTCTCTTCCCCAACTGGAATGACCAGAAAACTCTGTGTTTCCAAGTAGAAATGCTCCTGTCCTCCAATCTGAATCTCTCCTGCGAAACATGTAGAACCATATTATAAATAATGAATCATGTAATCAGAAAGGGAAATGTACAGTCTTACCTTCATACACTTGTTCGGCCTCTCTCAAACCCTTTTCCACATCTCCTCGCTGAATTGTTCTCCTAGGTAGGAAGAAAGACTCTTGCTCGATGGCCTCCTGAAAACAAGATCCAAAAGCAGCTCTGTAAGAATAGAACAGTTAGTTGAGAATAAAAATGAGAGCAACTAGATTATTTCTTCTCACCTCCACAGTGAAGATGCGATCCTGCAGATCTTCATAGCTGATCTTCACTGCTGCTGCCCCACGTTTAGCGTGTGCTTTGGAATCTGCGACAACAGCGCAAACCATCTGACCAACACAGGTCACCTGAGGATGATTACAAATTGTGCATTATTTTGAGGAATCTCAATATGCAATTAAAATTCATACTTCACAGAAAAACCTTATATAAAAATAACAATAAATAAATCACAGACCTCATCTTGAGCCAGCAGTTCTTCTTCATATCCAGTAAAGCTTCTGAACCTTTTGCCTGGTATGTCTTTAGCAATGATCACGTCCATCACACCGGGCAGCTTCAGAGCTTCACTAAAGTCAATATGGCTGTGATAGTAAGAAAATACAACCATTTAGGTGTGACATTTCTCATTTTTTCCATTGCTGGGTTCAATTTAATGTCACAGTAATTGACTTATTAATTAATAAATAAATGAATATTAATTTCCTTATCAGCAAAGGCTATATTCATGACAATAAATGAATAAATAAATATTCATTTAGGGCTGTATTTCTGACAAGAAAGAAAGAATGAAAGAGAAAGAAAAAAGGAAGAAAGAAAGAGAGAGAGAGAGAAAGAAAGAAAGAAAGAAAGAAAGAGAGAAAGAAAGACTATATTTATGCCAATGAATGAATAAATAAATACACAAACAAATACACACATACAGTACATACATACATACATATCCACTGCTATATCAGTAAAGGCTATATTTATGACAATAAAAAATAATAATAATAATAATGCATTGCCATATCCTCATTAAAGGCTACATTTATGACAAATATAAACAATAAACAAACAATAAAAAAATAACAAACAATAAATATATATTGTCACATCAGCATCAAAGACTATTTTCATGACAATAAAAAAATAAAAACGTGAGAAACCCATGTTTGAGATTGCAATGTATTTTTAAAAATTAAAAGTCACACACACACACACACACACACACACACACACACACACACACACACACACACACACATATATATATATATATATATATATATATATATATATATATATACATACATGATTTTAAGTGCAAAGTGTCTGAATGTGTCTTACATGATCTTGGCATGTGGCCTGGAGCTTGTCACGATCACGAGGAAAAGTTCACCATCTGTATGCGGTAGGTCATCACAGTAAACTGCCTCTCCTGTAGCTTGACTCAGAGCTGTCCGGTGCATCATGGGTCGGCCCACCGGATCTTGAGCCGACTGACCCTCTAAGACATTCTGCAACATAAATCACACACTGCCCACTGTTTACCTTATCTAAGTGCAGAGTTCTTGCTTTTTGTTGGCTTTCTTTAAAAAAATGGTTACAGTCAAGAAATAATAGGTAGAGGAAAAGGAAACATTTGGGAATGTTGCAAGCAGTATTTGAACACACATTTCCCACTTAAGCACCATGAGACCATGATTTTGCCCATAAAGGTCATTGCACAACAAATCCGAAAATTTCATCCAAACTTTTCAAACGTGAAAAAATAAATAAACCTCACGTTATGTCAATCACGTTTACACACTGCCTCCGAAATTTTTGTTTTTTTTCCATTTTTTTCAGTTTTTTGCATCCGTAGCAAGCATTTTGAGAGGTGTTTTGACAGTTCAGAGCCACCGTACAAGCGAATGCCAAAATCCAAAATGGCGATTGTCAAGTTCATCCACTTCGTCTCGCACAAATCACTGTGTATAGATCCTTGCACACTGAGTTCACAGACATTGGTGGTGGTCTTTTTAATATGTGGCTCTAGTATCGCTAGCAAAGCATCAAACTGAGACACTGACATCCTGAAGTAAACTTTGAATCGCGTGATAATCCCACTGCTCCTTAATAAGGATGGGGAACTCTCCGTCCTCTCTTGGATGGACCCAATATTTCCTTTCTTTTTCTCTTTTTAAGAAGCGAGAGGACAACAAAATCATCCTCAATGCTTGAAGACTCCATTTAGTAGGCTACTGTTTTGCAAATTTTTTTGCAACGGATTGATTAATATGCATCGGACTCAGTGTGCAAAGTTTCTGTGCGTGACCAATTTTTAGAATAATGAATACGAAAAAAACGCATACGAAAATTTTGGACTCAGTGTGCAATGACCTTAACACTGCTTTTATGGACAGCTACTATAAAAACACATATCAAAAGACCATATAGCGCTACCTGAAACTCTTGGTAGCCAGGCTGGATGTTTTTAGGAAGAGGTTGAATTGCACTCTGCATCTTTTGTGGTATTTCCCCCTGAGTCACATCCTATAAAAACGACACGCATACACACACACACACACACACACACACACACAAAGAATAAACAAATTGAAACTGCATGTGATAATGATTTCCTAAAGTGGTTCATACCTTTTCATTCAGGTATTGGAGAAGGAGCAAGTTGAATTTAAAAAGCAAGCTCAAAGTCAGGGATCTGCGGAAATCTACTTTCCCGCCTGGAGCCGACGGCCCAAGTTTGATCTCATCAACTAGTGTGCTGTACGCATCACTTAACGTCACCTCGTTCCAAGGCCTTCGAGAAAGAAAAGAGAGTTAAACCACAAAAACAACACATGTTCCAATCCCAGAAGAAATGCAAATAAAAAAAACCCACAAACTTTTACTTCCATCCCAGAGGCAATGCAAGTGAAATAAACATTGCAAAGTTTTACACAACTTAACTTTTATTGCAGTGCCAGAGGAAATACAAAAAAAAGTATTACGCAACTTTTACTCCCATTCCACAGGAAATGCAACTCAAAAAAACAACACAAATTATTAGAAAACTTAACTTTACTCCATTCCTACAAAAAAAATAACACACAACCCTAAAAATAACGCAAAGATTTAGAAAACTTAACTTTACTCCATTCCTACAAAAAAAAACACACACACACAACCCTAAAAATAACGCAAAGATTTAGAAAACGTAACTTTTACTCCATTCCTACAAAAAAAAAAAAAAAATGCAACCCAAAACACAACACAAAGAATTTGAAAACTAAACTATTACTTCATTTCCTGAAAAAAGCATTTAAATAAACAATGCAAAGCATTAGACAATTTAATTTTTACTCCCATCCCAGAGGAAATGCAAATCAATAAACAACGCAAAAAAGTATTACGCAACTTATCTTTTATTCCGTTCCCAGAAAAAAAAAAATGCAACTTAAAAAACATCTGAAGTATTACACAACTTAAATTTTACTCCACAAAATATAACTCACTTATAATCGAACTCCAAAGTAAATGCAACTAAAAAAAAAAAAAAACACGTGAATGCATGTCTTACCTTCCTACAATCTGATGGCATGTGCTGTCAGCACTGAGGATAGTGGCTCCCACTCCTCCGTAATAGATACTGATCTCCTTCACTACATTGGAGTTCTCGTTGAACCAAACACGCATCCCAGCATTCACCGTAGCTAGTGCGTTCTCCTTACGCGGGGCGTGTCGGAAGGCATGGACGATCTCGTTCTGGGGGTAAAAAAAATGGTACTTCAGTATTAGGCAACTTAATTTTTGCTATCAATGCTTAAACAACTAGCTGATGGTTAATTTCTTACCTGTCTTGTAGCTGGAATGAAAACGGACAACACTATCTCGTCTGGCTTTAGAATTGTCTTTGCAAATCCGAGGAAAAAATCTTTGTCAATAGGCACCCTCCTTCTTCCCTCTGTAATGGATATTTGGGTAGAAAAGTGAGAAGCCAGTCAGGTAAATGTGCTTGAAGTACATAATTATATTCAAAATTAATGCAAAATGTGAGCATTATAGAGTGCAGTTTCGGCTGTGCTCTGCAGTGTGATTAAAATATTATAAATTATACAGGAAGTTGGGTCACCTTTAGAAAGTGCCACTAGAGTGCATCTTCCAGCAGCTAAGACAGGGGTCAGGTCGGAGTTTGGATATGCACTTGCAATATTGCCGCCCAGTGTCTACATATGTTAACAAACAAAAAAATGAGCAAAATTTAACAAAATTTAAACTAATTCAATTTTGACTGCTGACTATTAAACATTAAATAAAAAATAAAACTATTTAGCATTTACAATAAAGTTTATTTTCTCTTGTTTTAATTATTTATTTACTCAATCACAATTATTTGAAAATAATGAAAGTATTATGCTTTCTTTATGATTTTTTCCCCCCTTAACTTGGGATTTAATGTTCAAATATATTTAATTGAACACATAATTGTTTTAGTAATTAAAATGATTTCAAAATAAAAATGAGTAATAATGAATAATTATTACTAATTAACCATTACTAATGAATTAAAATAATCATTATTTTTTAAATGAAAGTATTTCTATCTTTATGTTGATTGATGTTGTTATAATTAACTAAAACTATTAAAAATTGATTTCAGTCATTGAAATAAAGATTAAATAAAGTAAAATAGAAATATATTTTTTCACTCACTATAAATTAAAGATGTGTAGAATAAAAATAAAAAAAACTATGACAAAAGCACTGAAACTTAAACTAAAATTAAAAATCATATATTTTAATAAACTAGTTTTTTTTTTTTTCACAGAACTCACTGCTGTGCATTCTGGGATTCGTCTCCACAAAGAATACAAGTAATACCACTTGAGAGTGAGTGAATTTGTAAGAGTTGCAAGAGTGATGTTGAGCATTCAGGTTTGGTTAACACTTACAGCCACGTTTCGGATCTGTTGTCCGCCCACAAGATTTATCTGCTGCAGCAAAGCCCAAAACAGGTGCGTGTTCTCCGGTGGGAAATCTTTTATACTTCTCTCCAACACACTCTTCAGAACCGACATACTGCATCCCGCTCCAACACACACACCTACAAATACAAACCCTTAATTAACACTTCTTGTAAAAAATCAGTTCCTTAAAGGGATAGTTCAAACAAAAATGAAAATGTCATTATTTACTCACCCTCAAGCTGTTCCAAACCTAAGTTGTTTTTTTCTTCTGTCGAGCACAAATGTTGGTAATCAAACAATGGCTGATAGCCATTGACTTCCATAGTATGGAGAAAAAAAGTATGGAAGTCAATGGCTAACGTCAACTGTTTAGTTAACAACTTTCTTCAAAATATCTTCTTTTGTGTTCAACAGAAGAAAAAAACTGGTTTGGAACAACATGAAGGTGAGTAAATGATTACAAAACAAACAGAAACCTCTACTCATATGCAAACACGCACATACCCTCTGATTTCTGGGTAACCTTGAACAGTTCTGGCACTCGCGTTGGTGATATTATGACAGGATGAAAAATACCTTTGAACTTCATATCTTGACCTGTAAAATAAAATAAAATAAACAACAATGAAATGTCACAGTGGCTGATATGTCAAATTAGTAGGGGTGTCCCCGACTAAGGATTTACACAGTCGAATCGGAATTTTCGAATCATGCCGATAGTCGACTGATAGTCGAATCATATATTTGGGGGCGGGGCAAAATACATTACCAAGAGTCAAGTCAGGCATTCGACAGTCATAAATACACAGGGAAAATGTGTAAACGACGCCTCGCAGATACAAACGGGGTAAATAATGTTAACATTAAACGTCAGCGAAACCCTTAATAATTCACAATTTTTTTATTTTTTTTTAACAATAGTGCTCTCATTACAATGTTATGTATACGAGTTATAACATTCTGCATTTCTGTTTTGAGCTGCGTGCGCTGAAGATGAATGAAGTATATGATAGCCGGTTTTTAATCAATGGGATTTAACTCCTTTATCTCACATAGAATACGCTTCGTTATTTATATAACATAATGTTAATATTACGACTTATAGGCTATCTGCACAAAATGCCCCGAATGCACATGAACACGCCTGTGCGGCGAATGATCTGCTTTTGTGGACGTGTTCTTCACGCAATAACATGCAACTCAACTAAACACTAAAAAAATCACAGCGTTTTATTATAATAGAGTTCTCATTATAATGCTATGTATATGACAGTGCCAGTCATAGTTATTAATATTCTGCATTGTTGTTCTGCTCGCACCGCGCGCTGAAGAGATAATCGACGTATAGTACTACAATGAAGCGCTTTACTGTAGCGTAACTCAACCAAATGCATCTTATACGAGATAAATATAATATCTTGTTAAATATTTAAATCCCTGCCTGCCAAGATGCTCCTGTTGGTGACGGATTAGAAAGCGAAACTTTAATCTATAGGGGAAGTTGGATTTATTCACACACGTTAATATTAATTTAAAGCTTCTTTCTTTTAAGATTCTTATCATAATAGACTGTATATTAACTTATTGGGAGAAAACCGGTAGTTCGATGCGAAATCAGACACTGAGCACCCCCCTATAGCCAAAATGGCATGATCATAATACTCCGCGAATATTCGACTGTGAGATTGGGAGTTGAATCAGGCTTCTCGAATCGTTGACTATTCGGGGACACCCCTATAAATTAGCAGACCAAAACATATTGGATTTTATTAGGTTTGGCCTAATTTGCCCATACGCAACCTATATTGGTGTTGCCCATGACAAGAGGGGCTTGTGGGTAATCAGCCTTCAGCTGGAGCAGCTCATCTAGAGATCCAGGGCTGATCCAGGTCATTCTCTCCCCACAAAACCTCTGAGTGGTATGGTCCTTGACTTCTGCCAATCTCTAAACACCAAAAAACAGAACAGACCATGATTATAGAACATGCAAATGTGCTGTTTAGCTGATAACGACTCTTGAACTTCTGACAGGCAGCTTATTGAAGCCTAAAAATAGAATTAATAACAAACTAGAACCAAATGGTGGCCTTGATAGACCTTGCTTAAACATTAAGCTTTATTTAAAGTCTTGCAGTCATCATTGCTGAAGCCAGATGAACTGTTTAGAAACAAACTGACAAACCATGAGCTCAGGAGGGAAGATCAGATCCTGCGTTGGGTCGAGGGGAAGCAGGTCATGTTTACTGAACAGTTCTGGCTGACCCTAATAAACACAAAGATACCATCATTTAATCCACTGAGCGCAAGTGTTTTAAGAACAGACATTTGATTAAGAGTAATTATAGAGTAATATATCATAACCATGTCCTTACCCATTTCTTGCCAGATCCAAACTGCTATTTCTGGATTTATTTATTTTTTCCAGTTTTTAAGAGTATATATAAATGACCTTTTACATATTTTTCTTATTATAAAAGTAATGTTTATTATATATTTAATAACAAAATTACTTATATGTGACCCTGGACCACAAAACCAGTCTTAAGTCGCTGGGGTATATTTGTAGCAATAGCCATTGTATGGGTCAAAATTATCGATTTTTCTTTTATGCCAAAAATCATTAGGATATTAAGTAAAGATCATGTTCCATGAAGACAGTTTGTAAATTTCTTACCGTAAATATATCAAAACTTCATTTTTGATTAGTAATATGCATTGCTAAGAACTTCATTTGGACAACTTTAAAGGCGATACCCTCATATTTTCTCAGTATTTTGTTTTTTTTGTACCCTCAGATTCCAGATATTCAAATACTTGTATCTCGGCCAAATATTGTCCGATTCTAACAAACCATACATCAATGGAAAGCTTATATTAAGCTTTCAGGTGATGTATAAATCTCAATTTCAAAAAAATTTGGTTTTGTGGTCCAGGGTCACATATATGATTTTTTTTTGATAAATATACACTATTACATACACTAATAAACAGTTTTGAATATGTGTATAGTACTGTGTAAAATGGATAAATTATATATATATATATACACACACACATTCTGTATGAATATACGCACGCACACACATTCATTTATATTCTACATTAAGAATATATTATTTAATAACAAAATTACTTATTTTATAATAATGTCTTGTCAATACACTATTTTGTAAAATTAATAAATAATGAAAGGTATATATTACACATTAAATATTATGCATATAATTTTGTACTGTTTGGTGTACATTTGTAACTGCATTTGCCCAGTTATATTTTATGCAAGGACATTGGCCAGTATGTTTTACTGCAACTAAAAAGTCAAAGTGCAGCAGTACAATAAAATACTACAAAAATGTGTGCAATATTCAAGATAAAATACTCACATTCTCTATGGGCTCCACAGATCCGTTTTTATTTCCATTTGCCATATTGCATGCTGAGCTATTTAACTGGCAACAGTTTTCACTCTATTAAAAAATGAAAATAAAACAGAAAAAGGGTTTTTGGGATTAATAATCATAAATGAACGGAAAAAACAAACAAACAAACAGCAACATACAAATGTAAGATATACCTCAGGCAAAAAAAAAAAAAAAAAAAAAAAAAAACAGCTGACTGTCACATTGTGAAAGTCACACAGTAATTCCAAGAATACTAAATGTCAAAATGTCAATGAAAATAAATAAATAAATAGAAAGACGCTGTATCAAAATATGTGGATCATAATGAGTTGCTTTGAGATAAATCGAGAATATTAGACACAGTCTAAAACGGGAACCGTTGGGCAGCTCGGAACAAATTTTTAAAGGACCTGGAATGTTATGGCAGATGAACACCACATGATTCTACAGCTGAAATTAATCAAATTAAGGATGAATCCGGACGACTGCTGTTCACCTCACAAAAGGTTCTGTAGCCGTCAACGATGGGCCGGTACCCTGTGCATCTGCATAAATTACCTGCAATGGAAACATTCATGATTGATCAAAGTTTTATTATGTTTTCTGTGTATTTAAGATGGTGTTTGGGGCATCGTACCAGCAAGACCCTGAGTCACGTCCTCCAGGGTGGGCTGAGGGTTGTTTCTCAGTAAAGTGTACATGGACATCACCATCCCAGGAGTACAAAACCCACACTGAGACCCATGAGCCTTTGCTATACGCTCCTAATGAAGCAAACATTCTGTCAATGATGCTTAAAAGTGTCAAAAATAAGTAATTCATGAGTTGTTCAGGAGTCCCTTGTTTGTTCTGAACAGTTAAACTGCCTGCTGTTCTTCAGAAAAATCCTCCATGTCCTGCAGATTCTTCAGTTTTCCAGCATCTTTTGCATATTTGAACCCTTTCCAGCAGTGACTGTGTGATTTTGAGATCCATCGTTTCACACTGAGGACAACTGAGGGACTCAAACACAACTATTAAAAAAGGTTCAAACATTCACTGATGCTCCAGAAGGAAACACGATGCATTAAAAGCAGGGGGTTGAAAACTTTTTGAATTTGAAGATCAAGGTAAATTGTACTTAATTTGTCTTCCGGGAAACATGCAAGTATCTTCTGTTGCTTCTGAAGGGCAGGACTAAATGGAAATATATATATATATATATATATATATATATATATATATATATATATATATATATATATATATATATTTCTACAAAATAAGAAACATTTGGACATCCTCATCCTGTTCAAAAGTTTTCAACCCCCCACTTTTAATGCATCGTGCAGAACAGTGCTCAGTTTAACTGTTCAGAACAAACAAGGGTCTCATGAACAACCATCACAAAACAAAAAAAACAGTCGTGGATCATCCAGGTAACCACACGCAAGGGGTTCACAAACTTCCAAGCAGCACTGTATGCGTTATTTTTAATCACAATAATTTTTACCTTAATCGTTTCAAGGTTTTACCAACTATTTTTATTCTTTCTCTCTTTTTTTGTATTTGGGGAGGCACACCACATATTATAATATAACATTAAAACTGTATTTTATTTTAGAATATTATTTAATAATAACATTTAATTTTATGACCCCACCCTTCCCCGTCTAATAAACGCTTCTCATGCGGAGATATGTTGATGTGTGTGCGGCGTGCGTCTGTGTGAAAGCCCACAGTTTCCGAAGTGAGGAGGGAATATATTTCTGTATTTATTAGTTTTCTTTTTCAGGTATGATTCTGTATGTCTATATGTCCATCATTTTACACTGTAATGACGCTTGCAAACTCGCCCTGTGCCACGAATCAGTCTGTTTTAAAACTAAAAAAATGGAAAACAGATGTTTTCTCATGCTCATGTGAGAAAATCTCATATATGATGATAAAAAACATAATTCATCATTATTATAATGCATAAAATTATTTTAATTATAGTGAAATAAAAACAAAAAAACAAATGTCACATCACTGACCTTAATACAGGAGTGAGAAAGGGTGAAAATCAAATTATGATCAGATAATTTAATCTCATAATTTGGATTGAGTGTAAACTACTGTATATTATAACATCATATCTGAATTGATAGTAATCTTAATCTGGATTGAAGGTGATCCAGATTACAAAAAAAAAAAACTACAGTCATGATCTGGATTTTATAATCTGGATTGGAAATGATATAGATTCTAATGTGAATCTGTTACCTGGACTGGATGCAATTTGGTTTTGGTGCTTCCGATGCCTTCAACAGTCGTCACAGCTGCTCCTTGAAGTTGGCACACAGGAAGCAGACAGGCATTGACCGACGAATGACTGGCCAGGGAAGAAACAAGCATTTAATATCAACTTTTATCAATTTGCATAACAAAAACGAATTAATAAATAAAAGTGTAGTGATATTAACAGCATGCCTGCAGCATCTTCCTTAAGAAACCAAAAAAAATCTGACTTATAATGACGTAGAATTTAAGTTTGAGGTGGAATCCGGATTGACAAGTGGGGGAAAAGTGGCATCATGGGGTCAAACACATTCAGAAAAAGTAGGGGTGCTCTGATCAGGATTTTTGAGGCCGACCACCAATCACAGAAAGCCTTCTTTTTATCATGCAGAATTATTTATAGTGATCCAATCAAGATTTTTAGACATTTATTTAGAGCCTGAATTTCATATTTGAAAATGAATTCCACTCTTTTTAATTTGAGGGGTGGAGAAGGGCATTTTTTAAACTTTTTTTCAAATATATATTTATCTCACCTAAACGTTTGATCAAACACCCCAAAGTGATATCGGCCGATATGATCGGTAGCCGATCAATCAGAGCAAGGAGAAAGAGAGAGTGAATGAAATACTTGATGCTCTTGGTCTGAGGGTCATATTTGGACACCATGACGGTACAGGCTCCACATCCTCCTCCACCACAGCCGTACTTAGTGCCTGTCAACTGCACTACACACACACACACAGAGAGAGAGAGAGAGAGAGAGAGAGAGAGAGAGAGAGAGAGAGAGAGAGAGAGAGAGAGAGAGAGAGAGAGAGAGAGATTTAAAATTCAACCTAAACCAGCTTAAAAAAAAAAGCAATATTTATTATATAATCTCCTTTGGAAATGATCAACAGTAACACTTAATGATTAACATTGACAAATCTTACACAACATTTCATAAATATAACTTTTCATTTAAATATATGATCATGAAATTCAGCATATATAATTATTAAAAATAAACAACAAAATAAGTTGAATAACCATTTATAAGAAAAAACCCGATTACATCACATAAATAAAATTAATATATATATATATGTATATATATATATATATATATATATATATATATATATATATATATAAAATCATAAAATAGATAGATAGATAGAAGCATAACATAACAAATAAATAACTATGCATAATAATAATAACAATAATATAAATAATGTTGTTATTGTTAGAATGGTTATTCACTTTTGTAAAAAACATTTTCCATAGCATAAATAAATAAATATATATATAGATAGAGAGAGAGAGAGAGAGAATGTAGCCTACTTTTTGTAAGAAAATAACAAAGCATAATTACAGTGTGTGTGTGTGTGTGTGTGTGTATAATTTGAATATTTTTATAAAACGTGTAAAAATATACATTTCTTCCTCAGATAAGACAGCAGCATAGTCTCGGGGTCTGGGTTCTTCTCCATTATCTGTCAATAAGAAGTAGAAGCATATGCAAAATACTTTCAGTTTATGCAGATTATATGAAATGTCTTATATTATAATCGCTGTCTATGTTAAAATTCATTGTCTTTTTAAGATTATCTTGTCTTTATTATGCTCTGTGCATTACTATATAAGGATTGAACTTGACAACATCACGACCATAAATCTTCACTACAGTTAAAGAACATTTACAACAAACACATGACCAGGCTACACTTGTAACGTTACAAACAATTTCTGCAGATGATATGAGAAATAAGCACCTTTTTCCCGTTGACATAGAAAACCAAGCCATCGTTGCTGGTTTCTTCAGCCATATTCTCAAAGTTTATGTCCAGTACAAAGAAACAGAAGCGGAGCTGCAGACTGGGTCACCTCTGGGATCGCCACCAAAACTGAGCAAAACGTTTCTGCAAAGTGCGAAAAGTAGACATGGAAACTAAAGGCGGAGCTTATCTGTCTGGAAGTCATACAGCTATCAGTTAAGTTATTAAGTACGATTCTTTTACATATTTATTCTCATGTTTAAACTCTTCATCGTGTATTTTTGCAATTCAGCGCTATTAATGTGTCCCAAAATACTTATTCTGGTCTACAGACGTTATCAAGTGCAATCTGTTACTTTTCTCAGCACTGACTGATTGAACCAATTACAGCAGTTTGTGATTATAGCCTACTGAAGACTGTTTTAAACAAACCTTTTATGAATACTTACATTACTACTCATTTTGTTTACATATCAGGCACCAGTTCGCGAAGTTAGCCGATTTGATGCGTTTTAGAACAAAAAGATCTCCATTTAATCAAGTTTATTTAGCTTCATTAATTACTTTTCCTTGGTTTTCTTGTCCCTGAATTTTTCGTTTTTGTTTGTGTTTGTCTTATTGAGAGACTTAAAGCGCGTGACAAACTGCAATGCTGTAGTCTGCAGTAGTTTAATTTTATTTATGTATATTTACCACAAGATGGAGCCAGAAGCATAAACGTAACTTTTAAACCTGACCATAAGATGGCGCCAGACGCCAATGCGTAATTAACGTACCTGACCACAAGATGGCGGTAGAAGCAAGAATAATAAAATCACCAAACCAAGCTCTACAGAAAGTTATCCAGCATCATCCATACATTTAACAAAAAGACTGTTGAGTGTTTCAATGTCATTTTTTCCACTTGTAGACTCCACATTTTAAGTTGTGAAAATATGAAAATAGCCTATCTATGCACCCTCAGGACTACTGACAAATGTATTTTCACTGTTAATGAGCCGAAGAATGTCAATAAATTGTGTTTGCCCACTGTCTCTGTTTTCTGGAGCTGTTGGAATGCACACACACACACACACACACACACACACACACACACACACACACACACACAAACAAACCCTGCTGCGACCCCCTGTGAAGTGTGATCAGGGAACCCCAACAGAGATTACCACAAGTTAATACCCTACACAGTCAGATATCTCTTCCCACAGGCATTTAGGATTAGCTAACACACTAACACAAATACAAAATGCACACATATGCAGTTACGCTCGAGAGAGCACACTGAGAAAACCATGTCAATAAACTCAACTGCTCACACACAAAGGCGTTAAATGGAAAATTATATTACTCAGGTACATGCAGTTTGAACACTAAATGGCGCTCATTAATAACGCCTATTATAACGTCCCTACTGAGTGAAGGTTCACACCTATAAGTTTTTTTTAATCTTTTTTAATTTCTTATGCTCACCAAGGCGGCATTTATTTGATTAAAAAAAAATACTAATATATATATATATATATATATATATATATATATATATATATATATATATATATATATATGGATGCCCGTTTCTGCAAGTTTTGCAAGTTTTTATCTCACAATTTTGACTTTATTTCTTGCAATTGCGAACTTGTATCCTGCTATTCTGACATTATAACTCACAATCGTTATATCACACAGTTCTGAGAAAAAAAGTCAATTGTGAAAAAAACAAAACAAAGTCAGAATTATGACATAGACATTTTAGAGGCGGAAACAGGCTTCCAAGATATTGTGAAATATTATTACAGTTTAAAAAATGTGTCTTTAAAATAATACATTTATTTGAATACATTTAAATGTAATTTATTCCTGTGATCAAAGCTGAATATTCAGCATCATTACTCCAGTCTTCAGTGTAACATGATCCTTCAGAAATCATTCTAATATGCGGATTTGCTTAATATATCTGTGGAAACTGATTTTTTTTTTTTTCCCCAGGAATCTTTGATGAATAGAAAGCTCAAAAGCATTTGAAACAGAAATCTTTTGTAACATTATAAATGTCTGAACTGTCATATCCTTGCTGAATAAAACTATTAATTTCTTTCAAAAATAAATTTTGTTTGTGTGGTGTCAATCCAAATGTGTTAATGAGTACCTCAGTTAGAAACATTTGAGGGACTATGGCAAAGGTTAAGCTGGACTCAAGGTTACACATTGCTAATCACGGTAATGGAATGTTTACTTTCACTCGACATGACCAAGAGTCTTCGATTTCTTGACAATCATGGCTAATGGCTCACTTCAGCAACTTTACTTTTACTAGCTCTGAGCTTTAGCTACGGCACTACAACACCTAGCTAACCTCGCTAAAATATGTCTCTGAATCATTGTCACAAGTAGCAATTACACTGTTCACAAGCATGACATTAGCATAGCGGTTTTCAAAGTAGAATATCTCTCACAGTATCAAGCTACATAGCAGCATAGCATGACAAATCTGTTTTGAAGAGCCATTACACAGAATCAATTCAGTGTACAGAGCAGCTGTTAAATAAGCAGATCTACCAAGCTAACAATGTCTATTACACATACTTTGGAAATTGTCAAAAAAGTGATTTGTTCAACCCAAATGATTTGTTCAACCCAAGCTAAATAATAATGTGCGTTTGATCAGATATAACTGCAGTACAAGATTATATGATGCAGTATGTGAATGCTTGGCTAAAGAGATGTGTCTTTAATCTAGATTTAAACAGAGAGAGTGTGTCTGAACCCCAAATGTTATCAGGAAGGCCAGAGTTTGGGAGCCAAATGTGAAAAAGCTCTACCTCCTTTAGTGGACTTTGCTATCCTATGTATTACCAAAAGTCCAGAGTTTTGCGACCTTAGGGAGCGGGTTGGATTGTAGCGTGGTAGAAGACTAGATAGGTACGCAGGAGCTAAACCATTAAGGGCCTTACAGGTAAGTAATAATATTTTGTAACTGATATGGAACTTAATAGGTAGCCAGTGCAGAGACTGTAAAATTGGGGTAATATGATCATATTTTCTTGACCTGGTAAGGACTCTAGCCGCTGCATTTTGGACTACCTGTAGCTTGTTTATTGAAGATGCAGGACAACCAGCTAGCAGTGCATTACAATAGTCCAAGAGGTCATGAATGCATGGATTATCTTTTCTGCATCGGAAACAGGTAACTTGTTTCGTAGCTTGGCAATGTTTCTAAGATGGAAGAATGCTGTTTTTGTAACACTGGAAATATGATTTTTCAAAAGACAAGTTGCTGTCTAATATAACACCCAGATTTTTGACTGTAGAGGAAGTAACAGTACATCCGTCTGGTTGCGAATTGTAATCCAAGAGATTGTGTGTACTGTTTTTTTTTTTTTGGTCCAATAAGTAATATCTCTGTCTTATCTGAATTTAATATGAGAAAATTATTGGTCATCCAATCTTTTACATTTTTAACACACTCTGTTAGCTTAGATAATTTAGATGTTTCAACTGGTCTTTTTGAGATATATAGTTGAGTATCATCAGCATAACAATGGAAACTAATCCCGTATTTTCTAATAATATTACCAAGGGGCAACATGTATATTGCAAATAGCAGAGGGCCTAGGACAGATCCTTGTGGTACTCCATACTTTACTGGTGATAATTGAGATAACTTTCCGTTTAAATAGACAAAGTGGTAGCGATCTGACAGTTAGGATCTAGACCATCTTAAAGCCTCCCCTTGAATAGCCGTATAGTTTTGTAATCGATCTATGAGTATGTCATGATCTATAGTGTCAAACGCAGCACTAAGATCAAGTAAAACTAGCTATGAGATGCAGCCTTGGTCTGATGCAAGAAGCAAGTCATTTGTAATTTTAACAAGTGCAGTTTCTGTGCTGTGATGGGGCCTGAAACCTGACTGAATTTCTTCACAGAGATAATTTTTTTGCAAAAAGGAGCACAATTGAGCAGACACAACTTTTAAAAAAAATTTTAGACATAAACGGATGATTTGAAATGGGTCTGTAATTTGCCAGATTAATTAATAATATTGAGAAGCAGTTCTTCTGCTACAGGTAACAACTCCTTCAGTAATTTAGTGGGTACAGGATCTAATAAACATGTTGTTGGTTTAGATGCAGTGATAAGTTGATTTAGTTCTTCCTGTCCTATAGTTTTTCTTTGGGTGCGATGAATGAAGCTGAAGTACTAGACGCCGTAGAACCTACATTTGTTATTATATTTCTGATGATGTTATCTATTTTATCAGTGAAGGAATTTCTTCACTGGTAAAATAGATAACATCAGAAATCCAATAACACATGTAGATTCTTCACATCAGGAAACGTTTTAGCAACTTATTGCAGCTAACCAAGAAATAACGAGTAGCTAGCTATTTTAAGTAGCTTACTCACCTCTGCCATTTTATTCGCTGCTTGGCATGTTATGCAAGGAGGTTTGGAATAATTGGAGAAAGCTATCCTTTAGTATTTCCATCATTTGAATCTGCCATCTTTCCTAATGGCAACAGAACCAATCACATACACTATAAACGCTGATTGACCCTTCTGAAGCCACATAAAAGCATAATAACTCTGAATGATTGATGGAATCGAGCTCTGGTAAAACATCTCCGTTTAATATAATTAAATATTTTTGATTACAATATTCAGAATAGGCTACTTATTTTGAATGTCTATCAGTGGAGATATCTTTAGCTTAGCATGATTAGTTTCTCCACTTCTCCAATAAATAAATAAATTGTCTTTGTCAGGTTTTTTTTTTTTTTTTGGTTAAGAATTTAATTCATGCTGTAGCCATTTTAGGATTTTTTTTCCCCCTTGGAGATATTGAGAGGTTTATGTTTCTCATTATTCCCACAATATTTGGTCACCGCCTTGATGTGTTTGTATGTGCAGGGTGCTAAACATGTTCATGTACTGTTCCACCTTTATTTCGTTTTTCTCCATCCCATCCCCCTTTTTTTATGAACAGAAAGACACACATCTGCTTTCCATCATACCTTTACAGCCGTGACTCGCTCTCTTGTATTCCTTTCAACTCTGTCCAGTTTCTTCACACACTATCTTGCTTAACTTTTGCTCTTTATTCATCATATTTTCTGCACTCTTTTTCTGCTTTTCGTGTAACCAGTCCCTTCTGTAATTACCGCCCTGGATATGTTAACTGTGTTTAAGTGAGTGTGTTTGCTTTGTGTGTGTGTGTGTGTGTGTGTGTGGGTGGGTGTGTGGGTGTGTTTGTGTGTATTTACTCAGGTCATATAATCACAGACTAAAGCAGTGGAGATGCTGACAGAAGCAAACTACTGTTCGGCTAGTCACAGTCTAGCACAGGACAATTAACACAGTTACAGTGGATTCTGTCAATATGTATACAGAAATAACCAGTCTTTTGAGATGTAGTTTGGTTACATGACATTTTAGAGTTGAATATTCTACTGTCTTCCATTGTTTGGCCAATCAGGTAGTTCTGCTCCAAAAATCGCATGTTTGGCTGAGCCAATATTACTATTCCTAGTCTGGGGTGTGTTTCCCAAAAGCGATGGTCGCAAGTACCATCGTTACCAATAGAGCTCAATAGAACTTACCACCATAGTTAGCTAACAATGCTTTTGGGAAACACACCCCTGGTTGGGACGTCAAACAGTTTGCAATTCGTTTGGTGCTGCTTGTGGTGTATAAATCGCCATTTTGACTTTAGTTATCCATTTTTTCAATGCATTTAGAACCACATGCTTCAGTCCGTTATTATCCGAGATACAGCTGCCTATTAGTCATGATGGAGAGAAACAATGAGCGTCCTGTTTATAGGCTGATCAATTCGACATGCAGGCGATTTGCTCTCCCGAAACATTCAACAAGTGTTGTTTAAAATAGACCCATGCAAGAACAGCCCACACACACACACACACGCACACATTACTATTATAGATTTTATTAATATTTTGAATTAATTTTTATACAATGAATGCTTTTTTTGCATTTTTTTATATTTTTAAATTATATTATACAGTTCAATTATCTAGTTTATACTATGTTTTTATTAAGTTTTAGTTTTAGTTGTTCTATTATGTTAAACAAAATAGAAACAAGAAATGTTATTTGAAATTAAGTTTTTCAAATATTTTTTGTTTTATATAATGAAATGTTTTTAATGGTGTTAGTTAACTATAATAATGCTAAAGTATGTAAACATTATTAAAATGTAAATATTATTAAATTAATCTTTTCTATACTTGGTAACAGTAAATGCTTTTGCGTGATGCTACCTCCACATCAGTAGGTGGCAGTATAAAGTTCAAAACGGTCAGTAAAACAAAATATTTCTAAATACTTCTAAATTAAAGCATTTCTAACTCTATTAGCTTGTAATCACATTTGTAATTTCCATGTAATTCTAAGTAAACAATGTTGTAAAAACTAGAAACTTTAACATGCAGTATGCTAAAATCATGCTAGTTTACACCATTGTTTACACTATTGCTATGTGGTTTATCACATTGCTAAAACTGCCGTTTTTAGCATGTTCTGGGTAGTTGCTAAGCTGTTCAGTTCATCCCCATCTAATTTTTCAGCCATTTTATCACATACCAGGTGAAAATTGTAAGTGTTATCGCTAGTAATAGCAAGCCTCTCTGAGGTAGCATTTCTGTCTTTATAACACAAATGATGTTGACAAGTCAAAACAAAGTTTAATACATCCGTTTAAGGGTTTGTTCAGATCTCTAACCCAAGTATTAGCAGCAGCTGTGATGCTTAACTTAGCAAACACCAATTAAAAGACGTTAGCATTGTTACGCTTGCCTTTGTCAGAAACGTTCAGTCACATGAAGGGCACCAACTGAGCTTGTTTACTTCAGTAAGCAAATGTGCAGCATGCTACAGTGCAGCGAACGGCCAGCTCGGGACTGTCCTGAGGGAGCTAACATTTGCAGTAGCCTTTGAAAGGTCCTGCAGAGAGAGGTTTCTCTTTAGCTAATGAAAGAGAGGATCGCCAGGGGGACACTTAGCTTTCTACTTCCTGAGAGAGTAATGCACTTCAGTGTTACATAAACGTCCTCAGGTGCGCCTTCGAGGTATCAAACGTCACTTTTATCAGGAAAAAGGTTGAATACTGTTTCATGTCCTTTTCTAGGAGGAGGGAAGTGTTCTCATGCATGATTTTATGGCTTGTGAAGGGAAACCCATATGTGTTTTAGTGCAGTTAGGCTGATGTCTTGATAACAAACCTTGTTGTGCTGGTAAATGATTGAAATTTAGTTTGTTGGTGTGTGGATAAAGTTAAGTGGTTTTAAATGGATCCTTTTTCTTAAGGGTTGTCACTTTTGAAAAATAAATTAGTAGTATTTTAATTTATAAAATTCAATGATGTTTTCGAAAGAAAATTTACATTTAGGTAAATAATATGTAAAATAGTGCTATATATATATATATATATATACACACACTTTATAAAGTTAGTGATTTAAAATATACAAAACTTTTTAATTTATATATTAATGTGTAATATTTCAAGGCCTATTTTTAGGTTAACATTTTTCTAGAGAATAATACATTTATATAAATAAATGTATATATAAATGATAAAATATTAAACATTCAAAAGGTTTGACTACAATAAAGTTAAACATTGAAAAATGCAAGTAAAACTATAGTCATATATATGACTGTAAAGTTATATTAAAATATAAAAATATAATAATCTTTTCATATTAATATGTAATATTTATTTCATATACCACATGTGTCTCTGTGTGTTAATATTTATTTAAAAATCTTACTATTCTTAGAACATGATACATTTCCTTGAGAAGCAAAATTACTTTGTTTACTAACAAATTTAGAAAAAATTAAGTTTTTGTTTTTTTTTTAAGCAAGAAAAAAATATCTTCCAATGGGTTCAGAAAAATAAACTTAATAATGAAAACAAGATCGTTTTTCTAATTGTTTTTTTTACGAACAATTTAGACTGACATTCATATTGTTTGTGTTTCGTATGGAAATACAGCATGTTAAATGTGAATGTCGCATGTTGCCTTAAATGTTCTCAATGCTATCTTTGTTAACACATGTGAATCAAATGTTATTTCATACTGTTGACCTTTTAACCCTCAAGCACACTTACACACCCACCTGCACATGCAGATGCATACTGAAAATCATTTAGCTTTCTTTCTTGTATTTATTTAGGTCAGAAGGAGGAAGCAACCAGAGTATATAAGCTTGTTACGAGCTGCCCTAAAGAAGCGTGTACATGTGAAGCCCCAGAGCGCAGCTCTACTGGGGAACTCAATGTATGTGCTTTCTGACAGACTCGTTAATCTATAGAGCCACTTGGTACGGCTCAGAAATAGGTCAAAGCTGAGGGTTTTATATGAGTGCGCGAGTGTGCTTCACCTGATAATGTTGTATCTGCATCGCATCTGCACTATAGTTGTCATTACGGAAGTTAAGCATCACATGGCTTGAACCAACTGTGATTTTATGGATAATATTTCGTTCTGTTGCTCCAAACATCCCATTGTGTGAGCCATGTGCTCTCTGTCTTAAAGATTCAGACTGTGACTTATGCATGGTGTGATATTGTATTTAAGAGCCTGACATGTGTTTGGAACTGGCAGCAGCTAGCTAGAACTTGGCTAGCAAGAGACTAGCCTTCTGTAAAATGTAAGTTTATTGGAATTTTGCCTGCATTATCCACCAAGTCAACACTGTAGCTTGAAAGCTAATCAAGCTAATAGCTTATTCATTAAATCAAATATACAATTAGGATTTAAGACATGGGGTTTTATGGAGTAATACATGTATACATATAGTATATATGTATACATATAGTTTTCATATAAGATAAAATGTCATATTGCAGTTCAACTACAGTAACAATATATGACAAAATAACTGCAATACAATATTTTTTGGCAAGGTTGTGCAGCCCTATACATATATAAATAATTATATTATGAAACATTAAAAATAAAAGACTTACTAAAAAGATTAAATATTTTATCATAATAAATATGTGTAAACTGTGTGTGTGTGTGTGTGTGTGTGTGTGTATATATATATATATATATATATATATATATATATATATATATATACACAAACACATGCATGTATATATTTAAGAAAAATATGTTATGTTTATATATTAAATATATTTATATATAATATAAAACATAAGAATATAAATATATAAATGTATATACATGTAAATATTTTCAAAATATATACTGTATGTGTGTGTCTTTACATATACATAATATACACATACATATATTATGTAAACAAAAACTTTTATTTTGGATGCGATTAATCGTTTGACAGCACTAGTTAAAATGTCATGTGACCATTAACTGACACCAGAGAATCATGTTAAATTATTAATATTAACTTAAATACTCAGGGTGTATTTCAAGTATGTATAAAGATTTGTATATACACACCAAAATGTATTTCAGGGGCAAGGAAATTTATTTCCACTTACATTTATGCTAAATGCAATTGTGGATGGAATAGTTTACTAGTCAAATAATTAAAATAGTACTAGTCAAAAATTTTAATTATTTGTTGTAATGTAGTGGCAATAATTCATTTGGAACATTGTAAAGTATGTTCTTTGCTGATTTTTAATAAAATGTGTTATAGACAACAAATAAGGTTTTGTTTTTTTCTTTTGACATACGAATGTATTTTGTTGAATTGAAATATACTGATGGTAAAATATATTTTGAACGCTTAAAAAAAGAAGAAAAAATATATATATACTGTATATATATATAATTTTAAAATATATTTAAAAAAAATGTCTATGTAAATATATTTTGAACACATTTTAGGCCTATATATATATTTTGAAACTTATTTAAAATACATTTGTAAATATATGGGGCTGTAATATATATATATATATATATATATATATATATATATATATATATATAAAACACCAGGAGCAATGTGTCAAAGGGACCATCAAAATGAAATGAAACTGACAAATGATTTGAATGTCTGTTCCATAACCCATGTAAGACATTACAAACACTTTTTTTAGCAGGTTCTTCAAATCATTAACCCTCAGTATGAGCAACAGAAAAAAAAGTGGACATGATCAAGATCTCATGCTCTCGCATCAAGAGCACCCTTGATTTTCAGGAAGTCATTTTATAATTGAGATCATACATCTGGAAAATATAGCAGCTGTCGACTGCAGCGTATGTGTGGTTTAAATACGTTAAAGAGGCCAGACTGCTGTTGACGCGACAGTGTTTTAAAGATCAAACGCTATAAGCAAAACACAGAGCCCGATAGTCCACGATCAAAGAGCAGTGCACCCCAGTCGACATCGTAAACACACACATGCGAGCGCTCACACTCTTACATTCATACTGAGATGCTCTGGATCTTGTGGTTGTGATAAAACACTTCACTGATGAAATATTCGCAAGTGCTTTGATGCATAATTCTATTGTTCTGCCTCTTTTGTAAATTTTACAAGCTTTTCCAAACTCACGGTTACATCAGGCACATATAAATGATGCACAGGATTTTAAATACTTCTGAAGGCATGTTCCGGGTTCAATATAAGTTATTTATGAATATTTATGAAGGTTCCAAAAGGAGGTTTTCACAGCAATGTCATGGAAGATCCATTTTGGTTCTCCAAAGAACCTTGTGAACAAAGTGAAGGACATTTTAATAATCTAAAGAACCTTTTTCCACTTTAAAGAACCTTTTGGGGAATGCATGGAAGTTAAAAGTTTTTCATGGAGCCATTGATTTCAATAAAGAACCTTTATTTTTAAGTGTGTGTGGAAGCTTATGAGGCATTGCATTGTAAAGAAAGTAAAAAGTACAAACATTTATATCTTGTTTACACTTTTAAAAGGTAACGTTTATCATGTTTCATGCATTTCTGAAAACACATGTTTTTGTTTTTATAAAAACTGACAGATTAGTCAAATTTAATTTACATGCTAAAAAGGTCTTATTTGTAAATATGAACGGTATTTGCTTGTGCAAAAGTCCTCTCATGTTGCTAGGGTGTTGCTAAAGTGTTCTGGGTCAAAACAGTTTGTCGTCAAGACTCTACAATAATTTGGTCTTGAGATATGGCTCAAAGCCTTCTTTAAATGTAAACGTATTGGATTTTTGCCCACATTATCCACCAAGTGAAATCGCAGTTTGATAAAGTATTAAAAAGTAAAAACATGAATTTAATACATTTATGATTCATATACATGCTATTCTGTAATGTTTTCTTGTTTTTATAAACTGCGAGATTATTTACATGTATTTTGTATGCTAACATTCAGTATACAGAACTTAAAAAAACTTGTTTTGAAAGCAAAACATTCCTTTAAGGTAACAACTGCTCATCTTTGTAAATCAATGTCACATGCAATTGTTCTGTATGGACCTAAAAGTGAACAGTCCATGTAGACTTTCTGTGACTTCAAAAGACTTGTACAATGTAGTTATGAATCACCTGATTGACTGTCACTTTTAGAGGTAAGCTCCTATAAGAGGGGTCCCAGTTCGCCTCAAAGTCAAGACCCATTCTCGTTAAACATTATTGTCTACATTTAATCCAGGATTAAGTGGTGCAATTCCATTTGGAGCTTGTCTATGGGGACAAATATTATTGTCTAATACGTCCATGAATCATGATAATGAAGAGTATAACTTTATTTTCTATAGAAAATATTTTGAAAGCATTCAAATGAAAATGTGACAACAGAGTAAAACAAATGTTTTGGTAAGGTTATGGAATGTGTCGAAATACACAAGCAAATGCACAAGAACCTGGAGTCCATAATCTGCTGGTTTCCATCAAAACGTCTGACATCTGAATTAGGTTTTTTCAGACTAGCGGTCTGATCTACTCAAATAAACATGGTCGTTTTCACGGTTGGCGCAACAATTCTGACCCTAAATCAACTTTGTCTCGGTTTTAGGAGCAGGGCTTTAAAGTTCCAGACCGTATTGTAAATATTTAACAAGTGTCAACCTTTCAACCTATTGACTAGTGCAACTTAACCTGAAGCAGACAAAACTAAAGGTAGTCTCCTTTTATTCAAAGTAAAGTTATTTACAAACATCGACCTTTGTGTTTAATGTTGTTACAGCCTTTTGAATAAGTTAGCTTCTTAGCGAGAAGTATTTTCTATAAGGTTTATCTTTGCTTGTAGTACAGTTCTCTCTCTGTATATTGTATGTAGAAGTATGTTTTTATGCAACACTTTTTAAAAATGTTTTGTCCATGTTATATGATACATTTTAATAGTTTTTTTTTTTTTTTTTTTTTTTTTTTTGCAGATGTTAGCTTGTATTATGCTTGTTGTATGAGAAGCCTTTGTTGGCCATGTTATGATTTTGTTTGACTTCATCAAACCCTACAGATCAGCGTATAATTCATTCAGTATGAATGCAGCCATCTATTAATCAAAAGATGTTTGCATTTGCCTCCACCCAACGATGTAACTGTTTGATCCTCAGCTCCAGGTGTTACTGGTGTTTACAAAGCCAAGGAGGGTGAACCCTTTGTGGTGAAGGGTGAAAAGAGGTCATCTGCCAAACATTTACAGCCCAGATGAACTGTTTATAGAGATATGGAGGTTTTATCACCAAGGTATTTAAAAGAAAAGCAGCCACAATTTAATTTGGAGAACACAGACCAGCTGTTTTCTAGATTCAGCTGTTTGTTTCAACCAATGATGTTTTTTATCCTGGAAAAAGTTGAAGTCTCACATGCATTATTAAAGGTGCAGTGTGTTTTATTTAGGAGGATACAATGATAAAAATAATTTAGTTCAGGCAAAAATTAAAAAAAAAAAAAAGAGTACATTCAATATTAGTACTCAATTTAAGCTTGTAGAATTAAAAGTTTGAACTTATAAGTATATTTTACTTGGAATTGTTTGTTGTTTTTACAAAGATCGTTTAAGTAAATATCAACGTCATGATCCCGTTGTTCCCATCATGCACTTAGGCATGAATAATTAATAAGGTAATTTTTTGACTGTTTTCGAGATGTATTTACACTGTTTTGTGGTTGCTTTTGTTGTTAGGTTAAGTAACTTGCTGTTTTGTGACATCTGGAGTTCATTTTTTACTCAAAATGACCCACTATTCACTGATTTTCACTGGCATTGTGTATCGTGGCAAGTATTCAGGTCTCTGTGTTCATTCAGTTAATAACCATATTGAGTCAACATACCTTTAAAAGAATAACGAGCTGTTTACTTGCTTACATACATGATTGTAACTTAACCACATGCATTATAGGCTTTTTTTTCAGTGCTATGCTGTTTGAGTAAAGTTTACAAACCATGACTGAGTGAAATGTACTTGAGAATTGCAGGGTGAACTTAAAATAATTAAGTAGAAATCACTCAAATCAAATTTTTAAATGAACTATTTCTTTAATGTTAGAATTAGGTTTTTAAAGAAATTGAATTTGATTAGTAATTGGAGTTGTACAAACTATTAAACAGAGCAATATTTTGTGAACATGCTGTGTTTGTTTTAAATCAGTCATTAAACGCCAATTGACTCTGGCCTATTTTAGCAGTTTGTCAATGGTAGAGTGACCAGGCGACAGTTACTGAATGCATTAGAGTTTCGGTAGGGAGAAACTCACAAAGTGCTGATGCGTGAAAAATGGCCCAAGGCTGTGACACATGCCAATATTCCGACCTTTAACATGCATGTGTGTTTGGTTGTTCCTCTAAAAAATGGCTAAAATCTCTAAGATCTTTAGAATTAGCCAAGGATGGACACAGGTCAGTCCTGCTCAAAATTCGATCATTCAGCGTCCGGCTACGCTCACAGAATTACAGGAATTCACACACACACAAGCTCTCGGCAGAATTGGGAGTTCTTGGCACTGGTGGCTGACTGAACTCAGTTGCCTAGCAACCAGGTGGCTCGTTGAATGAAGGATGTCAGGATTGTGTGTGTGTCTGTACAAGAGTACAGAGTTTGCACTATATCCTCCAAGCATGCTTCACAATCAACGTCTTTCTGACCAATCACAGCTCTGCAATTGACATATGTCGATTAACCACATAGTCCATCAATGCGAACGACGCTCTCAGCAGATCTACTTCTAATCCGCATCCTTCATTGGTTTTCTAAGCTTGTTACTCGTGTATGTTGGCCTTAGAGTTCAGAAGAAGTTCAGAAGTTCAGTTTTTTTTTTATTATTATTATTATTTCTTGTAAAGCGTACTCCAGTAATCTTTAATTTATAGTTTTATTTAAAGTTCTAATTATCATTTGTGCTGTGGAACTACCATGGTAATACTATATTGCTACATTCATATACTATGGTACTTAATGCAAAAAGAATAATGTCTCGGTTACGTACGTAACCCTTGTTCCCTGATGGAGGGAACGGAGACGTTATGTTGTGACGTTATTAGGGGATTCACTTGGGAGCCCCAGTCATCTCTGACTTTAAGAGAAAATGCCAATGGATTTTGTATACCTAAGCCACTCCCCATGCATACGGGTATAAATAGGCGACAGGGCATCCACTCATCAAGTTTTCCGCGGAGGAGCTGAGAAAGTGTCCCTGGCACCCAGCAATGGTTCAAGATTGTGGCATGGGGACATAACGTCTCCGTTCCCTCCATCAGGAAATGAGGGTTACATATTTAACCGAGACGTTCCCTATCTGTCGGTAATTATGAGTTATGTCGTGACGACATTAGGGGTTAGAAAGCACCACAACCTGAACCCCGTCACAACCTTATGGCATTGCAAATGTTGACAAGGAAGTGCGTGACAGACAAATGCCATGCAAAGGTCGTAACCTTCCCATCGCCCCAGCGCAAATTCATTGACCTTGGTACCCACAGGGACCACAGGTGATTACATCACTTCTGGAGATAGCCAAGCCGCTGTTCCTTTCACCACAGAAATTAGAAGGGATTTCGACCTTCAACGAAAGATTGCTTCAAGTCTTTCCTATTTGTTTTTACAGCTCGGCAGTAACGACGGAGAAGCGAGTCTTCCGGAGAAGGGTGCCACAGAGGCCACATCCTGCCTGTAGGGAGGTGACATGTGGAGACACTGATATGGACTGACCCAGGCCTGGGGCAGTACTACATATGAAACTGGTCTCTGAGGCAGGTCCTACCTGAGAGTAGGGATGGAACAACCACCAACAAAGACTGACAGAATGGTCTGTCAAAGGGAAGACACGGGTTTGCCAAGAGGGAAACCTTACCGTGGAAGAATACACAAATGGAATCACCCACAAGGGATCAAACCATATGAACACCGCGCAAGCTAACACCAATACTGGGCATGGCGTCAGACTGCTCCACCCAGTCTGACAGCCGGGGGTGGTGTAGGAACTCCACCAGGGTTCGCCATCTGGGGAAATTTACTGGAGGAGAAAAAAGGCGCTCGCATCCCCAGGTGAGGGGGAATGGCACAGTAAGCATGACCCCGGCCAGCTCTTTCCTCCCTCCAATTATCTGTTACCCAACACACGGGAAGAGACTGGCTCAACACGGAGACTGTTAAATCTCCCGAAGGTGTTCGGTGTCGCCCAGCCCACAGCTCTGCAAATGTCTGCCAGAGAGGTACCGTGCGCCAACGCATGGGACAAGGCAACACTCCGTGTGGAGTGAGCCCTCACCCCCAAGGGGCATGGCTCGCCACGCCCCCAAACTCCATACAAGTGGCACCAAAGGGACAATCGACGTACCCGTGGTGGTGCAGCAGAGGGGAGTCAAGCTGGATAGCACAGACTGACCACAGCAGAACTCCCTGCGTCCCCAGAGGGACTGGCCAGAGATGCGCGGAGAGGCATTGCATCTCCCAACCGCAGTCTCTTGGCCGCTGGAGTGAGAGTGAGGAGGCAGTGCGAGCCTACAAGCCTGAGAACCCGGAGGAAAAGGAAATTGCTCTTTCTTTGACAATGTGGTTACCGCTGGCCCTTGAGCCACCAGCGGAACAGAATAATGATTCTCCACCCGACCCTCCTCCGGGGGAAGGAATGGCGCTGTCCTCGCCGTCTCCTGAGAAAGGGCAGTTTCCCACATCTCCGGGTTGCCCATGTCAGGGCCGCTTTATCACCTCCCTGGACGATTTTGGGGCCGGCGGTGACATGGGGGATGCCGCACTCCTGCAAGAGGCTCGACGCGCTGGCCTAGGTGATGATTCAGTACGGAGCGGAGCAGCTCTGGAGGAAGTAGGAGGGCGCCCACGTCGACGAGCAGACTGGTGTTGGATGGCTTCAGTCTGCTTCTGTACTGCTGAGAACTGCTGGGGACAGTCCTCGACAGTGTCGCCGAACAGTCCAGCCTGGAAGACGGGAGCGTCGAGAAAGCACACTTTGTCGACGTCACTCATCTCAGCTGGTGCTCTTGGGCCACAAGTGTGGACATTGCCTTCCCGAGGGACCGCGCTGTGAGTCGCCAAGCGCAGCTCCTGCATCAACCTCAGGTTGGTACTACCCTCATGCATTTTAGTGCCTTGGCTTGGTGTGCTCGCAGGATAGCCATGGCATGCAGGGCAGAGCACACTCCAGCTTGGCCCGCAGCACTGCAAGCTTTGGCTGCGAGAGCAGCTGTCAGCTTACAGGCTTTGGACGGGAGACGAGGATGATTCCTCCAAGTGGTGGCATTTTGCGGGAACAGGTGCACAGCAACCGCACTCTCCACCTGAGGAATGTCAGGGAACGTACCCACTAGCTGCCCCGCCATCGAGGGTAGTGAGGATGGGGGAGGCAGATGAGCAGCTTCCGGCTGAAAAAGGGGCCGTCCACATGCTCATCAGCTCCTCATGCACCTCCTGGAAGAAAGGAACCAGGTCAGAGCGTGGTCGCGAGCCATGGCCCATGCCGAGGAACCAATCATCTCACCACGAGGGCTCAGGACTGGGAGATGCTCACGGCGGCCCGGGAAAGCATGGCCGTCAACTCTGGGTCCAATTCGGCGGCCGCCGCCACACACGATGGCGATCGCAGCGCTGCCATGGTTACACGCTCAAAACGAACACATAAACGCAGCTTCAGCATGCTGGATGCCCAGACACTGAAGTCAACGATTGTGGCTGTCAACAGAGGATAGGAAACGACCACAACCAAGAGGACACGGCTGGAACAATGTCTTTAGAAAGGCGCGAACCGACTGTGATTTGCTCTTTTAGAAAATCTGCTCTTTTAGTTGAAGTGCCCAGGGGAATCACTGCAGATAGGGACAACGCTGTTCGCACCGTAACGCCAACCAGAACAGCTTCCAGACAGATGATGAATGGCTTTGTGGAGATCAACACGTTTATCGACTCGGCTCCGAAACAAAAATCTGATGAGTGGATGCACCTGTCGCCTATTTATACCCGTATGCACGGGGAGTGGCTCAGGTATGCAAAATCCACTAGCCAATATTCATTGGTGTTTTCTCTTAAAGTCAGAGATGATTGGGGCTCCCAAGTGAATCCCCTAATGTCATCACGACATAACTCGTAGTGACCGACAGATAGGGAACATGGCATTACCATTCATTTTGTGTGTGTGTGTGTGTGTGTGTGTGTGTGTGTGTGTGTGTGTGTGTATATATGACTTTGTCTTATGTTATATTTTCATAGTAATAGCTTTTTAAATGGTAATATAACTTAAAGTGTAATACATTTTATAAAATATATACATTTGTTTACATATTTTGTAAATTATTTGTCAAATAATAAAAAAGGTCATTTTGTAAAATCCACTGTGATTTGGCAATTCAGGTGACAAACACTTTTCCACTTTTCCACCTCCTGCTGACTAGTTATGGCAAGTAACAAATGATGGTCCCCGTTGTGACATAAACTAAAGACCACTGGCTATTTAAAAACATTGCTGAGACCTTGTCTACACCTAGATATCCCGTCCAAACTTCCTGTTTCAATAGGAAGCACCAAAATAGCAAAATGATGGACCAAAAATGCGTTAAGTCCAGTGTTCTTGTTTTCTTTGTCTTTCATGGTTTCATTCTCTCTACAGCTTAAAGCATCTAAGTATGGCAAAAAGAAGTGCCTCTCCTTTCACTCCCAGTCTCTCAGTCTTCTGCTCTCCTCCCTCAGGAAGATGAAAGATCTGAGTCTCTACTTCACCCTGATGGGACTTCACACCAGGAAACTCTTGCAACTCCCGCCCCCTCAAAGCAGCTAAATGATATGCTTGGCTTTTACAACTAGATCAACAGCCTGTCTTGATGTCTGTCATTAAGCACCGTAAATTCTTCACAAACATCAAGAGCAGGGCAGGACATGTTTACTGTAGATGTTTCTAGTCTGTCTCAAACAGAAGATTTGACCCTGCAGAGATGCTTTTTTTTAACTTATTTATGTAACTCAGTTGCATCTTTCCAACCTTAGGAGACGCCTCAACTTGTTCATGTACTTGGCAGCACTGACGTGTTTAGCAACATCAGCATTGCCTCTGATTTAGTTGCCCTTGCGTTAGCATCAGTTTACTGAATGCTATGAGTGTGTGTTGTGTGTCTTTCTGGGAAAATTACAAGCTATGTTCCCTCTCTAATCTATTCAGTGCCACCTTAGAAAGACTCTACTAATCAGGATATGACCCATCTTGGATTTCTGTCGCCTCTGATTTTCTCGTTTGAAGACAACAGATGGGATATACGTTGTAGCTAACTTTTCCAGTGTGCATAATAGAGGGTGAGGATGTCTGTTTTTGTTGAATAATAGATGAACTATGTGTTGCAGTCTCAGTGTTGCCACAGGGGGCACTGCAGCAATCATTAGCACAAACTGTTTTGTTGTACACCGTTTTCTCTTTCAGTTCAACTTGTGACAGAGCAAAAATTGGAAGAGAATCTTATAAAGACCTGCACATGACATGTGAAAAGTAGATAAAGTATATATCATGGCCATGAATTAATAATTTTTCCCATGGCAGTGAACTTTTTAATTCACTGCCATGTTTTATTAAATTGTTCCCTCATTTTAGTTAAATATTGGCCATGTTGTACTAATTCTATCATGTTTTAGTTCAATCATAGCCACTTTGTACTAATTTCTTCCCTTGTTCTTCCCATATTGTGCTAATTTTGTTTCCTCTTTTTAGTAAAATCGAAGCAGCCACTATACTAATTAGTAAAATCATTGCAGCCACCATACTAATAAGTAAAATCATCGTAGCCACTGTATATTGAAATCATCGTAGCTACTGTGCTAATTAGTAAAATCATAGTAGCCACCATATTAAATAGTGAAATTGTCACAGCCTCTGTACTAATTAATAAAATTGTAGTAGTCAGTGTACTAAAAAGTCAAAATTTGTCAAATCGTAATAGCCACCATACTAAATAGTAAATTGTAGTAGCCACTGTACTAATTTGTTCCCTTGTTTTAGTTCAATTGTAGTCTTATTGTACTTACTTGTTCCCTTGTTTTATTTCAGTCTTGGATTTGTTGCACTAATTTGTTTCCTCGTTTTAGCACTTTACTAATTTGGTTCCACGTTTTAGTTAAAACATTCCCAGATTGTACTAAATGTTCCCTCATTTTAGTAAATTGTGGTTACATTGCACAAAATTGTTCCCTCGTTTTAGTTAAATTGTGGTTATGTTGCACAAAATCATTCCCTTTTTAGGTGAATCATGACCACTTTGTACTAAATTGTTCCCTTGTTTTAGTTAGGGTATGTTTACACGCTATCAATGTTTTATAAATGGAAACGTTTTTGTAAAGTTTTGCATACAGATGACAAAATCTACCAAAAATTAATTGAAAACTAAAAACACTGTATTATACAAGTCAGCTAGTATTTGCATGCACACATACCTATAGACTGAACATGTAATACACATGTGCATAATGTCACCAAAACCAAACTCCAGGATATTCAGCTATCAGACAGGACTGGAGCTTCAAATGGGACTGGCTTCTATAGTCTAGATTAAACTAAAATATGAGCTTTTTAGCAGCAAACACTCAAGATGGGTTTGGTGAACACAGGGATAAAAAGTACCCCATGTATACAATGAAATATACTGCTGTATTTTTGATGTTGTGGGCCTATATTTCTGCTTGAGGTCCTGGACATTTTGTTTAGACACATGGCATCATGGACTCAATTAAATACCAACAGATAAAAATCAATGAGTGACTGATATAATGGGCCATGTTTGGATCTTCCAACCATACAATAATCCAAACACTAACCTCAAAAACAACAAAAAAATGGGCCACTGAACACAAAACCAAGCTTCTGCTGGCCATTCCAGTCCTCTGACCTGAACCCTATAGAAAATGAGTGGGGTGAATTGAGCTGGGAATCTAAAGGGTCTGGAGTGATTCTGGTTGAAGGAATGGTCTCTGTTCCCCTATCAAAAGCTACTCTCGATGCTGTGCTGAAAGCGCTTTGGGAACATTCTTTGTTCGACCGGTTTTGAAGCACGTGTGTCAAACACGCCAAGAATTGGCTTAAATAACCTCGGTTAGGTGACGTCACTCAATTACGAACACCTGGAGGTTATAAATAGATGTGACGCGGAAACATCCTCAGGTCTTTTGTCTTCAAGGACCGCATTGTTGTGTGCGTGTGTGTGTGAGAAAAAGCACGATTAGAAAGAGAAAAAAAAAAAAAAAGCAGGAAGCGAGCAGATATAGATATTTATATATATATATATATATATATATTTATATAAGAGAGATAGCTGCTCACTATGGAGGATCAGCAGAGGAGATGTTTACCTCCCTGTCAGAGGCAGCTCTCTGACGATGATCTCCATGCTTTCTGCTTTGAGTGTTTGGGGGAAGAGCACGCGATCCTCGGGCTCGAGGGCGAGTGCGAGCACTGCGATCTCCTCTCGATCAAAGTGCTTTGCGCGCGGCTCGCCTTCTTTAAAAGCTTGTGGGGATCGCGTGCCGATCTAGCCGAGGCGCGTGAGACGGACTTGCCCCTTTCTCTCGCGCTCTCGCCAGATCATGAAGCCCACGCGTCCGTTTCTCAAGCGCGCTTCGGCGCTTCTTCTGAACGGGCCGAGGAGACTTCATCTCTTGCTTCTGGGGAGGTGGAGAGTGCCACCTCAGAGCGCTCCTCTCGTGATGAGAAAGCATATGAGGAGTTGCTCGAGGTGGTCACTCGGGCAGTCGATCGGTTACACCTAGACTGACCGCAGGAGCAAGAGACCCCCAAGCGCTCAAAGTTAGACGACAGATATCTGTCGGGTGGTCGGGGGGAGGGGCCTCAGCGACGGCCTCTCCCCTTTTTCGGTGACCTCCATGACGAGTTAACTCGTTCATGGAACAAGCCATATTCGTCCCGTGTTTTTGTGCCATCGACGTCGATTTACTCGACTATCGTTGATGCAGAGGCACGGGGCTATATGATGATGCCCCAGATTGAAGAGACGCTCGCGGGCTGTCTCTCTCCTGGGACCTCATCATCACTGAAGAAAGCAACTCTCCCCACCAAGCCATGCAGAGTAACATCTTCATTGGTGGGGAAAGCCTTTCAGGCAGCGGGTCAGGCTGGTACTGCTTTGCACACTATGGCGGTTTTGCAGAAGTACCAGGCTGACCTGCTCAAAGACTTGAGCACTGGCGGGTCAATTGACGAGGAGGCATTTTTAGAGCTTCGCCGGGCCACAGATTTGTCTCTCCGTGCAACCAAGCAGACGGCCCGTGCCATCGGCCGCTCTATGGCTGCAATGGTTTCCACGGAGAGACATCTGTGGCTCAACCTCACGGGCATCAAGGACAAAGACCGCGCTTTCCTCCTTGATGCCCCCGTCTCGCCTTCCGGCCTATTTGGCGACGCCGTCAACACCGTCGCCACTAGGTTTCGGGAGGCAAAACGCTATGAGGAAGCGTTTGTGAGGTTTCTTCCCCGCCGTGCTCAAGAGTCGGGACCCCCTCGTAGAGACTGGGGTGCGGCTCGCCGTGCGTCACAATCTGCCTCAAAGAGACCGGACCTGTGGAGCATCATCTCCGCCAAAAAGAAGTCCTGAGGCTGGTGCGCCCAGGACCGTGGGGGTGTGCCCCCCCAGGGAGGGGCACGTAAAATTCCAACAGAGAGTAGAGGCTCCTTCCTGGCACCCTCAGGGGGCCGCTGTACAATCTCCGCCGCCACTGGCGTTTCAGGGACCAGCGGTCTCCAGCGAAATGTTAGGTGTTCGGTTTCCTCCTGCCACGTTTCAGGATGCCAGACATCTAACATCCCCTCATCAAAGCGAAGTGTCAAAACTAGTGCCCCTTTCAGAGAAGCTGGCAGCGTGGAAGCTTCTGCCAAATATCTCTCCGTGGGTAGAAAAGACTGTAGAGAGAGGCTACAGAATTCAGTTTACGTATCGGCCTCCGCGTTTCAACGGCGTGGTCTCCACTTCCGTGAAACCGGAACGAGCGCTTTTGTTGACACAGGAGTTGCAAACTCTGCTGGACAAAGGGGCCATAGAACGTGTTCCCCTGCCAGACAGACAGTCAGGCTATTACAGCCGGTATTTTCTTGTTCCCAAAAAAGATGGGGGGTTGCGTCCGATTTTAGATCTTCGCGGGTTGAACCGCTACCTTAGAACATACCAGTTCAAAATGCTGACAATCAAGATGATTGTTTCTCACATCCAATCGGAGGATTGGTTTGTGACAATCGATCTAAAGGACGCTTAATTTCATATAGAAATATTGCCACAACACAGGAAGTTCCTGAGGTTCGCTTTCGGGGACGAAGCCTACCAGTATCGGGTTCTTCCGTTCGGCCTAGCCTTGTCACCCCGCACTTACACCAAATGCATGGATGCAGCTCTGGCTCCTCTACGACTCCAGGGCATCCGCATTTTAAACTACATAGACGACTGGCTGATTCTGGCTCAGTCTCAGGAGCTAGCGCTTCGACATCGGGATGTCGTCCTAGCTCATCTCGAATCTCTGGGGTTGAGACTCAACGGCAAGAAAAGCGTTCTCTCTCCTGCTCAGAGGACAACGTATTTGGGGGTCGTATGGAATTCGATCACGATGCGGGCACAGCTGTCTCCTGCACGCGTTGAATCCATTTTAGACGCCCTAAAGAACATCAAGCTAGGCCAGAAGATTACTCTTCATTACCTTCAGAGGGTTCTAGGTCTCATGGCAGCTGCATCTACGGTGATACCTTTAGGTCTCCTGCACATGAGATCGTTTCAGTTGTGGCTCAGAGCCAGGGGATTTCATCCAAGGGCCAATCCCCAGAGGCAAATAAGGGTTACGCGCCAGGGGCTTCGTACCCTTTCTATGTGGTTCAGACCCCGGTTCCTGACTTTGGGTCCCACTCTAGGTCCGTGTTGTCGTCGCAAGATGCTAACGACAAACGCATCCCTCACAGGCTGGGGAGCGGTCTTAGATGGCCGTCCAGCCCAAGGGATCTGGAGAGGTCATCTTCTCGAATGGCACATCAATTGCCTCGAAATGAAGGCTGTATTTCTGGCCCTGAAATACTTCCTCCAGCAGTTAAGAGGCTACCATGTCCTAGTGCGGGTGGACAACACGGCGGTAGTCTCTTACATAAATCGTCAGGGTGGACTGCGGTCGCGCCGCTTGAACGAGCTAGCGCACCAGGTTCTGCTTTGGGCACAGGACAAGTTCCTGTCCCTCAGGGTGATTTACATCCCCGGACATATGAATGTGGGAGCAGACTTGCTGTCCAGACAAGCTGTGAAACACGGGGAATGGAAACTCCACCCCGAAGTAGTCAGTCAAATCTGGGAAAGATTTTACGAAGCAGAGGTGGACCTCTTTGCTTCACAGGAGACAGCACAATGTCCCCTCTACTTCTCTCTGACTCATCCAGCTCCCCTGGGTCTGGACGTGATGGCCCATGTGTGGCCCAGACTGCGTCTTTACGCTTTTTCCCCGAGTCCTGGCCAAGGTCCGTCAACAGGGGTCTCGCCTATTACTGATAGCGCCCCGTTGGCCGACCAGAATAGGGTTCTCAGATCTAATATCTCTCCTCGACGGCTCGCCGTTGGCGATTCCGGTGAGGAGGGACCTTCTCTCTCAGGCACAGGGGACAATATTTCATCCCCGGCCCGAGCTCTGGAACCTTCATGTCTGGCCCCTGAGGGGGACCAACTGAGACATGCTGGCCTTCCAGCCGATGTAATAGAGACTATTCTGAGCGCTAGGGCTCCCTCCACTAGAAGAACTTATGCCAGTAAATGGCGCGTTTTCGAAAGTTGGTGTACGACACCATGCAGATCCAGCTCACTGCCAGATTGTTTCAGTACTGGAGTTTCTGCAAGAGAAACTGTCCTCAGGAACATGTCCTAATACTCTCAGAACGTACGTGGCCGCCATCTCGGCTTGCCACACTCTGATTGATGGGGTTTCAGTGGGGAAACACCCTCTAGTTGCCCGCTTCATTCGAGGAGCTAAGCGGTTGAGGCCGCTCACTAAAGCGACAGTTCCTTCATGGGACCTAGCTATAGTGCTTGAGGGCTTAGTGGACACCCCTTTCGAACCACTAGAGTCAGCGCCTGTCAGGCTTCTGACCCTAAAGATGGTTTTTCTAACAGCTATTACTTCTCTGAAGAGAATTGGGGATTTGCAGGCTCTGTCAGTCTCGCCATCCTGCCTAGATTTTGCCCCTGGGCTGGTCAAAGCTATTTTGCATCCTCACCCTAGTTATCTTCCGAAGGTTCCATTCTCGACCATAAATCCGGTCGTTCTTGAAGCCTTCTGCCCTCCGCCGCTCACGACACCGGAGCAGGAGAAACTTTACTTACTGTGTCCAGTACGTGCTCTCCAGATTTACGTCCACCGCACTAGCCAGTGGCGTAAGTCGGAGCAGCTTTTCGTATGTTTTGGAGGCCGCAACCGGGGGGCGGCTGCCACTCGACAGACTATGTCACATTGGGTGAGGGATGCTATTGCCCTAGCCTATGAGGCGCGTGGTCAAGCTTTGCCTCTAGGTGTAAGGGCCCATTCAACCAGGGGGATTGCATCTTCCATGGCTTTGGCAAGAGGCGTCCCCTTGCAGCAAGTTTGTGATGCGGCAGGTTGGTCCTCTCCGCACACATTTGTTAGATTCTATAGTTTGGATGTTCATGTTACTCCAGGCTCGCATGTCCTTGAGTCGACATCCCAGAGTCATGTCTGAGACCTCTTTCATGTTTGTGCGCACACACTACACAACGTTGGGGGTCCAGACACTTCCAGTGCAGCGGCGTGGGTATTCTCGTTCCCAAAGCGCTTTCAGCGCAGCATCGAGAGTAGCTTTTGATAGGGGAACGTCTCGGGTTACTTGACTGTAACCCTGTTCCCCGAAAAAGCGGGAACGAGATGCTGCGCCTCAATGCCGCACTGTAAGCATGACTGGACGTCCTTTCAGACAAAATTTTGACCTGAGGATGTTTCCGCGTCACATCTATTTATAACCTCCAGGTGTTCGTAATCGAGTGATGTCACCTAACCGAGGTTATTTAAGCCAATTCTTGGCGTGTTTGACACACGTGCTTCAACAACCGGTCGAACAAAGAATGTTCCCAAAGTGCTTTCAGCGCAGCATCTCGTTCCCGCTTTTTCGGGGAACAGGGTTACAGTCAAGTAACCCGAGACGATCTGTTGTCAGGTGTTCTCTAACCTCATCAGGAATTATAGGAGAAAATGTAGAGCTGTTAAACTGGCAAATGGAGGTTTCAAAAATCACTGAAAAAAAGGGTGCCGTTAATTGTGGCCAATATGTATTAGAGAAAAACATTTATTTAATAATGATATTTCCCCCATTTTAAATTCTTATTATCCAATGAAAGGTTAGATTTTTGTGAATTTTTTAAGTAAAAGATCAAAAGGATTAACAATGCAGATTAATTTTCATATTTACCAAGGGTGCCGATATTTTAATACATTAGAAACTGTAGTGCTATCATGATACACTTGGTTAAATAGTGCATAAAACACAAAGTTAAGTACTCAGGACAAAGATAAACTCTTCGATTGATATATGCCAATATGCTAAAGATTAAGCTCTGAGCGTGGGAAAAAGATAGCGCTTTGCCAGCAGTTATCTGGCAGGGCTGCAATTAAAATAATTTCATGGGTGAAAATGAAGACATGCACACACAGGTTTATGGTGCAGTAATGCTGTGATGCTATAGGTTCACTTTTCTATTTCCTAGCTTCTAGCATTACGCAATGTGCTGCAGGGAACACATTCAACACGGTAGTGTGTCTGGGCACATGCATCCCGTGCAGATGGAGGAGATATTTCTTTTCTCTCTCGCTAGCACTCTAACCTGAGGGCTTCATTAGGGAGAAATGCCAGTGTACTCTGATTAGCACACTAGTTCTAGTACAGCTACCAGTAATTCAGTTCACCTCACACCAGTCAGAACATGAAAACCATGAGCACATACGTTCTTTTTTGTTTGACGTTTAATTTTAGCAACACGTAATTCCTGCCTTTTCACTGGAAATTAACTAGAACTCAAGTCTTTCTGTAGAAACACACACGCAGAGGCTATATTTAGAAAGCTAGCATGATGCTTATTTCACAATACACACTGTATACTACCTGCTATTTAAAAATACAGCATGTGAAACAGCATGTGAAACAGTTTGCAACAATAAACTAAATGGTCATTTGATTTGACAAAAAGCACCCATTTTGATAATAATACTGTTATTTTACCTTATTTTGTGTAAAAATGTCTGATAGTTTAATCAAAATGTTCAAAGGAAGTTCAAAGGAAGTGCACTGCATTGTATGATATATTATTACTACTATTTTACTTGTTTTCTAGTTCATCTTTACTATATGTTTAATGTAAAAGTGTATTTTATCTAACTGCACTGGCAGATTTTTTCACTTGTTTGGACTTAATAACTGAACAATCTGCCAGTAAGACAAAATTAACACAGATAAAAAAGATACCATCTATGAAAACAAGTCTTATTTTCATACGCAGTGTTGCTACTTAAGTGAATTGATTCTGTTTCAAGGACTTACCCGTTATAAATACCTGTTATGAATAAAAATACCCATTACGAATATGATCTCTTGTAATGTGCTGCTTTATACTGCCAAAAAGCAAAGGGCACCCCAACATAATAACATTATAACGTCAGTGTGATGTGTCATTGTTTCCTGTTTGACGCAGATCGCCTACTATTGTGACCCAAGGCAACTTTCCAAAAGCCAATTTGCAGCTCTTTACAAAACAACACAGCAACAGAACCGGTGTCACATCAGTTGAGGTAAAACTATCAGCCATCAGATTCATTGTCATAAATACATGTTGAAAATGAGAGCTTTTAGCTGCTTAGAACACAACACCGGTGTCAGAGTTAGGACTTTTAATAAGTAGCCTAGAAGATCGCCTATGGTTCTTCATGAAAAATAGATTTTGAATTGGGTACTGTCTCTGTGTGTGGTGTTTGTTTAAAACATTAAAGGGATATTTCTTGCCAATAAACAGCCACCCTGGATCAGTGGCAAAAATACTATGTTTCTTTGATGGTTAATGGTTTTACCCTTTAAGAGGCTTGTGGAAGGGACCTTCATGAAGGAATTTTCATTTGGAACAACCCTACAAATAGTGTGCTGTATCTAACTAACTAATTAAACATTGCCTTGGATTCCAGAAATGTTTTGGAGCTTTAATTTTTGATATTGAAAGTTATAGACCTGTGGTTTGCATAGTTCTTATTTGTATGTAATGTAGGACAGATGTCATTTTAATTTGGGTTTCTTGAACACACCCCCAGTCTGCCATTGGTCATACCAATAGATGGCCCCACCCAAAACTCATGTTATTGGTTGAGCACTAGGGCTGGGTTTTGACACAGATTTCATGATTCGATTTGATTCGATTCTCATTCACAAGCTTGTGATTCGATTTGATTACCAATTTGATTAAATTTGATTAAATATCAATTATTTTGGATATATATCAGGTACAGTACATGCCAAATTTCTCACGGAAAGAAAATCTCTCAACTAATGCTGTAATATACATAAGTCAGTTGGTACTACATTACCATAATATTGAAGGTTAAAATTGGCTAATTTGTTAAAATTACACTTAATGAAGTTTTTAAAAGAATAAAGTTACAATTACATAATATTTCTACTTCAATTCCTTTTTTTTTTTTTTATATTAACATAACGGCTGTCATAAAAACTTGACGGATTTATTCAAACTGTAAAAAATATAATGAATGAATATATTATATTATATGGTGCATATATTTAGCAAAATGCTCCTCTCAACAGTTTATTTTCTAGCTGACCAATGAGTTTATGGTCACTTAATATGCTTTTCTGAGGTAAATTTGACATTACATGACATTGTTTACAAGCCTTTATCTTGACGTCTTTGCGCGACTGACACACTGATTGAGCGATTACATGAGACAAGATACGGATTGTAAAGTTGTACTCTTTATTTTAACTTACCTTCGGATGTTTAGTCATGTTTATTTTGTGCTGAAACTGGTATTAATGTGGAGGAGGTGATCAGTTCACGTGCGCCTCGCGCTGCTGCATTAAACAGTGCCAAAATGGCATTTATTGTTTGTATACTGCAATACAATGCACAGAATTTGAAATTTGAGACTTTGTTTCATATTAAAAGTACCAAAGCACAATGCTTATTACGATATATTGGATGGGAAGTGCCTTTTAACGTTCCATCCATTAACTGAAAACAGGCTAGACTAATCGATTCTTGGGATTTAATAATCGATATCGTTCCGTAAAAATGAGAATCGATTAATATCGATATTTTTTACCCAGCACTATTGAGCACGTTGCTATTAAACTTGTCAGGAATCTCAAATTAGTTGTTTTTGTATTGTTTCTTGGTAAAATCTACAAATGATCAAAACAAGAAAAAATTACTTTTTGTATATTCAATGAGAGTGTATTTTTAGTTACTACACTAGCAGATTTTTTTTTTTCTATAGCCAGGTTTCCATCCAAAGTTGTGAATTTAACTTGTGCACAGAATTTAAATGTCACATAAAACATTTGCGAATAAGCACCGTTTCCATCCGATGAGTCAAAGAGAACAAAATCATCTTTACCTGATAAACTGGCACTAAATATCACTAAGAAAAGTGGGAGAAGCCACTGAAAATACTTTTCATATATAATAAATTACTTGTGCCTCAGAACAAGCTGACGAAACACAATACATGCAGTCATTGCTTTCGCAGGTGGATGACTGCTGTTCGGGAATGTAATCATATAGTTCTAGGAGGCAATATTACAAAAATACTTTGATGACGGACTTTGCTCGGGCATTTCAGAATGACCATAACAGCATTTCAGATTTTGTGCAACAAGCTTGGTCCACTGGTTAGTCAGATTATGCCATCCCATTGTAGAAAGTCACATGACTGCGCATAATACGCATGTAGGAATTTATTCAGCAAATGCGTTTCCATCTCCCATTTTTCGCATTAACCCTTTTACACACAAGTCAAAAACGTTTTTGCGAATTAAGGGTTTTTTTTTTTTGTTTTTTGTTTTTTGGAAATTTGGCATTTACATCGCTCATTTCTGATGTGATACTTCAAAATGTGAATTAAAACAGGGTTACGGAAACTTAGTTTATGTAAGTTAAAAAGAAGTGGAAAAAATCTGTGTGTGCAGTAACATACAAATATTTTTATTTCAAATACAATCTATGAAAAGAAGTGTTAAAATGTTATACAGTATTGATTCTCATATTAATATATCTTCTTGTAAGGATTTTTAGATATATTAACTGGAAATCAAGACAAAATGCTCCTTAGGAATAAGGTTTTAGAGGCGTGTTTAGCGTTGTGCTTCTTAGAGAAATTAACTTGCATATAGCTAACATTTAAAGCTGTTCCTTACTGGCAACAAGAAAGCTGTTTCCAAAATGTCATCTTGTAATTATGGTAACACTGACATGAACAAAGCATTAGCACATTGAGCTCTAAGTGAAACGATGAGTCAAAATTTCATCGAATTTCTTCATATTTCATTACAAGAAAATTTGGACCAAAAAATATCAATTGAGATGAAGGCAACTTGTGATTTCTCGCCTCAAATAATCCACTTTGAAGAAATTAGACCATCTGTCGATTGAAATCCAGCCCCACACGGAAAGACAGACCAAATGCCCTCTTTGCCTTTCTGATCTCTGCTGGATTGCTTGTCTTTTTAATATTTTCTCAACCAGAGATGAAGTCTTGGCCAGTGAGGGCTCAGGACTCCAACCGGTCCTGCTGAGGTTCAAAGGAAACTCCAGTCGAGTCCCATAACTCTGTCTTCTCTGATTAGCTAATTGGTGATCAGAACTGTATCTGGTTGGCTGAACTGCACGGATTTGCAATTTAATCTCACTGCCCACATATCATCTTAATAACCGGTCAGTTAGCTTGTGGAGATATACATGCTTTGATGCTAACAGGTAGAGCTCTCGTGACTGGCTAAGTCAAGCCTGATTTCAGAAGTAGAGAACAAAGTTAAACTGGTAATGTTTTTCAGAGTGATATGCCACTGTCTGAAAGTGTTTTTGTGAGATCTCGCCTCTTGTCGGAGTAACTTAAATTCTTGCAGAGTTCAATTCAGTTAAAGCTTTTATTTTCTGGCATCTCAACGCAGAGATCGTTTCTTCAGAGCACCACTGAATTCTGTCAGCATCAGCACGCCAAATCTCATCTCTTCCCTGTCGTTGGCCTCTTTCCCGGGTCTCGTATCAGAAATAATTGACACGGATGGAGAGACAGAGATAGCAAGAAAAACAAAGAGATAAACAAGGGGAAAACAGGGTTCTGTGGTAAATGACATGTCTAAGCTTTGCGATCTGCTGGTTGTTTCCGTTAGGTGTGATTTGTCATGGTGGGAGATGCGGTAGCGTCTGTAAATGTGCCAAAAGAAAGGAACAGACGCCAGGAGCAATAGCTTTTTAGCTGTTCTATGCCAGGGTTTTTTGCCAAAGAATAAAGAAGCCTGACATGCCATATTCTTAATTTTGTACTTACAGACCAGCTATAAATCATTGAACTTCCTCAGGGAATCTACAGTATATGCACTGTTTGCTCACTGCCATAGATCTTGGGGGTAATGTAAACTGTTACAAAAGTTGCTTTATATTATTATTTTACTTTTTGGAAGCAACAAGTTAAATGGTGGTACCTTTTGAATATATATCATAATGCCTGAGATAGTATATGTAATTTCTTTACAAACAATCTTGTTTTCCCCAAATCTGCAATTGAACACCAAGATGCAACACAACAAAGATTGTTTTAGAAGTGTAAAATCCCAGTTGCGGTAAGAAAAAAAAAATGCTTAAAAAAATTACAATGTAACACAATTTTTCTGATTTAAATATGTTGATGCAATTCCTTCATATTATAGGCTTTAAATTGGCACATGAATGATTCTGCTTGAGTAATTATGTACATAATTTTGTTGTACAGTTGGCCTTATTTATGAAACATGAGCAGAAAGAATTTGTTTAAGTAACTCAAATGTATTAATATTAACAGTTCTAGATTTCACTCCATGGGGAAATAAATTACTTATCGTTTTGCATATTGCAATTTCTGCACAGCCAAAAAAAAAATAATAAAAATAATAAATAATAGTTCAAATGACTAAATATCCATCCAAATATCTTATGTACTGTTGCTTCTTAATTAAATTTCTTGTTTTGAGTATTTTTAGATATTTCATTTGAAAACAAAACAAAAAATGACTACTTAAAATATATTTGAGTTGAACAAAAAAAAAAAAAAAAAAAAAAAAAACTGATTTGTAAATGCTTAGACTAGATTTTTGAGAGTTTACTTGATCACATGGACCATCTTGCCCTTCTACATTCCAGACAGTGATACTGTCTCTCCTGACCTCATCTGGGATAGTCTATGACGTACCATTGACACACACACACACACACACACACACACACACACACACACACACACACACACACATTCCAAACAGACGATCGATTGTTCCCTCATTCCAATGAAAGACATATTGTCTCGCTTTATCATCTCAAATCCCTGTAAATGTGTGATCCACCTGGTGCTGTCCATACCTCATGAAATGGTACATTAAAACACACTGACAGTTAATATACAGACTTCTGAAGTTTAGAGAGCTGGCTTAGATCTTTTCTTTGACACCACAGATTCAAAGAATGGTCCTTCCTTTGGATCTGTGGTCTGTTGGTCTCGCTATTATCTAATGAAATGCTTCTTTTCAGGCTGAGTCGACAGTTTTCTCTAACAGAGATGTCATAAATTCTTGTTTGGCTCCCCTCCTTTTCATAAATGCAATTTTAGTCTTCATTTTAGTAGTACTTCCCTCTCAGTTTTGTCAAAAAGTTTTAATCCTTTATTCTATGATCCAAGAACATTGATTTGAGAGGTGAGTAGAAGGAGAGTGATGATTGCGAGCCTTGCTACTACTTGTGTGGTAGTTTCAACTATTCAACCTGTGGACCTTTATCAACTCTTCACAAACACCCTGGTGCATACAAAAAGGGCAAAAGCTTGCTCAGAAAGTAAGCTAAAATGTGATTGGCTAGCTGTACGAAATGTACAGTAGTCAAGTAGTGGATTTTGTGTCATCAGGAAATAAAGTCATAGAAAAGCTAAGGCAAGAACAAGCTGAGTAATGTGACAAAGTTTGCACGGTTCATTGCATTAATTCTGTTTGAGATTCTCATCTACATTCACAATGTTTCACATGCACCTACCTGTGAAGCAGGGGTCTCCAAACTCAATCCTGGAGGGCCACTGTCCTGCAGCTCCTACTTGCACCAATACACCTGCTTGGAAGTTTCCAGTTTGCCTAGTAAGACCTTGATTAGCTGGTTCAGATGTGGGGGCAGTCGTAGACTAATGGAGAGTCGGACTTGTAACCCAAAGGTCATGGGTTCGAGTCTCAGGTCCAGGGATTGTAGGTGAGGGGAGTGAATGCAGAGCACAAATTCTGAGTATGGGTCACCACACTTGGCCACACGTCACATCCTTTCCTTTCCTTTAATTGGGGTTGGAGCTAAACTTTGCAGGACATCGGCCCATTAGGAGCAGGATTGGACACCCCTCACCTAAAGTCACAAAATTCCAAATTTACATCTCAGTCAGGCAAACCTGTGGATAATTCTTGTCCAGAATAAGATGGACCAGACTTCAGACAAAGTAAAATGACTAATGTGGGTTGATACATAAAGCAAGTGAAATGCCCCACAGAAAAATGCACACAGATTTATAGAAAGCAGTAAACTCTTCCATTTCCAGTGGAGTCCTCATGCAGGTTTTGGTTGGAACAAACTCTTTTAGTTAAGAAAATCCTTCAGTAACCTTACCCATCATGATACCCTTAACATAACATAACATAACATAACATAACATAACATAACATAAGGGTTTTGTTGCACTTTGCCGAACAGGCCTGGAGAGAAATGTTCGCTTGCCGACAAGAGTCTACCATGTTGTTGGGTCTCCCAGAGTCAGCTGTTGAGTGAATGAGATGGCACGTTTCCAGACTACAGCTAAAAATCCCTTTCTCCTTCAAGCTGAGGGCTTCTCAACAACTTCCAGGAAGACCAATGTAACTCACCAGGCTAATATTGACCTAGTGCCTGGAAAGAGCAGTGATATTTGTTTGTCAGGAAGTATAGTAAAATAAATGCACTGTTTTATGTCATTACTTAATTTCAAACTCACTGACCTTCAGAAATGAGATATTTGCCATAGTTTAACGTGCATATATGTATGTGCTTAACAGTTTTATTGCATGCTTTTAAAAGTATGTGTATGTGTTTAATCTTTGAATATGGTCACCACATGGGTGCTGGCACCAGCGCCAAAGCTTTTCAGACACTCAGCCTGGCAGGAACGAACCCACATCAGAAACAACAGCTGCACGTCCCCACTGTTTTTCCGGCATTTACCACCGAAGAGGGTCTTGAGCATTAAGATGGAAAACATGCAACTACAAATTGAGACCGGAGGAACATGTTCACAGATTGTTGGCATTATGCAATGCTTTTGGCTTTGATGGTGATGTACTGGACAAATTATGCATCTGAAGCTGGCAGGGTTGAGTGTGTCTTATGCACCTTCTTTGGCTAATACTGCAACATCTCCTTGATTTGTTGCTGCCTTAAAAGGTGCCACTTCATAGAAAAGATGCTCTTTTGTTATAAAAAGTGGTTGATGATCTATGCAGACATAATCAAATGTTCAAAGGATAAAGCTTTCTCTTTTCCCAAATGGATAGGAATGGCCCACAACCCTACATGGGATAAGTGGTATGAAGAATGAATGTATGGGTAAGAATGAGATATCCCAAATATGAGAAGAAATGGTGATCAAAAGGAGATTTGCAGCATGGCATCTCCCCCACCACAGCACGGCAAATGATTAATTTGCTCTCCTAATTAAAATGATAATGAAATGCACTGGAAAGCTTCAGTATTCAGATGAGGCTCTTGTTCTGACGCGAATAAAACATGCTTCTGCAGAAACACACACTCAAAACTACAGAGAGAGACTGGCTGAGTGGGGAGACACATGTGGAGCCACACACCTGGGAAGGAGGGATTAACCCATCTCTGAACTCTTCATGCTGTCTGAACACGCTCTTACAAGCACTCGTGCGAAGGAGCAAGGGAGTAAAATGTGCAAGAAATGAAGAAAAGGGTGGATTTAGAGTTGATTTAGAGCTGTAAACGACAGCACATGCTGAGCACTTTATTTGAGATTTTTAAGTGGCTTGAAATACATGTTTTGTACAACATTACAACAGCGTGACAACATTAATTAGCAAAAAAGAAAAAGAAAAAAAAACTGGGGCATTTAGTGTATTGCATTAAAAGTAACGTGAGTTATGTAATCAGACTACTTTTACTTAAGTAGCTAGTAAAGTAACTGATTACTTTTTTTTTGTTATTAAAATAAATGCGCAAACCCAGCCTCGGGTAGTGCAAAAGTAATGCAATTAGTACAGTTCATAGAGTAATGCAATATTTTAATGCATTACTTTTAAAAGTAACCTTCTCATTCTCGGCCAGTATCATAGTTTGTTAGCCTTTAGCAAGAGATAATATGGAGTTGTTTGTCTACAAATTGTAGAAATTCTTTCACACAGTGCTGTTGAGAACAAATGTCAGTGACCTTGCGGGTCAGCAGTGAACTGCAGTTTGTCACAAGTATGTTACGTAACAAAGAGCTCTAAGTTTAATGGCCTGTCTCAGTAATAGGGTTGACTGAGACCCTTTAGGGCACCATAAAACAGCTTACTGTCGGCTTACTAACAGGAACACAACACATCTTATTTATTTAGTACTATGTTAACTGTTCTGTCTTGCCTGCCTTCCCTGTGTTAGAACAGATTTACAGACACAATGGTGTCCAGTGATGTCCATATGGTGAATATCTGCCTCCTTGTTGAGAACTCCATTTCTGTCCTGACACTTGCGTTGGGAGTTAGGACTTTCTTTAAGCCTTGGCAAACAGCTGAAATGACTCAGATGTTAAACTGGTGTTAACGTTTAATCCCTTCGAGACGGGGTCTGTTGGGCTCTGTTGAGGCCGGGTATTACAGGTCAGAAGTCACAGTGTTAAACCTCCTAATTCACAAAATCTTGCTCTAAAACTGAACATACGTGGAATTATGAGACTTCAAGAGCCAGTGGCATTTTGAAGTTCATACACCCATCTGTCTGTTTGTCTGTCTATCATTCTGTCTGCCAGTCTAGCTATCTGTTATCCTTTTTATCTATCTATCTATCTATCTATCTATCTATCTATCTATCTATCTATCTATCTATCTATCTATCTATCTATCTATCTATCTATCTATCTATCTATCTCTGCACATCTATCTATCTATCTATCTATCTATCTATCTATCTATCTATCTATCTATCTCTGCACATCTATCTATCTATCTATCTATCTATCTATCTATCTATCTATCTATCTATCTATCTATCTATCTATCTATCTATCTATCTAGTTATATGTCTGTCTGTCTGTCTGTCTGTCTGTATATCTATTTATCTACATCTACACTGTTAGACATTTCTGTAATTTCCACAGTTATTTACTGTATATCACCCAGTATAATGCTTCAAATTCCCTTTACAGTAAATACAGTGTTGCCAGTAAGTTACTGTAAAAACCCTTTGAAATGTCTAACAGTGTAGATTATGTCTGTCCGTCTGTCTGTCTATCTAGTCATTCTGACTTCCTGCCTGTCTGTCCACCCATCTGTCTATCATTCTGTCTGCCAGTCTAGCTACCTGTCATCCTTTTTATCTATCTATCTATCTATCTATCTATCTATCTATCTATCTATCTATCTATCTATCTATCTATCTATCTATCTATCTATCTATCTATCTATCTATCTATCTCTGCACGTCTATCTATCTATCTATCTATCTATCTATCTATCTATCTATCTATCTATCTATCTATCTATCGATCTCCGCACATCTATCTATCTATCTATCTATCTATCTATCTATCTATCTATCTATCTATCTATCTGTCTATCTGTCTATCTATCGAGATTCTGTCTGTCCATCTATCTATATGTCTGTCGGTCTAGTCATTCTGACTTCCTGCCTGTCTATCATTCTGCCTGTATGTCTATCTGTAATTCTGTCTTTATGTCTTCCATCTCTCTCTCTCTCTCTGACAAACTGTCTGTACACATTGGAAACGGTTTGTGACCGAGGTTTCTGATATTGGATTGTTGGCATAGTGTGATGTGAGTGTCGTATGACCTCATCGCCAATCAAAGCCCTTTGACTTTTTCAGCACAAAGGCCCGAGGCGCAGCACAGTGTGTCATAAACAAAACACAAATCCCCTGGAAGCTCAGCACTGACAACAAAACATGAAAGCTCCATTGTATTTTTAAGACAGCACTGATGTTAGCATATACGGCACATTCCCATAGACTTAATCCAGACAGTGTGATTTAAATGGCCCGAATGCAAAAACACCCACACAGGATGAGAAGATAAACATAAAAGAGAGAGACTTGATGGCATTGAACTACTAAGCAGGATTAATCAGTTCTCAACAATATGCAGTAAACAAACACGGCGGCAAGCAGCGTCTTCCATATCCATGAGCGCAGAAATGAATGATGCATCGGATGAAAGAGGAAGACAGAAAAAGATGACAGGAAGGTGAGAGGGGGTGGGTGAAGAAGTTGTGAGAAAGTAGGGCACAGGAACAGAAGGGAGAATGATAGATTTCTGTTTAGGTGGAAGATATCGGTTTCTGCACAACAAAAGTAGAAGAAAAGGCAGAGAGGCAAAAAGACAATCTGTCGGGATTGTGACAAGTGCATGTATTATATTATGGGATAATACTACACTTCCATGTTCAGTGTGGCCTTGGTTACATCAGCAGAAAAGATACGTTTTTCAAAAGTTAGTGCATTTTAATGAAAGATTATTCAATTAACAAAACATCCGCACACCTGACGGCAATAAATAGGTGCGTAAGAAACAAAGACCAGCCAGGTCAAAAACTGAAAAAAAAAGAACAAGATTAATGAAAGATTATGAAAACTTCCCCATGCAATTATTGTTTTTAAATAATTGTAACATTTTATACTATGTATTTATTAGTAATTATTTTTAAACTTGTTCAAACCTATTTTATGTATTGTTTTATATTCTATGTTGAATATTATTAAATATTATAAAATATAAAATAATTTATTGTATAAACATAATATAAAATAAAATTTGAAAACTTACAATCTGGTGTGTAAATAATGACAATGTTATTATTATTATTATTATTACTATACAATGGTTTAGGGTTTTTCTTTTAAGAAATAAGGTCAATATTAATATCATTTTGTTCGTTTTTTTTTTTTTTTACAAAGTTGTATTATTTTTGATGACAGGTAATGAAATCAAACTCTGCCATCCAATTATTATTTTTAAATAATTGTAACATTTTATAAAACTATTTACAATCAATTTAAAAATATAATTATATTTAAATATAATGTACATATATTTTAAAATATAAATATATCAAATATAAAATATTTTATTGTATAAAAAAAATTAAAATTTGAATATATATATATATATATATATATATATATATATATATATATATATATATATTATTATTATTTTGTTTGTGAACTATTCCTTTAAAGAAATAAGGTTTGATATCAAGTGTTTTGTTTTATGCAAAGTTGCATTACTTTTGTATGTGCCACTGTTTTTTTTTTGTTTTTTTTTTAATAGTTTTATCTAATGTGTGAAAACAATTTTCACTCAGAAGTTGCTAGTAAATTTCACAAACAAGTAACAAAGCATGTAATTTTATCAATGTAATTTTGAAGTATAAAAATTGAAGTAGCATTTTCTAATAAAATTTACTTTTTTTTTGTTTTATTTAGGCCTACAACTTCGGAAAAACATCAGCAACAACAAAAACAGGATTTGCGGCTCACCAAAGTACCGTATTCATGGATTGCTCCATTTGCTGAAGGCTTTTCTAGCAGGCCCCATTTAAGTTCATTTGACCAGTGAACCATCAGCTTTCTGACCCACTGTAGTGTGTGTGAGAGAGACGGTAAACGCATAAATACATTCCTCTCTCTCTCTCTCTAGAGGGCTTTACCCCGTTTCTGAGAGCATCTGTTCTGCTACCGTAGATGTCTCCACTTATTTCAATCTATTTAGCTGCAGAATGACGAGTCTAAAAGTGGGTGAGCGGACAGAGAAAGACAACGCTTGGAGGAGAAGAGAACAAGGAGTTACAAAGAGATTAAAAGTGGAAGGCAAAGAGCGACAAAAACAGGTGTCGTACAAAAAGACAGCAATCACGAGTAGGCATGTCACGACAGGTAACAAACTCCCAAATATTTCAGTCGCAAAGACTGAAAAGCTGTTTCTACAGGTGTGTTTTGAAAGCTTCATGGATTCACCCAGAAAACCGGGATAGAGGCGTACGGGAAACAGGGTTTAATAATAGACAAATCCTTCAATATGACCCAAATAGATGTTCTTTTTTTCTTTCTTTCAAACATGCAGATACCATTTTCCCTGCTCCTTCATGGCCATTTTTAGTTTTACTTTTACGAGTTCAAAATAGGACTTTCTGTGCTCCATAAAACATACAATTTGCATGCGATTACAAAAACAACTCCTTACGGACAGTAAAACAAAACATTGGCTGCACGATCAGAGTAACAAATGACATTTTAATAACTTGTTTGTATGAGGAGAGAGTTCAAATAGCAATAATTATTTGTAATTTTAAATTATATATTTTTATTTTAATTATTTTTTATTTTATTTTATTGCATTTAATTGTCTTATTTTTATTTCATTTATTATTTTATTTTGATTTGTATTATTTCATTTTACTGATTTTTATTAATTAGCCATGACTGAAAGGCATTTTTTTTTACATAAAATTTTAATTGTTTTATCTTAATTGCATTAACATTTATTCATGTATTTTTATTTATTTATTTAAAAATATATGTATATTTTATTATTGCATTTGCAGCCAGGAAAGCCACATAGTTATTCAGCATTCATTAAAAACCATAATCAGTGCAATAAAATATTTGCAAACAATGTTAAATATACATACACATGTAATGTATGTCAGGAGATCCCATATTCATTTATTACGGTTTTATTATAATAGTAGTTATTATAATGGGAGCTAAGGTTACCGTGGTAAAAAATACATCAAAATAATGTTTTACACCTATCATTGTTTATTTTTTATCTATTTCTCTGCCAGTTGCTGGCAACGGTCTCGACGCGAGTCTTGTTTGAGTGTTGTTTACTGATAATATCGCATAGTTTCCCTGGGAACAGAGATATTTCCTTATCTGCACTTCCATAAATAAAATTATGAGTAATCCCTGCCTTTATGCATGATAAGACAACAAAATATGACCAATTCACAGTAATTTCACTGGAAAAAAAAAATAACGCATTGGAACACACTGGACTGTCCAACACTAACCGCTCAATCGTCGCTGAGCGTCCCATTTTCTGGCCTTTCATAGGATTTCCAGTGGGTGCCACATTAATTATTAAGCTCTATTTATAGGACCCCATTACCTGCTCCAAAAAAAGCCTGTCATTCCCACAGCATTGGGTTTTAGAAAGGTGGACGTTGAGATGAATTATCTATATCATCTTTCCTGTGCCCTCAGTGGGTTTTTGGATTATTCAGAGCCAGTCTTTCATCCTGTGATGTACCTTTCCAGCCTTTCCAGAATTTCACACTCAAGGCCATGGGTTCATTTAGATGATGGGTAATTAATGTGGCTGAAATTATGGCACACACTTACTGCGATTGTCAAAGAGACGAAGCAGTACAGATATAGCAGCTATATTGGTTTATGGGTCAATGACAAATGAGGATGTCTGGGATGATAAAAAGGAAAAATAAAAGTCTAGTTCATGATCATTTTGTATTGAGGTTGGTTTCATACATTTTTTGAAAATGTTTTTGTACAAAGATTATGATATTTACTATATTATTCATATCTTTTATACTTTGTGTGTGTGTTTCATTGAAAGAAGTTTGTCAAAGCTATTTATATGATCAAAAATACAGTAAAATTGGCAGTGTTGTGAATATTATTACAATTAAAAATGAAAAACATTGCTGTTATTAAAATTAAAATATTATTTAAAAAAACGATAACATGATATTCTAAGATTAAAAAAGTAATACTTTTATTCAGCAATGATGCATTAAATTGATCAAAAGTGACTGTGAAAATATTAGGGCATTTATAAGGTTACAAATAAAAGAAAATTTAAAAAAAGTATAATGTTTTCCACAAAAATATTAGGCAGTAAAAACTGTTTTACAAGAACCATTATTAATAATTGAGCACCAAATTACAGGAATAATTGACATTTTAAAATATATTAAAATATAAAACAGTTATTTTAAATTGTAAAAATATAAAAAACAAATAAACAAGTAAGTAAGTAAGTAAGTATCATGATTTCCACAAAAAAATATTTTGCAGTAAAAACTGTTTTATAAAAGCCATTCTTAATAATTGAGCACCAAATTGCAGGAACAATTTGCATTTTAAAATATATTAAAATAGAAAACTAAATTGTAATAATACTTAAAATTATTTTATATTTAAAATTTTTATTGTGTTTTTGTTCAAATTATTACAGCCTGGGTGAGCATATGGACTTCTTTCAAAAATATTTAAAACATTTTTTATGTTTAATTTATTTATGTGAATATTTGGCATTTTCCTTTTGCCAAATAACACAGGGGGTCTTTTTAAGATTGAAAGTGCTTTTTAAAAGTGTAAGTGATTTCTTAAAACAGCACCACAGTGTAGCATGACACATCTTGCATGCAAAATTGTCTTTAAAACTTAAAAAAAAAATAAAGCTAATTCTCATTAAACCACAGTACATTTTTGTTTCCATGTGTATGTGTTTACATCTGTTTATGCCCACCCAGCAGGTGTTGTCTTGCGTGCCTCTAGGCCCCAGTCACACCCCCATCAGAGGGATTTATCCGGCCCACTGTGGCTTATTCTAATTACACAATGGGTGAATTCTCCTATTAATATCCATTTTCAATCTCACTGAGCACTAAAAGGTCATTATCCTGGTCCCGAGAGTGTGCCACGCTCAAACGCAAGCACGTGTAGGCCCCGGCCAGCCTGGAGCTAAATCAAAGGGATTTACGTCGTCCAGCGCTGTGAAATCATGTAGATCTGACAGCTCAGGGAATTATGGGTGATGGCTGTTGTACCGAACGGCAACTTTAATTACAGAAAACAGGCTCGCTGCCCGTGATAATGCTGAATGCAGACTTTTCTGATGCGTTTAGGTCAGGTTGCACACCAACAAAACGTTACACGTGTTATGTATATTTCAGTATAATTTATTTTGAATATTTTTGGCATCATGTGCATAAACAGTCTTCATTTCACTACATGGTTTCATAATACAACAACCTCTGATTGTAGTTGAAGGTAGCGTTTAAGCAAAACAAATGTATCTGGTTATTATGGGAGACCAGTTCAGCCACGGGAAAAAAAAATAAATAAAAAGGTAATTAGCAACATTTTTATTTCACAATTCAGACTCTGAGAAAAGAGAAAAAAAAAAAAAAAAAAGAATTACGAGAAATAAACTGCGAAACTTTTCTTGCAATTCCGAGTTTATATCTCACAATTCTGAGTTTGCATCTTGCAATTTTGACTTTTTTCTAAGAATTCTGAGTTCATATCTCGTAATTCCGAGTTTACATGACACAATTTTGACTTTTTTCTCAGAACTCTAAGTTTATATCTCGTAATTTTGACTTTTTCTCATAATTTTGAGTTTAGCCTATCTCGCAGTTCTGGCTCTTTTTTCTCAAAATTGTGAGAAAGTCCTAAACGTGAGACTCAGAATTGCGAAAAAATTCAAATATATATGTTTAAAAAAAATCTCTGTATTACTGTTTTATTTATTTATTTATGTTATCCTGTGGTGGGGACAAGCTTCCATAGGTCATGGTTCGAGTCCTCTTGGGCACTGAATTTTAAAAAGAAAGACAGACAGAAAAAAAGGGAAAACAAACTGCGCTGGTGCAGCAGGAATTTTATGGTTAAATGTGCTGCTAATTATGCGAGAAGAGCACAATAATGTACAAAATAATAATTTTAATCATTTAAAATCACATACAGGTGCTTGAGGGCATTCAGTTTAAGGTATGATTTCATAACAAAAGTACTCTTCTTATAGGGTTTCTTAAAAGCACAGGCTAGCGATTATTATCGATATTTATGGAGTTAATATCAAGCAGCAACATGGGTCCGGCCCATTTTTTTTCCTCTTACCTTAATGCATTTTAAATTATTGACTAGTTCTAAATTTTTTCGCTATTCATGTTTTTTGGTTCTATATGTAAGTATATTATTTAGCACTTTTTTTTATCCACAGTAACACTTAATAGTAACTTTCAATAATAACTTCAATAAGAAACATGCTTAAAGTGTGTAATTTCTGCGCAACAAGCAGCACCAAAATCGAATCTCAAAAATAATGATTGTTTTCCAACAGGTTTCCCAAATTTATCTGCCATCAGTTGGACAAACAGAGAGCCCCGCCCCCAAACTCAAGCCATTTGTAAAGTTGGCAAAGTTGCTATGTTGCAAAAAAGTAAATATTACTCTTTATCCTTTATTTAGTCTTTGTATTTAAGCTATCACCTTGAACAGATCAAGATTCAAACATGAATATTTCAGACACTGTGAATGTACATTAATTAATGATCTGTTGAGCATTTTGATATTATTGAAAGTTGCTGTAAAGTGTTACCAAATCCTGCACACCAAGGCAAAACCCGTCATGTCTTTAATGGCAACATTTAGTTTACCCAAAAACTACAAATCTCTCATCATTTACTCACCTTCATGTCATCCCAAACCTGTACAACATTCTTTCTTCTACAAGAAACAAAAAGGAGATATTTTTGAAAAATGTCTGTTTTGGGCCCCATTGACTTTCATTGTATGGACAAAAACAGAAGAAGGTAAGTCATACAGGTTTGAAACAACATGAGATTAGTAAATGATGACAGAATTGCCATTTTTGGGTGAACTATTCCTTTAAAGTCTCTGCTAATCTGTAACTATCGTTTCTTCTTCTGTTTAAGAGATTTCCTTCGTTTGACAATCATCTCATATAGTTTGTCCATTCCTTCATGGAGACCCTCGCCAATGATGGCGCAGGCCGGTTGGACGTGGTATGTGGTGGAGGGACTCAGTTCATGGAGGGCCAGGTGTTTCTCGATCTCGGTGACCGTCAGGGATTTAGGGAGGTCCTGCTTGTTGGCGATCACCAGCAGAGGAGATCCTTGGTTCTCCGCAAATTTGGTGACTTTATGCAGCTCCGTCTTGGCTTCCTCAAGTCGGTCGACATCTACGGAGTCCACCACATAAATAATACCGTCCGTACAGCGACTGTAGGATTTCCACAAGGGTCTTAACTTCTCCTGTCCGCCGACATCCCAAAAGTGACAGCTGATGCCTTTGGCGGTGCCATTGCTGAGTTTTATCTTCTCAGTGTTGAAGCCAATGGTTGGAACGGTGTTGACGAATTCGTTGAACTTTAACCGATACAGTACAGTGGTTTTACCGGCCGAATCCAATCCGAGCATCACAATGTGCAGGGACTGGAATGCTGCAATGTTGGAGAAACCGTTCCCCATCTTATGATGAATGTATAACAATCAATAAATCACATAGCAACCTTGCCTCTACAAGTATTTGAAAAACCAGCTTGAAGCTTCCAGGCTCCCAATTCACTGGTTATTTAGCTTCCAAACTTGATGACTTTGAGATTGAAGGAAAAACCACCAGGTTATGATCCCATAAAGCGATCCATAAAACATGCACAGGAGAGGCACCTCAACGTGTCAACGGTCCATACTCATCCATGCAAACCCATCAAAGCATCCTTGATCTCCATTGCACATTAACTCAGGCAGGTACGCATGGTCAGTCTGGGAAGGGCGTTGGGTTCTCCTTCTGTTTTCAGATATATGCTGTGCTGCAGACTGCAGACCTTTGTTTATCTCCTCTGTATGTTTACGAAGAGCCCGATCAGATTTCTTCCCCACGCAGCATAAATCCGAGACAGTAAGGTCAGGGAGCGAGGCGTTTCCTCAGTGGTGATAAAAACAAGCCGACAGTGAGAGTAGATGGAGGTTTCCCCGCTGTGCTCTGCCTCACACTGAAGCGCTGCTGCTGCTGCTGCTGTCTGTGCGTGTGCATGAGGAATACAAATCTGTGTGAACTCCTCCCACACAGGGAAGCAGAAGCATGGAGATGCCAGTTCATAAAGTCACTTCACAACACCGCATGCAAAGCCACCCCGTGTACATCATGAGGAATGTACAGATATATAGACAAATATATATATATATATATATATATATATATATATATATATATATATATATATATATATATATATATATATATATATAAACTGTTTAATGCTTAAGCTTCTATATATTTATACAAATATTTTAAATATTTTTATATTTGTATTTTTTTTTTTTTAGAACTAATACTAGTTTGTATTGTATAAAAGGTTCTTAGGATTGTAATTATGATTTTAAAAACTCAATTGTGACGTATTTATTTTAAAGTAACATTTATTAAAATGTTTAAATTAGTATTATGGTGAGACATTTTAACCCATTAGACTCAATATATTGTAAAAATAAATAAATAAATAAATAAAATGCGAGTCTGCTGACACCTAGTGAAAAATATATGTATAACAACTTCTTTCAGGAGTTCGCCTGCCCATTCAGTCCTGATGGTTAATGGTAAACTAACTTGGCTTGCTGTCCTCAATGGAGGTTCGAACCCGAGGCTCGGCTTGAGCTCCGAGTTCAACCTCCCCATTTTGGTACTACATAGAGGGAGAATATCAGAAATAGAGGAGGAGATTGGGAGGTGGAGGGATGCTGGAAGAACTGACGTTAGGACGGTGCCGTGAATGTGGCTTATATAGGCTCGTAATGATGATTGACAGGACTGAATGATTAGGCTCCTCCCAAATCTATGTTTCGTTTGGAACTTCATTTAAAACAATCTTGTAAAAATGCGTGTGTGTGTGTGTGTGTGTATACTTGTAGCTACAGTTGTATTGTTGTCAGCAGATCACTGAAAACAAGCCATGAAGTAATTAAAGAGATGTAGTAGTGATTATAAAACTCAAATTTACTAAAACTGTAACTTTTATGAACTTTTACAAAAAGTTGTTTATTGTTGCCGTTGTTCCTGATATTATTCTGTGGGGGGAAAAAATGAATCATATACACACTGATATATATTAAACTATGAATAATTATAATATTTTGAAGAATTTTATTTATTTTGGGGGAATTATTACAGAATTTAAATGTTTACTCAGGATTGTTGACTGCCAAAATTGTAGTGTTCTTTTTCTACCAGTAGATGTCAGGATTGCAGAAGTTAACAAATTTATTTACTACATGAGGACATAATGTTTTGACCAAAAACTTTTTCATCCACATTAATCGGCATCAGTTTAAAATTAAAGACTGTTGTATCCATGAAACAACATCAACAACAGCAACAGAAAAAAAATTACTTGGTGCTCACTTTGTGTTAAAAAAAGGTCACTTTTGCCATAATTACTAACGCCTGATGTTCATAATGTTAATTAGTTTTGTCATTTCTGACATTATTTTTAGATGACTGTTTACAGTGTACCTTACAGCACACACACACAAAAAAGGCTTTAAGCCGACTGAATCCAGTCTGTCTGAGGAGAACGCATGTGTGTATGTGTGTGTAAGGATGTCAGTACAAAAAGGATTTAAGGAAGAAAACAAAATAGTGAGTTCCTGCCATTCTGACAGTCCTCCAAGAGGAAGGAAAGGGCTCAGGAAGGAGTATGTGGGTCTTACAGAGAAGCTGGAATGGTTTATTGTGGCCGAACAATTCAATCCAGATCAAAGCCCGCTTCACATTTAAATGGTTCTCAAAGAATAAAATGCTACATACTAGCTGATATGTTCCAAAACCAAGAATGCTGCCTAACTATACAGCATTTTGAGAAAATGAAAATTTCAAAAGGAAACCAGCAATATTATATTTCTTTCTAAGTTACTGTACCTCAAATTCTAAGAAATCCCAGAATGCATTACAATGAGTTCAGTGAAAAACAAATTCATTTGGCAGACTGAAAAAGCTAAGCTAGGCTTTTCACAATATTGCTGTGTGCTATGCATTGTTACGTTTAGAGTACCACATTGTTAGCTTAGGTACATGCTAACATGTATTAGTAAGTAAATGTAATAGGCTTTATATCACAGAATTAGGATATTCAATATGTTTTGTACATTTAAAAATGGACAGATTCTAGATGCTAATTGGTCAAGACCACATTGATACAATACAAATGTTAAACTAACTTTAAATGTCAAAGGTGACCGTTTTGAGCAGAATTAGCTTAATAAAACAATGTTTCAATGAGTCCTTCAGCATTTTGATTATGTAGTAACATGAAAGCTGTAAGGTACATAAGGTGAGCTAATACAGTGTGCACCAAATATTATACAATATAATATAGCCTCTCATTCCTTAAGTGTGGCATGACACATTTCAGTTTTTCATTTAGAAGTTATTGACTCGAACAGGAAGTTAAGTAATGGTTAAGTAATGGAGGAAGTGTTTTAAGACAGAGGACACCGGGACTCTAACTGCCTGAGGTTGCATCTTGTTATAAATGAGCTCAAACAGGTCCATGCCCTTTAGTCCTTCCTGTCCACTTCGACAGCTGCTCCAACAGCCAGCAGTGGGGATGAGAGAGCAGGGGAATAGGACAACAAACAAACAAACACACACACACACACACACACACACATCACTTTTCTATACCTCGCTCTGGTACACACACACACACACACACACACACACACACAAATGTGCCAAGGTGGTCTCATTTCTGTAAAGACCAACTATCTATCTATCTATCTATCTACATGACAATCAACATTATCTAACATTCCTATATACAGTACTTATGTCTAAAATATCTAACATTTTCTATCTATCTATCTATCTATCTATCTATCTATCTATCTATCTATCTATCTATCTACATGAAAATCAACATTATCTAACATTCCTATATACAGTACTTATGTATAAAATATCTAACATAGATAGATAGACAATGTTAGATATTTTATACATAAGTACTGTATATAGGAATGTTAGATAATGTTGATTTTCATGTAGATAGATAGATAGATAGATAGATAGATAGATAGATAGATAGATAGATAGATAGATAGATAGATAGACAGACAGATAGACAATGTTAGATATTTTAGACATAAGTACTGTATATAGGAATGTTAGATAATGTTGATTTTCATGTAGATAGATAGATAGATAGATAGATAGATAGATAGATAGATAGATAGATAGATAGATAGATAGATAGATAGATAGATAGATAATGTTAGATATTTTAGACATAAGTACTGTATATAGGAATGTTAGATAATGTTGATTTTCATGTAGATAGATAGATAGATAGATAGATAGATAGATAGATAGATAGATAGATAGATAGATAGATAGATAGATAGATAGATAGATAATGTTAGATATTTTAGACATAAGTACTGTATATAGGAATGTTAGATAATGTTGATTTTCATGTAGATAGATAGATAGATAGATAGATAGATAGATAGATAGATAGATAGATAGATAGATAGAAAGACAATGTTAGATATTTTAGACATAAGTACTGTATATAGGAATGTTAGATAATGTTGATTTTCATGTAGATAGATAGATAGATAGATAGATAGATAGATAGATAGATAGATAGATAGATAGATAGATAGATAGATAGATAGATAGATAGACAATGTTAGATATTTTAGACATAAGTACTGTATATAGGAATGTTAGATAATGTTGATTTTCATGTAGATAGATAGATAGATAGATAGATAGATAGATAGATAGATAGATAGATAGATAGATAGATAGATAGATAGACAATGTTAGACATTTTAGACATAAGTACTGTATATAGGAATGTTAGATAATGTTGATTTTCATGTAGATAGATAGATAGATAGATAGATAGATATATAGACAATCTATCTATCTATCTATCTATCTACATGACAATCAACATTATCTAACATAACTATATACCTATCATATATGTACCTATCTAACAATGTCTACCCTATCTCTGTCTGTCTGTCTACGTATCAGTCTGTCATTCTGCCTGCCTATCTATCTATCTATCTATCTATCTATCTATCTATCTATCTATCTATCTATCTATCTATCTATCTGGTTTTTGAAGTATTCAGCCTCCAAAAGTCCTATAAATCCTTCAAAATGGGGGCTTTTGCGCACTTTCAGGCAAGATTTAACCAAACCAGCAGGTCACCTTTTCAAGTTCACAGATGTTTTTTTTTTTTCCTTTTAGTTGTACTGATGGGCAAATAGATTTAGAATAATCATATAAATAATCTTTTTGTTTGTTTGTTTGTTTTTACATTAGAATATTGTATGTGATGATTTCATTTAAAAGTGCTAAATGTAAATAAATTTGATGGTACTAAACATGCAACTAAATCCCAAAACTTTAACTCTAACTTTGGCCCTGTTTTTCCACATTCTTCAATAAAGCAAATTTTTCCATGGTAGACTAAAACAGCGGAGGATTTTGGATCTTACAAACATTTCAAGCTGAATATTTCAGAGCTTTATAGATGCCAAGGGGACATAATCCTCAGGGTTAATAAAACTCCTGCTGCTCCAGAACATCTCGTGTTCTTTCCTCGCTATGGAAACCAGGACCTCCTCAGGGAGTTCCTTTGAGGTTCCTCAAAAAAAACTGTGAGCAAACAAACCCTACCATTTCATATTTCTCTCCTTTTAAACATCCTCTCACCCTCTCGAATGTGAAGCGGCCTCTTACGGTAATGTGTTTTGACGTACAAATTTGCTGTCAGCAGAATCTTCTCATCTCCTTTCTGTTTTACCCACAAGAGCTCTTGTGTGAGGAACAGGTAGATGAGGAGCCGCATTAACATGCGGAGAGGGTGCGTAACCGAGCAACAGGCCTGAATGGGATGTGCTACTAATTGGTTTCTGCTCCCGTGAGGCTCATCGATTTTGTATTTGATAATGCTGTAAGATCAGCCAAGACACGGTCAGCGTTCTTACATTAGATCAGGGTGATCAACCCTCTGGAACCAATGCCGTATCAAATTAGATTTCTTTTGTATCTCAACTGTTTATGATACCAATGCTAATTAAGCTATTTTGAGGCTATTTATATTTTAACCCTATACAGTTGTAGTATATTTGATACATAGTTTTCTAAGGACTTTGCATCACTGCCATGATCAATACTTTCCTGAAAAATCTTTATACGATCTCTATGCAATTATATAATCTCCACAATACCTTCTGCCCCCAAAGTATTATTTGTTATTTTATTCATATTATATTATTTTCAAAATGTCAGTCGCCTTGTCTTCTCCTCATATTTGCTGATTTTAATAAAGGCAAAAATAATATTTTATGTTGTTACTGATATATCAAAAAGAATATTTTGAGAATTTTTCACCAACTTGCTTACTTCAGGGTTGCCAGGTTTTCACAACAAAACCCACCCAATTGCTACTCAAAACTAGCCCAAAACTAGGCTTATTGTATTTCGAGGGGTCCCCCATTAAAAATCGCATTACGAGGGGTGAAATGCACTTTTTTTAGCGGGATTCCTCTGTAAAATGTGCATTTCAGGGGATAAACATTGCTTTATTGGGGTAACTTCAACCCACGGCAACAGTGTTAAAGTATCCCAATTCCACAGGAAACCCGCAGACTTGGCAACACTGGCTTGTTATTGCATTCATTACTAAATATTCTTGTGACCACAATTTACATTATTATTACTAATTGAAATGTATATATTGCAAATGTATATATTATGTATATTATATTCATATATTTATTATTATACATTTATATACACATACTGAAACATCTTTTGGACTACTACAAAACAAAAAGAAACTTAGTGATTTTTGTTTTACGAAAAAACATTAATAATCTTTGTTTCATTTACAGCTTCGGGACATGTTTTGTAGTGTAATTTTATAGCTCTTATTTATGTTTCCAGTTTAAGGATTTTTAGGAGCAACATCTGAGACAAAACCTCTTACTGCTTGTCTTGTTTACAATCCTTTTCTTCATGTTGCTCTCTTTCCCAGCATCTCCCACACCATGATAATCTCTCTCGTTCTCTCTTTCACTCAGGTGTAATACGGTCCACCTGTTATCCACAAAGCTCGGCCGAGCGGGAAACTCATGTTTTTCACAACAGATGCAAGCGCACACCAGAGACGCTGTCTTCCCCTCACCGGTCTGAAACTCATTATTCTGCTTCTGAAACAGATGGAATCAAGTTTGTTTGTGACGTGCTGAAAGTTATAAAGCGCTTCATACGTGACTCAGTACACGTGCTTTTGCAATAAGGCCTTTGAAGCCGTTCTGTATTGCGAATACAGATAAATAGCTTTGAAAGACATAATGCGGAAAAGGAAGGTAAAGAAACTGCATTATGTGATTTAGCAAACCAATGCTGCACTGACCAATGAACGACCAGGATCAATGGCTGTGTCTGTTTTGTAACAGCCTGGTGTCTTGGGACTTAGGTTGCTAATTTTCCCTCTGCTTCATGATTAACTTCATAATTAATTTTCTGCATGCACGGCGCTCATTGTCTTGGCACCTACCTCCAAGTCGAGAATGAATAAGAGTTTGGTTTAAGTAACATGTTTAATTGCCGGTGCCAAATTGTAATGAATCAAGCCAAAACCTGGAATGAGACCCTCAGCAATAATTGCTACTTTTCTCTACGGTGCAGCACTAATCTGAGGCAGGGTGATTCTCAAGAAACAATGCCATGTTCCTCTGCCTTTGTAACAATTTAGTATTCTTGGAGTACTTATAATTGAAAGAATATACTTAACTGAATGTAATGTAAAATGTACTCACCCTCAGCCCATCCAAATCCAAATGAGTTGGAGAAATTTAGAATTACATCACTTGCTCACCAATGGATCCTCTGTAGTGAATGGGTGCCGTCAGAATGAGAGTCCAAACAGCTGATAGAAAAATCACCTCAATCCACACAACTCATGTATGTTTGTAAGAAACAATTTTTTATGCATAATAACACTTCCTCCAGAGAAAAAGTCCAACCCCTGTTGCCCCCTGGCATATTTGTTTTGAACTACTATGGACTGTTTTTGCTTGTAAACGGTGCTCGATCTGTGCGTATTTCTCTCCTGATTCAGGTGAGATGACTTTTACTGGAGAAAGCAATATTATGGATAAAGAACTTATATTTTAGTTGAAAGCAACAGTTTGATGTGAAAAATATTTGTGGATTATTGTGATGTTTTTATCATTTGTTTGGACTCTCATTCTGATGGCACCCATTCACTGCAGTGGATCCATTGGTGAGCAAGTGTTTTTTTTTTTATTTATGTATTTGTTTATTTATTTATTTATTTTTAACAAAAATCTAATCATCTTGAACTCTTTAAGGAATGTATCAGGTTTCATCAGAGGTTATTTTATTTTTCATTATAATGTGTGAAGGGTATGCATTTTAAATTACTGCCACAAGGTTGAAATAATTTTGCTTTTCATGATTAGTAATGATAAATAATTTATTTTGCAAAACTATGACTACATGATAGGTTTATTAATGGGGTCCAAACTTCAACAAGACCTAATTTTTATGTCGACTTTTGTTCAGAATCCATTTCCATGTGATCAAAGACAAATATCAGTCCCTGTGTGACACAGACAGGCTTCAGACCTCGATGAAACATCATTTCTACACTCAAAGTCACAACTACATATCCCCTGAAGGACAGGACACTCTACTGTGCCACATCTCTCCACAGCGTCTGACAAATCAAAGCATGTCACATCAGTCCAAAACCCAACGGGAGCCAAACACAGCATGGAATACATATTTAATCAGCTGATATGTGAGTGACCTAAAGGGTTGTCCCAGTGACAGACTGCAGGCACAAGAGAGCTCATTTATCTCACACAGATTGAGGGAATTGAAAGAAATACTGGAGTCCATCACAGATCATTTTTTTATACCAGTCCGCCAGCCTTACGACCTGACCTTGGGGAGTATTTCTCAAATTAAAAGCAAATGAGATTAGACTGAATTCTTTGTTGCTGTAATAGAGCGTAACAGCGACCACTCACTTTTTCAGTGACCTTGCTTCTAGAATTATTCTATTTTTTTCCCCCATATGGTGTTAAGAAAATTCAGTAAAGAGTTTCAAGCACTGAAGCAGCCAACAAGCTCTGAGACCTTTGATCTGAAGCAAAAGCATTTTGAAATAAAAAAAAAAATGACAAGACTGAGTACTTTTTATTATCGTTATTATTAGTAGTGGTAGTATGATTGTAAGTTTAAAACAATATAATCCAAATATTTTCATATTTACTATAAAATAAGAAGGCAATATTATTGACTTAGTCAAAAGTATTGATTGTAAAACAATATATTTAAAAATGAAAATGTACATTGTACACAAAATATTTCAATATTTTTTTAAACAAATTATTTTTTGACTTTGTGTTTACTTTAGTAACAACAATTACTTTTTGGTCCATCTTTCTTATGATTATGCTTATTGTAGTTTCAAAATTTGGTGATTAAACAACTGTTAATGCATTACAATAAGGTTCTGTATATTAACATGAGCACACAATGCAATTTATTTTAAGCAAATAAAGACAAATCCATAAAATATCTTGTTTGTTAGATGTTTTGGAGCTGGAGATTTTGATTCCTCTGTTTACCCTACAATGACAGCATTATTCTTAGGGCATAAATATAATCTTCCTCCATCTCAAAAGGATGTTTTCCCATCATGAATTGATGTAGTTTTCCAGGTGCATTTCTTTTCATACCATTGTCACCAAGCGTTTGCATGTGCTGTGTAATTATGGAAATAAGCTCTTTCGGGCCAACTCAGCGAGCACGATCTGGACACCTCGTGAAATTGGAAATGAGTTAGCATCGCTTGCCTGCCACAAATTTAGAAGATATGAGTTCAGATTCAAAAGGATGCCAGAAAAGTGAGAGGAGATGCTTGTTGGGTTTTAATGCACTGAAATACATTTGCAATTATGAAATGGTCAAAGCTGTTAAATGTGAACCGTTTCTTCTGAAATGAAAGTTCTTAAAGAGAACAATAAATCGAAATTGTCCTATGTCCCTAGACTTATTGTGCACAATCACTCAGTGCATAATATTGTTAAAATATGTTCATCATTTTTCATGTAAAACTCTATGTAATAAGAAGATACAGTGGTAGTACCATGGTACAGTGATCGCATCAGATGACAACACAAAGGTTTCGAATGTTTACCATATTAATGTACCATATATTTACAAAGTACTTCAAAGAATCATAGTGCAAGTACAAAAATAAGGTACCATGGTAAATGAGCAAGTATTTTCATGGTATATTTCCCACCAAAAAAAAAAAAAACGACTTCATGGTGCTTGCCTAAAGATATTGTATCATCTTGATGATAGATAGATAGATAGATAGATAGATAGATAGATAGATAGATAGATAGATAGATAGATAGATAGATAAAAAAAAATGTGGTATACTTTTTAGTAGTGTACATTTCCACCTAAATATAGTCCCACCCTTCATTATTTACCATTGCATATTCCTTTTTTCTAGTAAATATATCATATTACAGAAGTTAAATGCCTTGTGAATATTGTTTAATGCTATCTAAGTACTTTCATTGAATTAATCGGTTTGGTTTTCATTCAGCTGTATTGTTAATGTTTGCACCTTTCACTGAGACGATGGATTCATCCCCACAAAGAGGAGCAGGAGAAGGATCATTGATTTATTCTTCTAACTGTTATCCGTCCGCTGCACTATGCGGGACGAGGAGATGTTAATTAAAAGGCTTTACTTCAGCAGCAAGGGCAAGTCGAGCTCTCTCTCTCTCTCTCTCTCATATTAACTTTCCATTCCGAGTCCGTTTCTTCCACCTGCACTTAATTTACCTTCAGCACTTCCTCACAGGACTAACCGTCCAAACAGGAACATGAATAAGACAGTCCCGGCGATCAGCTGCTCCCTCAGGAGACGTTTCGGCTGTTTTACTGCAAGATTGGGTACTAAACTAGGCTGTTTACTCACCTTTCATTGCCGCTATGAGACTAACGGGTGTTAATGACTCACATGATGCTGGGTATTCAACTCGGAGAAAGGAAATTTAAATTCGTCCCCTACCTCAGGCTGTGTGTAAATGAGTGTGTGTTCGCGCGCGCGCGCGCTTTTGTCCTTTAAAAGGAAACCGTTACTCCTCACAAACTGCTGACAAGCAGCTGTGTGTAGAGGGTTGTCATAGAGACAGCGCATTATCAAAGGTATAGAAAGTGATTACTGGGGAAACATATGCTTCAGGTTTCCTACGTGTTGAAATTATGAGCCAAACGTGAATAAACCACTGATCTATAAAAAATAAAACGGTTTATTAAAGTTTGAAAAGTGGGACTTTAGCATATTAGTGTAAATGCTAATGTGAAGGAGGACCCTGTAATTTTCTCCCCAATTAAAAGTTTTACACATTAAGACATTCTAATGCATTAAAAATGTCACTTTTTTTCTGATTTTTTCCCCCTTAACACTTCATATAGCCTAAATACATTAATATATGAATTTGAATACCATTTGTTTCTTGTGTAAAACTTCAATCAAGAAACAAATTGAAAAAAAAAAAAACAATGTTTTTGTTCCCTTGTATCTTTTCAAAAGTAGCTTACCATTTTATTTTTAAAATTAATACATTATCTACTGAATAGTAGGTATAAAAAAAAAAAAAAACCAGTGTGGCAAAAGAGTAGGCTATGTCCAAGTACATAGTATTCGAAAAACAGTAGGCGAAAAGTACCCAGATGACTTACTTCCGGCGAGAGATTCTTCAGTGTGCATTTGATGGACACTTTACAATTCCATGAGGCCACAGGAGAGGATTTGTGAATGGAAGTGAAGCAACGCAACTGACCCTGCAGGTCACATGACCATGACATGGCGGATGTAGTGCATCCGAATTTCATTCATACTACCCATATTCATACTGTATAGAACATATTTTTTTAAAAGTTGTGAAGTAAGTTCAAATTCAAATGCAATACCTACAGCAGTCTATGTGATTTCGGACACATCGATGCAGTGGGTTGCCTCTTGGAGGCTGCTATTTTGAAGTCACATGCCGAATCAATTTCAGTGAAAAAAAATTTGACTAACGGGGGTTGCTACAAAACTGATCCCTGTAGGTATTTTATCTCACACCATTTAAACCACAAATCTAATCAAGTCCACATTATTTTGAGACCTTCACTGTGTGTTAGTTTTTTGTTCAGCTTCTTTAGAAAGCCATGACCTCTAGCCAATCAGCCTCAAGCATTCACCCATATCCTGGCAACCATGTGGAATGTTTCCCTGCATCCCGCTGTGTGGCCTTGCCACATTGCCGTGGATACGCACAAGCTCTCAGTGTCAGCTGCCCTTTGTGATGCGTAATGCATTGCTGGAACGCTTAATTAACCTAATTTTGCAATGGATGCCTGTGACAGACAATTATGTCATCAGAATGATGTATGCGTTTGATCATTAGCAGGAATGCGAGCTTATTAAATGGAAGCAAGTCTCATGACAGGAATATATTTCAGAAAGAGCAAATGAAAACATCATGATGGGTTCTTTTGTGTGAAAGAAAACAAGAATTTGGGGTGTTTTTTGGATCCATTTCCATTGAATCAACAGTTTATCATTTCAGCAACTTGTTTTGCATCTGCGCTTGAATTTCAGCCATGATCTGAGGTCTATGAGAAGTGAAGGGTGTGAAATAAACAGAAAAGTGATGAAGAGCTTTGGAGGCTCATCCTCGAGAAGTTTTACTCCTCAGAGAGTCCTCACGCTTTGAAGCCACCAACATGAAAAGACTCCATTAGATGATGAAGAAAATGGATCAAATGCCTTTTTTAAACTTAAAGCCTAAAATTTCAATAAAAGACACCTTTAAATCACTCCTCAGTTCATTTATTCATTAAAGAACCTTTTCATTCTTTCTCATAGAAGATAGGCTTTGAGTTAATCTCTCGAAAACATGCCCACATCACATTTTTATGCCATTTAAGGACAATTTGCCTCACATACATTCTGATTTGCAAAAGGTGTCCTGACATTTTAATTTTAAGGTTTTTTTTGTTTGTTTGTTTTTTTTGTAAATACGAAAATACAGTGATTTTACAATAAATTATTACAATACTAGATGAATCTCAACAAATTAGAATACTTCATAAGACCAATAAAAAAAAAAATAAAAAAAAATTTGTGAATCGTTGGCCTTCTGGAAAGTATGTTAATTTACTGTATATGTACTCAATACTTGGTAGGAGCTCCTTTTGCTTTAATTACTGCCTCAATTCGGTGTGGCATGGAGGTGATCAGTTTGTGGCACTGCTGAGGTGGTATGGAAGCCCAGGTTTCTTTGACAGTGGCCTTCAGCTCATCTGCATTTTTTTGGTCTCTTGTTTCTCATTTTCCTCTTGACAATACCCCATAGATTCTCTATGGGGTTCAGGTCTGGTGAGTTTGCTGGCCAGTCAAGCACGCCAAGACCATAGTCATTTAACCAACTTTTGGTGCTTTTGGCAGTGTGGGCAGGTGCCAAATCCTCCTGGAAAATGAAATCAGCATCTTTAAAAAGCTGGTCAGCAGAAGGAAGCATGAAGTGCTCCAACATTTCATGGTAAATGGGTGCAGTGACTTTGGTTTTCAAAAAACACAATGGACCAACACCAGCAGATGACATTGCACCCCAAATCATCACAGACTGAAACTTAACACTGGCCTTCAAGCAACTTGGGCTATGAGCTTCTCCACCCTTCCTCCAGACTCTAGGACCTTGGTTTCCAAATGAAATGCAAAACTTGCTCTCATCTGAAAAGAGGACTTTGGACCACTGAGCAACAGTCCAGTTCCTCTTCTCTTAACAAGAGGAATGGCTTAACAAGAGGAATACGACAACTGTAGCCAAATTCCTTGACACGTCTGTGTGTGGTGGCTCTTGATGCCTTGACCCCAGCCTCAGTCCATTCCTTGTGAAGTTCATCCATATTCTTGAATCGATTTTGCTTGACAATCCTCATAAGGCTGCGGTTCTCTCGGTTGGTTGTGCATCTTTTTCTTCCACACTTTTTCCTTCCACCCAACTTTCTGTTGACATGCTTGGATACAGCACTCTGTGAACAGCCAGCTTCTTTGGCAACGAATGTTTGTGGCTTACCCTCCTTGTGAAGGGTGTCAATGATTGTCTTCTGGACAACTCCCCATGATTGTGTAACCTAGTGAACCAAACTGAGAGACCATTTTGAAGGCTCAGGAAACCTTTGTAGGTGTTTTGAGTTGAATAGCTGATCGGCATGTCACCATATTCTAATTTGTTGTGATAGTGAATTGGTGGGTTTTTGTTAAATGTGAACCAAAATCATCACAATTACAAGAACCAACGACTTAAACTACTTCAGTCTGTGTGCACTGAATTTATTTAATACACTAGTTTCACAGTTGAATTACTGAAATAAATTAACTTTTCCACGACATTCTAATTTATTGAGATGCACCTGTATATATATATATATATATATAAATTATAGTTAAAGAAGATCAGTGTGTCTCAAAATAAGTTTTTCTGTAAGAAAATATAATTTCTTCTTTGATATGATTTGGACACGTTCTTAACAAGTTTTGTGAGATTCACCTGAGATTCAATTTTAAGATAAGGAAAACCTAAAATGCTGCCATCTAACTTCAAAGAACGTGAGATGAAGATGAAAGAAAATTGTTAACAGGAGTCAGGGGAATATTTGTCAATTTGCTCTGTTTCTAGACATAACAAATCTATCACTGATACTTGACATGATAACTGTAGACATCGCAAACAATGAAATCAATCACATCAGAGTCCTCAACACCTGTGAAAGACCTAAATATTTACTGCAGGGACTCCAGCTGTTCAGGCTGTGGTTGTTCCCTTAATTTGTTTTCATTTTAGTAATTTAAAACACTTCACTGCTGTCTACTGCATTCAACAGTCTTCTAAATGATTTTTAAGTATGTAACACTAATTGCCTGTGACTGCTTATTTATTTATACCCTAACTAAAACTATCCTAAAAAAGGTATTAAAGACACAAATGTTCATTAAAATATTAAGTGAATTAAGTGCCAGCTACAAAATATTGCACCCAACATTTAAGTAAAGCTTAAAGCATTTTTTTTCAACCAAAAATACAATAATTTACTCACATACTTGTCATTCCTACATGACATTCCTGTTCTTTCATGGAATACAAAAGGGTATTTTTTAAAGATTATTTGTACTTGCTCTTTTATAAAATGGGCACTGAGTATTTCAAGCTTAAAAAGTGCACAAATGCACCATAAAAGTATCATGCAATTACTCCATGTGACCCGTACATTAATTATAAATATTTTCTGAAGCCATATGATAGCTCTGTGTGAAGAACAGACTGAAATTTCCCTCTTTACACTTACATTATTGTGAACAGGTGTTTTGCATCATAGCTATTATTATATTGTGCAATTTAACACAGCTGAAACGCTGTATTGACCAATTAGCATCCAGGACTGGACCTACCATTTATTCATAAAGGATATAGCATTTGCGGTTTGATGTGTTTGCTCTGCATTTATGTCTTCATTAACTCTAGTCATCATGCTTTTCTTCTTTAATTATGATTGTAATAAAACGGACTTGATTTTATAGTGCCCATTCGACATTCTGCAAGCTTGTAATTAATTTAGCAATTTAAATACAGTGTAAATTGATTTTTCACAGTCAGCTCTACTGAAGTGCTTAGGGATGCAGAAAGCTGCTCGCAGACTGGGCGTAGGTCAGAACCAAAGACTGCAACACTCACACTGAAGGACAGACTCTTTAAATGCATAAAACTCAAACAATCCGAGTTACACACTAAGGTGGTCATTTATGTCATGATTTACGAAAGCTTGACAGAGCAACAGTAACTAAAGGATTAGCAATTCTAACATTTTAAAATAAGATTTAAATTAAGAAAGAAATTGTACACTGTGACATCACAATTGTGAGAAATTAAGTTGCATTTATGTTGCAACTGAGATAATGAGAAATATTTACAATAACAACAAATGAAGTCGCAATTGTGAGAAATAGTTGCATTTTTTAACAATAGCTGCAGTAATGAGAAATAAAGTCCCAGTTGTGAGATAGCAGCAAGAGCACAAAATAATGTTGCTATTGTGAGAAATAGTCGCAATAACAGGAAATAAAGTCACGACTTGAGATAAAAAGTCACAATTATGAGAAATAGTTGGAATAATAGGAAAATAATGTCCTGATTGTGTGACAGATGCAATAATGCAAACTGATGCTGCAATTGCGAGATTTACGATCACAATTGTGAGAAATAGTTGCAATGACAGCAAATGAAGTTGCAATTGTGAGAAACTGTTGCATTAATAAACAACAGTTGCAGTAATGACAAAGTGTGAATTGTAAGACAGATGCAATAATGCCAAAATGACATTGCAATTGTGACATCGCAATCATGAGAAATAGTCTCGATAACAAGAAATAGTCACAATTGTCTGATATAAAGTTTCACTTTTGAGAAAGTTGCAATAATTAGAAATAGTTCATAATTGCAATAACAATAGAGTGATAACTTAAAATGAATTCATAATTGTGAGACAAATAGTCAAAATAAAGACAGAACTGACAAATCTAACAATGTTCTTTAAATTTACAGCTGCTTTATTGAATCCATGGGAACAACATGGGACAGCATGTTTAATTTTTTTGCTTGCTAAACATTTGGCTGCAACTAAGACAATTTGTGAATTATAACTTTTCAAACAGTTACTTCAAACATCTCAAAGAGCTAACACAAAAACAAGTTATGAATGTGACGGAACTCTATATCACAGAATATATATTTTAAATACATACATTCACTTTTTCCCTACATGCTGTTCCAAAAAACAGCACAAAATCTCCTTGACATGTACAGGACGTAAAATAAATGATTAATATTCAAAAAAAAAAAAAAGAAAAAAACTTTAAAAGAACATTAAAGTCTAAAAGTGGAAAAACTGTAGGTACAAAAAGGACAAATGTAGAACAAAAAATCATCATAGACAAATAAAATCATGCTATGATCTGTTCATTTATTCACCTGACTGCATTTGTTTTTACTTGACAAAAACACTGAATGAATGACTCACAATTGAAACTAAAGAACACTGCAATTTAATACCTAGTACAAGGTGTGATATCTGGTCACGCAAATGCAAACTTCGCAAATTTTGCAAAAGCTTGAAGGGATAAAACATATGGGCCACAGTCTGAACTTACCATCTCATTAACAAGCCATATGCTCCTTCCTCTCATGTAACCGCGTTTCGTGTTTCTAGTAATCCGTCTTCTTGTGCAAAGCAACTGAAGCAACAGATCAGTGGAATAAAATCACAAATGTGGAAGGCTTGAGTGTTTGGCAACGTAATACAGAACATCCAGACCAAGACGAACATGGGTACATGTGACGTCACAAAATAGATTTCCGTTTTCAGTAACGAACAAAGATGTAATCTGCTTTATTCCGAAAAAAACTGTTCTTGAAAAACGCCAAAGTGATCGTAAAAATTTCCTTTGTGCCATCCGGTATAAAAAAATATAGATATCGCAATGAAGAAAACTGATAAAAATGCCTTCGGAAATCTCGAAAAATAGCTACACTTAAAACACTCTGTGTTTTGGCTTTATTGGCTTTCCGCATGCCCTTATATGGACGTGGGTGGGTACAGGAAGTCCTCACGGCGATTGGATCGAGGTAAACTCACAGCTGACGGTGATGTAGAAAAGTGTACATCCGTTAAAAGTTCAGTACGGTCTTCTGAGGTGATGTTGAAACTGAATTGTGAGGAGGTGGAGCTAAATGGCAAAGTCATCCTGAGGGGCGGGGCTAAAGGCGGAGCTTCGAAGCAAGTCGAGGCAATTGACAAGGATAAGCGTGCCGGTGAGGTGTTTCCAGCGTTTGGTGATTGGATTCTTCATCCGGTCCAGGCCCATGTGCAGTTCGTGGATGACGTCGCGGTAACTGTCGCCGATCTGAGCGGCCCACGTCAACAGGAAGTCGTAGGCTGGTTTCCACATGGCCTAAAATGGAGATCAGATAAATGGAGATTATATCATCTCATCGAATTCACGAATATGAACTGTACGCTTCTATACTGAAAGGAGGTTTTGTGTCCTCACCTCACTGTCCACCATCCCGGTTTTGTCTCTGTGTGGAGCCTCGTAGGCCTCCATTTGTTGCTTGGATACGTGGGCGAGTTTTTCGGCGAGTTCCCTCCAGCGAGGCGCCACTTCCACTGCCGTCGTCAGCAACACAAAGTCCATTATGAGTCGGGCCACCAATCCCTGACAATCAATCTTCAAAAGAGCCTGAGTAAGAGACAGAAAGAGGAACATTTTTAAAGCATCTACAAACATACAAGAAAGGCCAAAAATGTACGTTTACTGGAAGAAAATGTCATCATTATCAGCTTCACACAAAGGTTGAGATATTGCACTGCAATTTCACAAATATTTTAAGTCACACTTGACCTTAAACGTTTGTCTTTTAATTTATATTTCACAAGCAATACCATTAACATTACTGCTGCCCTCTGGCCCTACATAAAATGCTCATTACATCTCATAATGACACCATTAAATAGATTCATTAGAACGGTTATTAGGATAAGGCTTGTTTCTATAGGGTGGTATATTGAGGTCTTCAAAACATGACTGGAGATCTTTCTAGCACCATAATACACAATAACGTATTGACACAAATAGGACTGATGGGTTATTTACCATGTAACTGTATGTTTTTACATATATGCCAGACTTGCCATTCATAGTATTTGTTTCATATAATAAACACATACAATACTTTCTAAAGTTTAAGATCAGTGAGATTTCTCTTATGTTCACAAAGGCTGCATTTATTTGATCAAAAATTCAATAAAATCAGTAATACTGTAAAATGGTATTACAACTTAAAAGAACTGTTTTCAGTCTTCAGTGTCACATGATTCTTGAGAAATAATTCTAATCTGCTGATTTGCTGCTCAAGAAACATTCTGATTATCAATATTTCTGTGGAAATTGTGAAACTTTTTTTTTTCCCCCAGGATTTTGAGAGAAAAAGTTTAAAATAAATATTTTCTAACATTATTAATTTATTTTGAGCTGTCGCTTTTGATCAATTTAATGCATCCTTTCAAAACCAAAAAAATATTAATTTATTTAAAAAAAAAAAATGTACTAACACCGTACTTTAAAAAAAAAAAAAAAATATATATATATATATATATATATATATATATATATATATATTTATTTTTCTGTATAAATTATTAATTTAATAAACATAAATCAATATAAATATTAATAAACCAGCCAGTAATAACACACACACTCACATTCCCCCCAGCACACACACACACACACACACACACACACACACACACTGTAGAACGTGATCTAACCTCCCACAGGAGAGAAATCTGATTGATGCCAAGTCAAATGTGTTTTAAAATAAAAGTCCAGATGTGGCAGGAGAACAACAATACCTCCAGTCATTAAGCAAGAATAAATAAGCTACGTAAAAAAAAAGCAAGGTCAGGAATTTGTAGTCTTTTCTCTGTGGCCTCCACGGATGAGTGATTGAACCCTTCAAAGGACTCGACCGACTCGGTTTCCTGCCACACACACAGACACAGCCATGTTTGGAATGAAAAGGGACCCCTGGGGTCCGGCAGAATGGAGCGGTAATCCCCGCTCTCCTTCATGCTTGATGCTGAAGAAGAGAAGAGAGGAAAGAAAAGCACAACTAGAGCCGCGGGAGAATTTCAGTGAGATGACAAGATGTATACAATCACGAGAACAGCCTCCCTGTTGGGTAAATAAAGTTGATGACTTACTTTTCATTGCATTATGAGATACTGTACACGTATAAGTGAGACGAGGGAGGTGGAAACTTCCGGAAGAAGGGAGTATGGCTTCAAAAGCGCGATAAAGCTGTGAGGCGACTTCAGATTAATTCCCCTACAGCACTGTGGAATCTTTTGTTTAAGCAATGCATAAATATTCTTTACCGCAACTTCAGAAAGCTTCTGTAAATCTAAACGTAAATGACAGGTACTTTAGTCTGAGGGAAAAAAGCCAAGACAATGCCCACAGAAGTAAAAAAAACTGGATTTTTGAATAGGCAGCACAATACAGTTTATATATACAACTATATTTAACTTTATAAAATATATAAATATTATATATATATATATATATACATACATATATACACACACACACACACACACGTACATACACATACTCACACTCACACACAAACACTTTATATTTATATTAATTGAGTTTTCTTTTGTTTTGTGAAGTGTTTGGAAGCCTGATTGGTTCCTGCAGTCTAATTGCTAATTCCTGCCTGGTCTGCTGACTCCTTGCTGCCTAAAAGAGACTCGGTCATCACTTCCTGCTTCAGCCTTGTGCTCTCTTGCTGTCTTTGCTCTATTTGACTTTGCCAGTTAGTTTCAAACTGTATTAGTAAGACTGAGAGCATCTTTGTGTGTGTTTAGTTGAGTGTTCGCTTGTGAGAGATTGATTGTTTTCTTGTTAGTTTGCTTTGCCTATTTAGTCGTAATACTGACTACCGCCTGTTCTTTGACTTTGATTCTGGATTGCCACTGTTTTTACCCTGTTCGATTACTATTGAAAATAATTGTATATAATAATATTTTGGGGAGGGAGACCGACGTCTTTTTTTTTTGGAACCTTTTATTAATTGTTTTTGGACAGGGAGTTAGGAAGTAATTGTATTTTTCTTTTCTTTTCTTTTCTTTTCTTTTGTGAACTAGGGAATTTAGAGGTTTGAAAATTGGCCTTGTCGGCTCCCAAATCTAAAATACCTGCAAAAAAAACATTGTTTTCATTAAAATACTACTCGTTCGCTTTTTCAAAACAACTCTTACGTGTCGTATTCTCTTTCATGTTGTGCCTTCACCCTAGGTGGGTTTAACATGTAATACATTTACACACATCAATAACTATTTTTATAAATTTATATTTTTATATAGGTATAGGCACTCATATAAAATATAGATGCCTATATAAATAATTAAAATAAATAATTAAAAATGCAACACACTTATACATATATGCATTTACATATATTTATTCTCTTGCGATCGCAGCCGCATATCTGCTGTGATAATATCTGACACCACAGGATGCAAATAGTCTTTTGTATGAATGCCGTAATGCTCTTCTGGAAAAGCAATTTCCATCTATTCCTTATTTCTCTGAGCTCTTCTCAATCTTTATCTCTCTCTCTCTCTTTCAGCACGCTTTAATTTTATTGTGGGCCAATCCATGCCTGATCTTCCAGGCAAACGCCCTCTCTGCATTCTCGGCCAAGAGAAGACTCTTGTTGAAAGCACCCAAGAGGTCTGCTGAATCCTGACATTTGGGATGAGATGGCAAAATGTCACAGTCATTAGAGGAAAAAATACGCTCAGTCGAACAGCCCCGGGTAATTTTCTTTCTTGCCAAATGGCTTTGTAATTTATTGTTGGAAGCCTCACCTCGCATAAATGTTTGCAAGAAATATACAGCACTGCATTACTTCTCCTAACAACATCCCAGCTAACCTTTAATCAATGACAGATGAGTCTTTCAGATAATTACTTCCAAAGATTTCAAATATGCAATTGTATTTATATAACCTCTACAACATATTGTAAACCTTTCTAAAAAGATTTCTTCAAATATACAGACTGTATGTTTTTGATTTTGCAAGAAGATCAGAGTCGTTAACTTGGAATCAGAGTAGATAGGCAACACAGTTCTTTGTTTTGATTCACTAAAAATAACCAGCTCACAAGAGTCTTTCATTCAGGAATCAGACTAGTCGTGTCGTTTTGTATGTTTTTGATTTTCTCAAATAAGGCCTGGTTCATAAGAGTAATTTATTAGGGAATTTAACTACACCAGTCGCAATTTATGTCTTATATTCGCTAAAAAGAATCGCCTCAGAGCCATTTCTTGAGGAATTGGAGTAGACCAGTGTATGTTTTGATTCAAGATCTGGTTCAAAAGAATCATTAGTTGTGGCGTTTTCGTTAAACTGTATGTTTTTAATTCGTTAAAAAACTGGTCCGTAAGAATCATTTATTCAGGAATCGGACTACACAGGTCATGCTTTATGTTTTTGATTCACTAAAAAAAACAACTGGTTCATAAGAATCACTCCTTAAGGCATTTATTTTCATTGGTCGCTTTATGTGTCTTTGATTCTATAAAAATCATCACCTCTTAAAAGTCATTCCTTCCAGAATCAGACTATATCAGTTGTGCTTTTTGTTTTGAATCACTAAAATCAAACGGTTCAAAAGAGTCATTAGATCAGGAAGTAAACCGCATTGGTGAACTTTATGTTTAGTTTGATTGGCTAAACATAATTGGTTCATAAGAATCATTTGTTCAAAAATCAAACTACACTGGATACGGTGTTATGATTTTGATTCACTAAAAAATTTGGATAATGAGAGGCATTTGCTTGGAAATCTGACTACATTGTTACATGCTTTAACTCGCTAAAAAGATCTGGATCAAAAGGATCCTGGTACAATGGTAGAAAAATAAGAACTGTTTTTACTACATCAGTTGCAATGTACTGTATATCTTTGATTTGCTAAAAAAAAAAATCATTTCATAAAAGTAATTTCTTCAGACTACACCGGTTGTGTGGTTTGTTTTTAGTCACAAATAGCAAAAAGAAATTGCTAAAAATAATTGCCTCAGAGTCATTCCTTCAGGAATCGTACGGCACTGGTTGCACTGCTTGTTTTAATTCAAAAACTGGTTCGTAGTAATCATTTGTTCAGGAATACTACCACAACCGTGCTATAAAGAGCTGGACCACACAGGACTGGATTTGAACAGTAATGTGAAGAACTGTAGGCGCTATTTATTACGTTTCCCTCGTCAAAGAACGACTCATAGCAATTCCCTAAAAAATGAGTCTCCACTGGTATTTTACTCCAAGTCAGAAACAATTGGCTCTTAAATGGATTGTTTATTTACTGTTTGAATGTGTCTAGTCAGCCCAGGGTCAAGAGTCTATTTCCAGAGATGGTTTGGTGAACTGGCACTCTCTGAATAGACTTATATTTATGTATTCACTTCCTGAGCTTTTTCATCTTTGTAAGCCTTTTCGAAAACTCTATAAACAATGGGAACAACGTTTTAGTCTAAAATGTTTGTTTTACTGGCAAGACCATAAAGAGTATCCACTAATAGAGTAGTCAGAGCCAAAAGTCGTCATATGAAAGCATAATTGATTGGATGTTTTGGTATGAAGACTTGGGAAAAATGAACATGAAAATTTAATTAGATGTCTGCTAAAGCATGAACGGCTTCCTATCCATCTTTTTGATTAAAATCTGACTTGAAAAATGCAGTACATCGCCTCACCAGAATACCTATCCAGATTCCAGACTCACAGGAATGTAAAATCCCAACCAGAGTGCGACTGGAATGTAACAAGAGCGTTTCGGCCATATCCAATCGGACCAGAATACCTACTGAATTACCTGGTTAATAAAGAAAATGATGAATCGTGAAGGAACGGGACCTCAGGCATGATCAGAATTCTTGTGCCTATCCATCACAAAGGAATGTTCCGGAATTACAACACGGAACATTCCGGAGGCCAGGGGGCCACCTGTTCGGAATGCAACTGCTTTAATGATGCTAGAACGAACGATACTGTTTGGAATAGAGCAAATCTCAGAACTCTGTGTAAACTTAACCATCTGTGCAAGGCGACATCTGAATAAACTGCCTAGCAGCCGCTACCACAGTGTTATCAACGGCAAACAGCTCTCATAACATCAGACTTCAGTTGCCAAGCTCATCAAGATGCTTCAATATACAAAAGGGAAGATGATTGGATTTGGGATGGTGTCGTTATGTAGGTAAGTATCTGAGGTGAAATTCAAAGGTTCATAAATATAAAGAAATGAGAGCAAGAAAAAAAGAAAATCTTACAAAATAAACTAGTATACGTATAATTGACATATTTTAAAATTCATGCATAATAGTATGGGTATTGTATGCATACAGGAAACTTGTATACTGTGCACAAAGGATGGGAGATATACTGGTAGAGATTTTCAACTATTGTCTCTATTGCGGTTACAAACTCAAGTGATGTTGCTATGCTTACCGTTTGCACATGTTTTTAAGCATTGCAATTTAAAAACAAGTGATTTTAAGCTGCTGAAATGCAATCAGCAGCGAAAAAAAACTAATTTTGCTATATGCGTGTGCTGTCAGAGAGGCGTGCACACGTGAAGATGGTGCTCAGAGCATGGGAGTATTGATCACAGTTATTTCTGCAGCTTTATAGGACTTGAACGGTAAAATGCACACACTTGTATGTGTCATAATGCCTGTCTTTGCAAGTGTCCTTGACATAAGATTTTGGTCATATCACCCACCCCTAGCATGCACTTACTACACATACTTAAACGATTACCCATAATGCACTGATATGCTAAAATCAACATCTATCACTGGATATGGAATAGCATACAACTATTATTTCTGTCATATAAAAATCTGTTTGCACACTGTTCTGCACACACTGGAATGCTAAAATGCTCTGGATCGCATGCAAAGTATGCTAGCATGCTAATCCAAACATATTTAGCCATGTTTGCTAACTCTAACTCCTTTTAAAAGCGTCAAGGACTTGGATGGACTTCTCACAGGCTTGTTCTGTCAGATTTAATCACAAACTACATCTGATAAGAATCTCCAGTTTAGTTTCATGAATGAAAACACTACATCAATGACTGAAGTAGCCTTTAAGTTCTGAGCGAACCTTACTATAGCGCAACAAACTGGTCCTCAGGGTCTCAGGCCTGAAAGTGGCATTGAAACCAATTTCAGGTTTTACAGGAAAGTTCCAATCACTAAGAAAAACCCATTAAGGGTGTCGGCATAGCGGCTGAATGGTTGAGTATAAGAGACATGCTCTCAAATGGGATTGCCGTGCCACTCGCCCTCGGCACAATATCGTCCACTTTCCCCGGAGACAACCTGACAGTAATGATGGACAGGTGAAATTGACCTGTGAGCTTAGGAACGGTGGCATCTCGTTTTATACAGTTTAGATGCCTGCTGTGGCTTCCTGCGTTTCGGTAGTTTAGCAAGAGATGGGAAGCAAAAAAGATAGAAAGAAAAGAAACAGTAGGGGGGAAGGCAAGCTGATGAGTGGGAGGAAGACGAAAGATTTTCTTTCTTAGTTGTAAAACTGCATAAAATGAACCCGCCAAGGATTTTCTATCTCTCTAGTGACAAGAATAATGAGCCGAGTTTTTATTTTCTAGTTGAAAGGCTTCTTTCTTGTGCGGGAGAATGTATAATATCAGATTTGTTCTGCATTCTGGCCAACATATTACAGGAATAGTTCATCCAAAAAATGACAATTCATCACTTACTCACCCTTAATGTCTTTCTGTATGACTTACTTCCTTTTGTGGAGCACAAAAGGAGATATTTTTTCTGCATAATAAAAGTAAATGGTGGCCACAGCAGTCAAGCAAGATTTTTAAGGCAAGAACAGAAAAGGTCATGTTTTAAATCTGATTCAAAATCTAATTCAAATAAGAAAAAGTTTTGGTATTTTTGTTACCTTAATGTCAGAATCCCAAATGTTGCCAATAATATAATCTGTAATGAATACATCTGAATGAAATGAGAAAAATGCTAAATCTTGAGCATTTTTAACAGTGATCCCAGACTTCTGGATTGTATTGTCTACAGAAATTGAATATCAGTGTACAATAAGGTACCATACTTCAATTAATATGAATTAAAAATAATTTTTAAGCATGTATTATTCTCAGTTAATGTTGACTTTGTCACTTTCACATTACCTAACAATTAAAAGTTATAATTCTATTAACTAACATTAACAAAGATTAATAAATACTGTAAAAAAAAAAATAATTGCGTTCACTAAAATTGACTAACAACGAGCATTAACTAACATTAAATAATGGGACCTTATTGTAAAGAGTCGTTGAAATCTCTAGTACTTTAAAATTTTTAATAACTTTTTCATGTCTGGAAAAACTATTTAAAAGTCCCTGATATTTTCATGATAACACGAAAATATTTATACTGGAACACAATCATTTCAAAATATAATCTTCCCATATTTGCAACTGACTCCCTCCCATTAACTTTCATTTCAGGGAGTGATGGGATGATATCTCAGATGTTCAATTACCAAGTGATCCATCACAGCATCTATCATGCCGTGGAAAATGAATCATAGCTGCTGGATTTATACTGGCCTCACTTGGCATCCTCCCATCACCTGGTTTCCCCCATCATCAGATAGATTAGATCTGCCAAGATCCACCGCTGGCACCACAAGACACCAGATCAGACAGCCCTGACTGAGAGCTGTGCGGTAAACATGGCTTGTTGTCTGGAGGGTTAAGGAAATAAATTGACGGCAAAAGTCTGCTGTCAGAACTCACTGTGCAGAGGGGAAAAGTAACTGTAGGAAATGAATGACCTTTGTCAACAAAACCGACTTGATCTCAGCTGTGAGATGTTATTTATTACGGAAGGTCTTGATAACACTCTGATGAATTTTAGCAATAATTCCAATTGATTTCGATTCATTCATGCTGTGGTGCGGTTAGAATAAGTCAAAGTCTTGAATTACGGTTCTGAAAAGGTCACTGTGATGAATGCTAATTGGCCATGTCAACAAATTTGAGCTATGAGACTAAAACTTTTGACATAAGCAACTCAAGCTAGTATGCTAGTATTTTGACATACATTTAAATTTGCTAGATGCTAACACTCAGAACAGATCTGAACATTAGTAGGCTATCTAGCTAAAAAAGTCACTCGCCTTCATAATATAACTTAGACAATTACACATTTCTAGCATGCATCTAGCTAAAATCTAACATTTAACTAAATTCCTTTCATTTTCATTTTTTCTTAAAAGAAATACATTTAGCTAGATGCTAATGTGTGTATATACAGGTATGAAATCTAACACAGCTTCAGTGTTAATATTTAAACATACTATCATCTAGCTTTAATTTAATCTATCTTTAATATTCAATATTTCTTAACTTTGAAGTTCATGCATTAGTCACAAGCTCTTTCTTTTGTTGTGCAAGAAAAAAAAGCATCCAAAGATGCATGGGCTCACATGGGCTCCTTGCTGATATAATTTTAACATACTATCGTTTATAATCCACAAATTCTAAACCTGCATACTATTTAGAACAGATAGTATACAAATTAGAATGCAAGCCTAGGTGAGTGAGAGAGAGAGAGAGAGAGAGAGAGAGAGAGTGAGTGAGAAGTCTCAGTTTTTCCCTTTGAAACTCAATAGAGCTAAACGATACTGCTGAATACAGTAGCAGCCACATAAAGTGTCAATATACTACTTCCACTTACAATAATAACTGTAAAATGAGTCAAACGTGTTGCAGTTATGATCGAAGTGTCATAGAAAAATACTCTAATTTTAGCTATGTTACCAGAGGGCAGGGGAGAGGTGAAGGTCATGTTTCACATTGATTTCTAAAGAAGCATGTAAAATGTGTCCCACCACACCATGGCTATTTGAGAAAAATGTCAGGGCTCAGACAGTCCTCAGGCAAAATCTGTTGGAAATCTCTTATAAATGCATTATTTAACCCTTAGGGGCAGAGACGGCCAGTTTAAACCAGACGGAGAGACAAAACTGTCAGCTTTCTGTCAGCACATTGAGATAAAATACACCTAATCGATTTTAGAAATATCTAGAGATTACAGAGCTCCTCGGTAATTTTAGTAGGCTACAAACAAATATAAGTAAGCTATCTTACAACAAAACGCATTGGCTATGCGACTAGTGACATTTACACAAAAGAAGCTGCACCAAATACGAAAAAAAAGTGGCTCACTGTTAGCTGGCGATAACCCCAGTTGTGCCCACTGCAAATATTTAAACCAAGCACATTAAAATAGCTCAGTTTAGCTTGTTTTCTTTACTAGCCTGATGGCCTTGGAGTGCCCCCATGCTGTTTGGTTTTATTTTAGAAGTGTTTAGATATGGCTGAGGCAGCTGCCAAGCTCTTTCAGTCTTTGGAAGCTTCCAGAATGCCTAGCCAACCACCTAGCTTTGAAAATGCACCACTTGCTGAGTAAAGGTGGCAAGCTGCCATTTATGACTTGATAAAACTTGGCTTAATAGGAAAAGTCATATATTTATGGATTTAGGCTAAGCACATTTGCGTGTGTGGAATGCTAACTGTAAATGAGGATACTGAGGCAGCATACAGAATTGTTAAATCACAACACAGACGGGTATTAGCTTGAAAGACCTATAAATTGCTATGCTAAGCTTAATAGCTGGCCTGTCAGACTTACACTGAGCAAAATTTCTTCCATCTCATTGTCTGCACAACTCAAAATGTCACCAGGCTCAGAAGCAATGGGCGTAATTACCAAACTCAAAAAGACAAATCGCTAAATAATAGCAAGAGTGAGGCAAGGAAAGGCCGTGTGTCCATCAGGGACTACAGGCTGCAATTTCAAAATCGATTCACTCCCACAAAAGACTAGCGGCTATCCTATGACGTCAGGCCTTGGGAATAATAGCCTCATCTCTACTTGATGAATGTGTCAGCACTTGAAGCACGGTGGGGAAACAATGATGAAGCTTCCTCTCAGCAAGGAGAAATGTACAGAAACACTGTGAAAGAGATGAGAACGATTGCTAAGGTGTTACGCCCTGTAACAGACGCTTACCACCCACTCAAGTCTTGAATAATTTAAATTGAACAAAAGCTCTGCCTGTTGTGAAAGGAAAGATAAAACGACTATTCCAGTCAGGGATATATCACTTTAACATTGAGGTCAGGGAATAGTCAGAATCCCCATTTGAACCTTTAAAAATACCCAGCAATGTAGCAAAAATGGCATTTGTATTGTTTATCCAAGATAAGATGCAAAAGCTAACGTTTTGCTAAAGATAAGACTGGAATTACTACACCTTTCCTCTCTCTCGCTATCCAGCCAGAACAAGTGATAACACACATCTGTCTACATGCACCGTCTCCTCAGATCTGCAAGCCCTGAGCAGACAGAAGTGGGGTACCTGTTTACTTATAAATTGGATATCGGTCAATGCTAGTAGAAACAGTATGTAAGGCAGAAATAGCTATACTCTCAATATCCTCTGCTGTGCTTTTCCACTGTTCAGTGTTCTTTCCCAATATTGTTTCTGTCAACAATAGTGTGGTTGAGTCAAAGGAGTAGTTCACCCAGAAATCACCATTATGTCATTCCAATCAAGTGTAACTTATTTTCTTTTCAATATAATAAAAGTGAAGGGCTGAGGCCTTTCATATCATAAAATATTTCCAGAGATTTCCTTTCATTTAAGAAAGCCATAAAGGGTTTGGAACAACATGAGAAAAAGGGGTGAGTAAAAGATGACAGAATTTTCATTTTTAGATCAGCTAATCCTTTAAGGACTCCAAAGAGTTTATATTGCTGGACATTGTGTAGATTAAACAGAGGCAGCTTGTACATTACCAGCCCTGGACATCCTGTGCCCAGTGATATAAAACTAATACAAGCACAATCTTTCTTTCAGTCAGAATTTGAGAGAGCCAAGCAAGGTTCTGGATGCTGTACTTGCAGGTTTCCACAGCTGTACAGATAAGAAAGGCAGCAGAGAGCAGCTAAGTGCACTCTCATCAGAATTAGCCGCAAGCATTAATAAGAGAAAACGCAGATAAGCAGGGCTGCATAAAAACGAGTTTAAATCAAATACTTTGTGGACAAATTTCTAATAGCTATCCATTTAGGACAAGGGCATCTACTGCATTCAAAAAGCAAACACAACCACACTAGTTTTTAAACTATGCAGTTCAGACAAGCCAACACACACAGAAGCTTACCATCATCAGTTCCTTCTGAAAGGATTTTTTCTCCTTTGTCTCCATATTGAGGCAATCTTCCTTTAGTTTCTCCAACACTGAGGCAACCCTCTCTGGCTCACTATCCAGCTCTGCTCTGCAAAAATATGTCAAAGGAAGATTCACATAGCCCAGAGCATCAGCAAATGCTCGCCAGTTTCCCAGATTTTCCATAAGTATTGTCCTCACAGAGGCGTAAATGTAAGTGAGAAACTTGCAGGGCTTCAGGATTTGTTCCATCAGCATTGTGGTTGTAAGATCCGGCCCACAAAAGTAAATAGGCTTGACCTTTCCCAAGACAAGCACATTTTTTACATGTACAAGCCCAATCTTTCCCTGATAGTATCCAATGTACCACTCTTTGGTCCACAGTTGTCCTTTGAGTTTAATCTTCTCCTCACTGAGTAGGGCGACGATATCCCCTTTTTTGTATTCCAGCAAGTACTGATTCTTGGTCTGTCTGATAACTGTTTTGATCAGTTTGCCAAATTTTAAGTTGGTAATGCAGCGCTCTTGAAACTGTGGGTATTTGGTGGTGATGGCCAGAGGAGACAAAATAATTTTATCAACTTCCTTTTTCTTTAGGAATCGCCTCTGGCCGTTGTTCCGTATCCCTGTTTTAGGTGGCGGCTGTGGTGTCTGAACACAAAATTGTGCAAGGATGCAATCCTGATCATCTTTTACCTGGACACGTAACGTGAAGTCAGAAATCTCATCTGCATTCCGAGACGTAATCATGTAGATGAGCCGACTCACCTTGCCTAGTTTGATCTGAAACCCACGAACAACCCTAGCCTGATCATTTGCCTTGACCTCATAATTTGACATGTTGGAGTACATACCTATCTGCAAGTCCTGTGGTCTGCCAAGGATAAATTGGTGCTTCCCCCACAGTTGTAGGGCAACAGGAGGGGCAGACTTTGCTTGTTTCCCAACTTCACTAACTAGAAGAGTCTTGGGGGCACAGTCATGGCCAAAAATGGCCACCACAGTCTTAAAAGATGGATGAATGTGTTTGGGCCCATAGAGACCCAGGGTAACTTTCTTCATCATATGATCCCAAACAGTTGAATTGAAGGAAATATGTTGGGTCTGGACAATAACTGCTACATACATGCAGGGCTCCAAGTTGTCCAGCTGAACCTGAATTGTATCACCATAAATGTATGCTTGTGGAACAGGAGAGTAAGGACCCTCTTTGCAATCACTTCTTACACACAAAACTGCCGCCATTTGACTTTCTGTCTTAGTTGCAACGGATACCTTCATCTCTAAGGTAATGAATGACTTTATCTCCATGTTGCTCAGTTTGATTTCAACCACTGGACTGACAGTCGAGCATCTGTCATTGTTTAGCTCCAAGGGAGGATCTAGTAGAGCCTTCATAGAGATTTGCTGAGTGTCTCCCACTGCAACATGGCCTTCAGGAACATGAATACTGATATTCGTATCTGGTAGCTGGACTGCCCCTCCACAGCTGTCCAATTTGCAAACAATGTTGGTCTCTACTGGTTGTGTTTGACCCCAGCCTGGGTTCTGCCCAAGGGACTCAAGGTCATGGCAAGATCGTGCCAACTTTCGGTGGTTTAGCCATGCTGTCCTAAAGTCCTCTCTGTTCTGAAATTGCTCCGGTGAGGGAGCTTTAAGCCCTGTAAAAAACCCTGATGAAGGCAATGGAGGATTTGACTGAGATTGTAAAATAGATAACTCTGATAAACTGTAAGATCTCTTGCTTCGAAAAAAGGGATTGTCCTTGCGAAGCATCTGCAAGGCTTCAAAATCAGCGCTGGTGGATGTTCCATCAAAGACACTATTGCTGTACCCTTTTGTGTTGCTGGTGGTGGAGATGGGGGCTGAAGGCAAGTCAAAGAAAAGCAAATCCATGCTGTTACATTGGTTCACCTTCTCATTGCTGTTCTGATCAAGAACATCATCCATGGACCCATTAAGGAATGGGTTGGTTGAGGAGAGCATGGAGAAGGGGTTGTTGTTGTCATAAGGCAGGGAGGGCTTCAGCGACACTCCAGTCCACTCCCCCAGCAGGTCCAGCTCTTTTGCTCCCTCCTCCGAGCAGTCCCCAAGATTGTCAATCATCCCACTGTCACTTAGAGATGAGTTCCTGTAGTTGATCGGCTGGACGTACGTCGAAGGGATGTATCCCATTTCTCGGTTGTTGTGGGCGTACCACCATTCCCCACCAGACGTGTCCAGCACATAGAGATGATCCCCTTTGGAGAACTTCAGAGTGGTAAAACTGGATGGAGAGTAATCCTTTATGGCGACCACTTCCCGTGCAGTTCCAAACGATGTTGAGGGGGCCAAACGCAAGGCACTGGGAGAAGGCACTGTAGAGACAAACACATTAATAAGAATTGCTGATTTATAATGAATATGGCACAACCAAATCAATTGTTCTGCAGTGTGTTCGCAGTACAATAAACTGACCTTTGACATCTATGAGACTCGCCTCAGTCACTCCTTCATCAAGGTCAATAAGCGTGCCCTCTGATTTACATCTAGGGAGCACATTGTTGTTGTTGGTTACTCTGATCCTGTGGGCGGCCATCTTGCATTGGTTATGCTATTTCACCATTGTTCCAAACCTGACAATCAAACACTGGCAGTTTTCCATTTTTTCCTGCTGGGAAAACAAAAAGACAGGGACAGTCTTGATTAGCTTTGTGTGGCAGGACAAACGCATGATGCACAGAGAATAATGCGACAAGCTAGAGATAAGTATGGTATGGCTAAAGGGACAAACTGGGACAATATGTAACTCAAATGTACTGCATGAGATTAATAGATCTTTAAATTTGATTACTTTTAACCTTTTGAGTGGTACGGTCCCACATATGGGGGTTTACGCATTGTTGTCCATTTAGAAGTTAAGTCAGAAACTGTTGGCTTAGAAGTCAAGAAAATCTATTTCCAGATGCTGGTGAATTCTGAACGTCTCAAGTATGAATAATGCTCTTTGTTCATTTTATAACATTCACTCTTGTCACTAAACTAAGTTTAACTGAAGGAATATATGACCAAGGGATGACAATTAGGGAAAATCCAGCAGAGGTTACTACAATCAATAAGGCATCTTCAGCCATATCAAGGTGCTGTCATCCTCTGAAATGACCATGTGTTCCATCTATGACCTTCACTTCAACTTTTACTTAATCTCTAAAAAAAAAACTTAGTGACCTCTCACTGCTAACAGAACATAAAGCTAGCATGAAATCAAAATGTACCCAATTTACTTAATGCACATTCCTGGTCTCCTTGTGGATGTTGCTCCAAACAACAAAAAACACATCAAAGTCTTTTATCAAAATGTAATGCCTTGCTGCATTTCTGAGACAACATTTCTTTTTAGCTACTGTCACTAATCCCTCTTTTCTCACAATTGTTTTCACCTTGAATATTGTTTCAGTAAAATACACTATAATTTACTTTAGCACAAAAGGTATTTGGTCTGCATAAGGCTTTATGGATCAGTGTTATTACACAGTGTGCACATTTACTTTAGACTGAAAGTCACACTACCACAAACCAAGTAATAAAATTGCCATTTACAAAATGAATAAATCTAAGGTATCTCTCCCTGCTGGAAACAACAACAATGTAAAACGTGCTTTTAATTTATAGACATGATATCTGGATGAAACTGTCTTTTATCACGGTTAGAGCGTTTGATTTGCCGGGTCCTAAAAGAAAGATATCAAAGCATATCAAAGGACACCTTGAACTAAAAATCACATGCATATGGTGCAGCAGGGGTTCCTTCAATTAAACAAACTAAAACACCTGCTGGGTGATGAACATGAATAAATACCATCCTAAAAGTGAATATATTACTTTTTGTGTCAGCATGGTTCCATTTAGAGAAACAAAAAAAAGCACCAACTTTTTGCAAACTCCTGTAGCGGTTTATAAAATGATCAATTTTTACACCTTGTTGTGAATTAGGTGTGTTATTTTTTCCGTTATGATTTATGCTCTCTTAAGGTGAGCAACAGTTTGGCTTTGAGGGGGAGGAAACAGACTCAATTTCCATGCATGATTGCCTCAACTTCTGTCTGAGACGATGAGCGCTATTAATCTGCGCTTGACGTGACAAACATGCAAAACAACACAGAGATGTAAAACAAGCTATAATTAGTTGGACTAAATAATCACAGAAGCATGAAACGAATATCAAACGAGACCAAAGGGCCAAGTAACTCAGAGTAGCTGATAATAATTTAATTTCTACACAACAATTTAACATAGGACGCCATTAATGAGGTTTGAAATGACATGATGGTCTTTGTACAGAAAAGCTGTACTTGGATGAATGCAATGCAACATTTTGTTGAAAGAAGTTGAAAGATGAAGGCCTTGGAAGGACCTTTCATGTCTGCTACTTAAAGGCTTGATGAACCCTTCAAAAGAAGGTAAGCATCTTTGGCATGCTTATGTTTTAAAAGCCTTTCACACAAAAGACTCATGGAAGGATGTATTCCCTTTTAAATGTCCATTTCTTTTTTTCTACATTTAATAGATGCTGAAGTAGGTCAGCAATACCACTTGCCTCCGTTCCATTTAGTCCAACCCTCAAACAATCCTTCCTCATGCTTTTATTTTATTCATAATTCAGGCTATCAGAAGTTGGAGAAAGTGCATTGCTGGAAAAAAATGAAACTGTAAAATTACAGCACTGACCTCCCTCGGCTCTATCAGCTCTCTCTCTCTGGAGAAGTGCTTCAAGGTCTACGGTTCTTCTAACGTTAGGAACACCTAAAAAATAAGGTCTCATTTTAAACTCACTGGCACGGTTGGATGTGTCAATGGTGGTATTAGGAGGCAGAGGAAGAGCAATTGATGGATTAGAAACCTAGAGGTCTGACAAGGATGTAATCATGGTTTCTGATAACAGCACCTGGGGCACTCCAAAGACTGAAGACTAGTGTCTCCTTCACATAATCCCTCTGTATCCCCCTATCCTCTTTTCTTTATTGTCTATTTTCAGACTCCAGTGATAAAGCTATTTAGTCATTGATCTGTCAACCTCAGCTTCAAATTGTAAGTGTGCGATATCATTGAACGAATGCTTTTGAATTTTTTTTTTTTTTTGGGTGGTAACAGGTCTCCGTTTTTAACAAGACATAATGTTGTTCAAGTAACTAGCTATAAACATGGCTAGTTTAGCAAAATTCTATTCTAATCGTTGAAATAATCGTAGATGAATGGTTTATACAAATAGCTGATAGAGCGCCTCTTGTGGCAATGCTGAGAATGCAATGCATTATGAAAAGCATTTGAAAGATGTACTCACACTTACATTTCTTTGGCAAAATTTTGTAGGAAATATCCAGTCATTTAACTAGTGAATCCACTCAATCTGGAGTGTTACGTGAGGGCAAAAAAAAAGAAGTAAATCTTGCAAATTCGTCACAGAGACCAACTTAAAGTTTTTGGATTTGAAAATGATTTAAAGCAGATTTACACCTTTTTCACCAACAACATCTCAATGAAATGTTGCTAATGTGACCACACCTTTACACATTTCACAATATGGTAACAAAAATGTTTTTGTTTTGCTAGAAATATTAGTAATTACACATCTTTTTGGTTACAAAAACGCAATGTTGTAAAAGTTTTTTTTTTTTTTTCAAAAAGTCAGAAACACACATATATATAGATTGTTTGCATATGACGTCATTTATGTGGCGCAAAATGCAGCTGGAGGGCAGGAAGTTATTTTTTCTCCATAAGAATCAGTAGCAGAAACTCAAGATGCCTGTGTTTTGCGTTGTTTATGGATGCTCAAATCATTTATCGTCTACGAAAATGTGTTGTTTATAAGGGGGGAAAAGTCAAGAAATTGACTGAAAAAACGCTCGGATAATGCTTGTGTGTGCAAATGGTTAATATAAGTTATAATAATAATATATATTCAGCGTGAGACAGTCAGAATTTGCTTAATGCTAAACGCCACACCTAGACACGATGTAAATAAGATATTATTTGCACTTCATTGATTATAACGGAACATTGCGAGATTGCAATAAATTGAAGTGAGTGACAACTTTCTAGTGATTATATAGAAGCGCTATTTAGTTGCTGTCTAGGCTGAAAACAATTCAGAATTTGAATAAGTTTTGCTTTGCGTGTTGCTAACAGGACCAACGTACACAAACACTGTATGCAGCAAAGTGTCAGGAGTGACTGAAAAAGACAACGGATGAGATGGAGGAACATCCGTACTGTACTGGTTTAGGCGCTATAACAAGAAAGGTATAAACAGAAAAACACAATGTTACATGATCCTTATTTTATAAAGAGGAGCGATTTTTGAACTAAATTGAAATACTTGCATGCCCCTGAAGCAGTGGATATAGGCTAAGAAACTTATCCTGACTGCAAACAAGCTATTTCGAAAGTGAATCTCGTATATGAGGGATGTGGGATATCAACTCCTGAAACTTTGCTGCATGCAGGGTTTGTGGCCGTGGGTCCTGTTAGCAGCACAAAAACAAATTTTATTTAAATTCTGATTTGATTATAGCCTAGAAAACGAGCAAATAGCGCTTCCATGTAATCAGTAATGCTGTTTATCGCAATCTCACGGTTCCTTTATAATCAGTGAAGCTCTCTGAACTGCAAATAATATCTTATTTACATCGTGTCTACGTGTGACATTTAGCACTGAGTGAATTTGGACTGGGTCACCTTGTATCTATTTATATATGCCTTTATTAATATATTATTATATCTTATATTAACCATTTGCACACATGCGCATTATCCAATCGGCTCCTGCCGATCGCAGACGCAGGTTTACAAGCCACTTTTTCCTGCGTTTTTCAGTCAATTTCTTGACTTTCCCCCCTTATGAACAACACATTTTCGTACACTTGTGTTTTCTCCGTTTGACCGATTTGAGCATTCATAAACAACGCAAAACACAGGCAACTTTAGTTTCTACTACTGATTCCTATGGAGAAAAAAAATCACTTCCTGCCCTCCAGCTCCATTTCGCGCGTCATCAGAATCACGTGTTTGCAAACAACCTATTGTCGGTTCTATTAACAGTTCTAAAACACTTTTTTTTTTCCCGACAAAATGGCACAATGTAGTACTTTTGTCGCCTCTGGCTTGCTTAGTTGGGGACACTTAATTTCTAGTGATAATCGTCGACTTGATTGCACAGATACTTCAACAACGAAATGCCTTTAACTGAAAATTGAGTGTTTAATCTTGTCATTTTACATTATTGACACTATTTTCCTATTTGATACTGTAAAGTGCTTTGACACAATTTGTATTGTTAAAAGCACTATATAAATAAAGGTGACTTGACTTAAAGTATTCAGTGTTGATTTGCACTCCAAGAACTGCTAACAGAACTGAAACAGAACCTTAACACACAAACATCAGCCATTACATGCAACTTTTCAGTGACAAAAATGCAATGTGTTAACATTAAAAAAAAAAAAACATAGACAAATGATTTTGGTTCCATTAACAGTTTTAAAACCCTTTTTTCCCAACAAAATGGCACAATCTTAACACTTTTAAAGTATTCAGTGTTGTTTTGCACTGCAAGAACTGTTAACAGAATTGAAATCAGAAACAGAAACACACAAACATTAGCAAGCTTTTCAGATATAAAAAGGCAACTTTTTAACATTAAAAGCACGAAAGACAAAAAAAAAAAAAACTCAATACTTCCTCAAAAATTTTGTGAGAACTGTTAATGGAACTTGAATAAGAAAATGAATATATATATATATATATATATATATATATATATATATATATATATATATATATATATATATATATATATATATATATATATTTTTTTTTTTTTTTTTTTTTTTTTTTTTTTTAAAGATGATTTTGGTTCCATTAGCAGTTCTAAAACACTTATTTTCCACCAACATGGACAGAATGATATAATGCAACTCAAAACAACGCTCAATACTTCCCCAAAACACTACAAGGACGGTTAATGGACCTGGAATGGAAAACTAAACCCCGCTATTCCCATATAGCAATATCCCTGTAATATTCAGCAAGAGAGATGTTTCAAACCATCCGTCGACAACATGAAACACTGGTAATCCACGACTCTCGGGTGTCCCATAAGACATGAGAACTCTTATCTCGGATGTGGCACGTAACTCACAGAAGATGAGTGGAAAGCACTTCAAGCTGGAGGCCAGGGAATTTAGATGCTCTTAGATACATTGTTAGCTCTGCGGAAACCTCGCGAGTTGAAATTCAAGCACTCCTCCTTAATCATCGTCCTTCAGACAGCTTCATACAGATAAAGCACAGTGTTTGGCTGAATTAATTAATTCAAACAGAGCAGCATTACCACATCCATATAAAACCGATCCTTCCGCCCTGCGTTAAAACACCTGTCATTTCAAATGAATTATTATAATTACATTTCCAAAACGTGGCATTGGGGCAATAACTGAGATAACGTGGCACATTATGGCCTGTGGTTATAAAATTTTATTATTAGTTCCAATGATGATATGAAAGAGTTTTATATTACTTTGACAAGCTAATTGGGTGAGGAAGGCGAGTGGGATTTCCGCCAACAGCACATCACATGGTAAATATGACCACCTCGTATATAAATGACCCTTCTGCAGAGGACGAAGCAATTTCTCCCTCCACTACCCTGCAGTCCATACTTCACCGCTGACTCTAAAACAAAAGGTTTACTCAGGTAAAGTGCAGGGGGGTGTGGGTGGAAGATAATATTTCAAAGAGCCCATAAGAGGTTAATTTCTGGAGTCCATTAAATGGCCGACTTCATTTATCGTCTCGATGTGAATAGGTCATTCGACCTGACAAGACTCAGCTACTGCAAATGAGACTGACATTACAAGCCTTTTTAATCAAACATATTTCTCAGAGAGAGAAACAAAATAAAATATTTTTGACTAAGGATGAGTCGAGTGAATGAACAAACAAACAACAACCAATAAATCAATCAATCAATACAATTAGTAAGGCTGACAATTTTTTTATAGACTGTTTTATATACATACACCCCTTTAAAAGAAAAATAATAGTGCCATATAAAATATGCTTTACATTATTTATGTAGCATTTTCATGTAAACATTATAAAACATGTAAACATTCATTATATTTTGTAATGGTCATTTAAATCTGAATAATTTTCAAATTGTTTGTCATAAAGCATATCTCAGGAAAATGTTATGGGGTTTCAAATGCAAATATGACTTCCTGTTATGAAACAAGACATAATTTCATACATGTCCACTGTAGAGGACACCAGGACTAAAAGCATGTTTATTATACATTTTGGGAGACAACAATTGAATAGAAAAATAAATTATATATCAATATTCTTATGAAATATTAGATATTATTATGAAAATCTGGACAATTATTACTCCCATTGTGCCCATTCTTTTTTCAACATGCTGTCCACACATTAATATGCAAATTAGATACAGTGTATAGATACACTGCGTTTAATGGGAAAACCAGTTTATGGAAATTGTTATATATTTTATAACATTGTTGAGAATCATCCTTAAACAAGGTTTGGTATAAATAATCCTGAAACCTAAAAATTGATTGGTGATTAAAAAAATAAATTGCATTGCTTTAGCCTTTTTGATGTCTATTCCTGACATTTTATTTTTTTTAGAAAACCTGAGTTTGGGGGTGCTCTCAGAAGGATATATATACATATACACAGTCATGGACAAAAATACTGGCACCCTTGGTAAATATGATCAAAGAAGGCTGTGAAAATTAATCTGTATCGTTAATCCTTTTGATCTTTTATTTAAAATTTCACAAAAATCTAACCTTTGATTGGATAATAAGAATTTAAAATGGGGGGAAATATCATTATGAAATAAATGTTTTTTCTCTAATACACATTGACCACAATTAACGGCACCCTTTTATTCAATACTTTTTGAAACCTCCATTTGCCAGTTTAACAGCTCTACATTTTCTCCTATAATGCCTGATGAGGTTAGAGAACACCTGACAAGAGATCAGAGACCATTCCTTCATCCAGAATCACTCCAGACCCTTTAGATTCCCAGCTCAATTCACCCCACTCATTTTCTACAGGGTTCAGGTCAGAGGACTGGAATGGCCAGCAGAAGCTTGGTTTTGTGTTCAGTGGCCCATTTTTGTGTTGTTTTTGAGGTTTGTGTTTGGATTATTGTATGGTTGGAAGATCCAAACATGGCCCATTATAAGATTTCTAACAGAGTCAGTCACTCATTGATTTTTATCTGTTGGTATTTAATTGAGTCCATGTTGCCATGTGTCTAAACAAAATGTCCAGGACCTCAAGCAGAAATATAGGCCCACAACATCAAAAATACAGCAGTATATTTCATTGTATTCATGGGGTACTTTTTATCCCTGTGTTCACCAAACCCATCTTGAGTGTTTGCTGCTAAAAAGCTCATATTTTAGTTTAATCTAGACTATAGAAGCCAGTCCCATTTGAAGTTCCAGTCCTGTCTGATAACTGAATATCCTGGAGTTTGGTTTTGGTGACATTATGCACATGTGTATTACATGTTCAGTCTATAGGTATGTGTGCATGCAAATACTGGCTGACTTGTATAATACAGTGTTTTTAGTTTTCAATTAATTTTTGGTAGATTTTGTCATCTGTATGCAAAACTTTACAAAAATGTTTCCATTTATCCGAGACTCAACTATTTTCTGCAATTCTTCAGCTGTGGTCCTTGGAGAGTCTTTAGCCACTCAAACTCTCCTTCTCACTGTGCATTAGGACGATATAGACACATGTCCTCTTCCAGGCAATTTTGGAACATTTTATGTTGATTGGAAATTCTTAATTATTGCCCTGATGGTGGAAATGGGAATTTTTACTGCTCTAGCTCTTTTCTTAAAGCCACTTCACTAATTTGTGAAGCTCAATTATCTTTTGCTGCAGATCAGAAATATATTCTATGTTGTTTCTCATTGTGATGGATGATTAAGGGAATTTGGGTTTTGTTTTCCCTCCTATTTATATTTCAGTGAAACAGGAAGTCATGGCTGGATAATTTCATGTTCATAATCACTCTGGAGTGCTCAAAATTGTGAATATGAATGGGAATATACTTCAGAGATGTTTTACTCATAAGAATTTCTAGGGGTGCCAATAATTGTGTCCAACGTGTATTTGAGAAAAACATTTATTTCATAATGATATTTCCCCCCATTTTAAATTCTTATTATCCAAAGAATGGTTGGATTTTTGTGATTTTTTTAAAATAAAAGTTCAAAAGGATTAACAATGCAGATTCATTTTCATAGCCTTCTTTGATCATATTTACCAAGGGTGCCGATATTTTTGGCCATGACTGTATATGCAAAATATATTTATATGCAAAATAAATACAATTATATATGGACTTAGGAAAGGTTGCAAGCCAAATTCAACCCCGTGCCACACGTACAAATACCTTACAGTTGTCTCATTGTGCCGAAGCATTATTTCTGGTGCACAGCAAGTCAAAGGAGAACACATCATATTGTTGTTTCAATTACATTCAGAATTTAATTTGCATACATGAATACTCAAAAAGAAACAATTCAAGGCCAGTGAATTGTGTTCCCAAATGTACCTCTCCAAAGGCAGAAGAAAATGATGCCAGATTTCATTTCTGTTGGGAGGTCTGGATTAGCCGAGGCTTAAACAAAGTCCTCTGTAAATGAACTGTGTTGTTTTGCATCAGGTCGGGCCTTTCTCTCAAGAAACGTTCTACATAACAATGAAGACTTGCTCACCCCCGTCCATCTTCACAAACCAAACCAAACACTCCGAAAGACATATAAAGCCCAGCACGTTCAACGTAAGCCAGTGAAGATTTACCTCAGGAGTCACGCCGACTGACAACGAGACTTTCAGGGGCGTTTAGGGGGATTACAAGGACTGAATTTGTGCCGACTCCCCATTAATTATGAAACACAATGCAACACTATTGTGCTTGTGGAAACTGATGACGATTGTGGTTTTTGAGGTTTGTTCCATTCCTCAGGGAGAAAGAACAGTCATAAGACGTGGACTGCAACGCTGCAGAAGTCATGCTTTCGGCCGATAAAAGTCAAATTCAGGAGATCTGCTAATGATTAAAGTGTCGCTGTAAGTACTGTATATCTGCCAACAATCATTTGTTCACATTTTTGCTTATATGTTAGGCCTAAAATATACTATGAATGCAAACTTTTCTAGCTACACAAGCTCAGTTTCATGCTTCAGACTGTAATTTATAACAGGTAGGGCTGCACAAAATCTAAATGTAATTATTATTATTATAATAAGGTGTTTATCATGTGAAACACAACTTGTGATAAACACCTTATTATAATTGTAATGAGAAGTGATTATCAAGTAAAGAGAAAATTTCAGGTCTCCCTGCAGTTTTTTGAAAAATGTTTGATGGTTAAATGTAAATTAAGCGATTAAGACAACCATAAATATGAATATTGTCATTTTAAATTTGTAAATGTATTTTTTTTTTCAGAGAAATATTATAAGAGTAAGTATACTTTTATTGAGTAGTAATAGTAGTAAAATTAGTAGCAATAAAACCTTACTGATGTATGATCATAAAATTTTCACAAAATTGTGCAACTGTTGCAGAACAAATCTGTTTTTTCTTCGCAAATCACAAAAAATAAAATATGGGATAAAATAAATAATGTTAATAATGACCAACATCATTTAGTAATAATTATACTATAATAATATTAATTTTATTTCTTTATTTTGTCAATTTTAATAAAAAAATAAAACTGTTACTAAAATATTTATTTTTAATATCATTAAAAAATAATTAAATTTAAAAAATGAATAACTTTATTATTATTATTATTATTATTATTATTATTATTATTTAAACTAAATTATGTATACATATTTGTATATTTTAGATTAAAACATTTTTGTTTTATATTAATATTTAATAACGTAAATGTTACTAAATTATTTTAAATTTAACACAATGATTAACCATATAAAATAATTCATATGGATTTTTTTTTTTCTACTTATAAATCATTCAGCCCTTAACAGGAAATTACATTCTCAGTGTTCGAAAATAGCGAGCCTTTGCGTATGTCGTCTTCTACAGTCAGTTTATCTTTTAGGCCAACTATTTTCAGGGCAGAGAAAACGTTTGAAGACAATATTGCGAAGAAAATTAACTAAAGTTAACGCCGAAGGCAGGCTAATTCAACTCTGGCTCAATTCAGTCAACAAAGAAAACAAATCTAGCCGAATGTTGGTGGACAGCTTAAAAAAAAAAAAATTGGTGTAGAAACAATTTTAACTCAGAAATTGCTAGTAAATTTCGCAATTAGTTACATAGAAACTGCAAGTAACGCACTGAATTGAAGTAGAAATATTTTTGCTTGTAAGACAATTCCAATAATCTTTGGTTTATTTACAACTTTGAAAAATAACTTTTTACACTGTAGTCAACCATCACAATCCATCCAGAACACACAATATATACACTCAACAAAACCAAACACTGTCGATATTTATGTTTGTGCACTTCATAGAGTATTCTTATAGTTTCTGGCTATATTTATTCTGGTAATTGGACATGAGACCCCCTACAGGATGTGATTTCTGTGTTTCAGCAAGCACATAATCATTTATTTTCTGAGTTTTCAATGGTGTGTTCATGTGCCTGGGAGAGAGTGAAGTCCTTGGTGGGAGGAGAAAGCCTGCAGAGACTAACCAGAGCAAAACCATGGAGTCAAACCTAATTATTACAGCACACACACACACACACATACACTTCTCTGGAGACCAGTGCTGACAGGAAGCCAGCATCCCAGCACATTCATCATTTAACATGTTCATGGAGCAATGGAATCATATTTTACATTACACACCAAATGTGGCCTGAAATTAAATAAAACCTGGAGCGCAGGATGTCTGTGTGTATTTTCTTGTGCGTGTCTGGTCTGTTTGGTTACTGGGGTGGTGCCGTTTTCACTTCAGATGTCTTGCATCACTCAAGCATGCAGATATTTCTCACCATTTCATGATGCAACCACTATTTGTGATAGGAAAATATCAAATACTGTGATAAAAAGTGTCAAATACTTTTCTATTAAAACAAAGTTCCTTTGTATTTTTAAGACATAGTTTTAGAGTGTCTTTTGGCATGTCTATGAAATATTACTAGGTTGAGAACAATCTAAGTGTTATTTTGAATATATAATTAATATATTATAGTAACATTTTATATTCATAGAAAATATAGCTAAATGATTTATAATTAATACAACTATTTTACAAAATAATTGTTGAAAAATTTAGTAATAATGAATTGAAAATGATTTTTATTTTATAGTAACAAATATTGATAAATAATTATATGAAATACAAATAACTTAATACAAATAATAATTACAATAAATGATTTGTAATATTTAAAATGTATACTGATATTATATTCGAATAATAAAACTGATACTAAATTATTTCCATTTTGCATAATTTACATAAAATAACTATATTAAATAATAACAACATAATTTACAATTTTTAATATTTTATATTAACATGTTTTTCCATCTTGAAATTATTTAACAATGAATATTGATATTTTAGTTTAATGAATTTGTCAGTAAATTATTTATGTGCAATGTAATTAACAAAATGTTATTAAATATAAATACTTCAGTTATAATTTATTAAATATTTTGTATTAATATATTGTACACACAGACATTTCAGTTATTATTTATTTTATATTCATATGTTTATGTTAATAGTCAATAATAAATTATTAAACAATATATACAATTATTATAAACGATAATAAAAATAAATTATTAATTACGAAGTAATATAATTATTTACCACAAAATAATAATAATTCTTATAGAAATATGAAATTTGTATGTCTCATATACATATATATATATATTTTTTATTATTTATTTATTTATTTATTTTATGCTGATGCAGATTATCTGTGAGAGTAAATTATCTTAACTAACAGCCACAATGACACACAAAAAAGGATAAAATGATAAGATTTATCAAAATCATGCAGCAACAGGAACACGAAGTGACAACGGTAATGAATTGGCCATCTGCACTTCTAGATATCGGCCGTTTAGAAATCTACAACAGTTGAGCACAAATTTGGACATTTAAACTCTGAGAGTCAAAAATAAATTCAGTTTATCAGTCTAGCATTAATGAAACTCAAGTTGACACTTCAATCTCTCAGTCATTCAGATAGAACCAAACGCCCAATTGGCTAAATTCCAAAACACCGACCAATCAGCCAATCAGATCCCTCGTCTCAGATATCAGACAGCCTGCATCTCAAATGCATGTATTGAACAATGCCTCTGCATTCAGTCAAAGTCTTTCTCAGATGCCAATACATTCCTTCTGGCTAGAAAACAGATGGAAGCGCAAAGGACAATGACAAGATTTTTCGATTAAATGAAAATCATTTCGAAATCGACTTTGAAGTTGAGCACTCCGAGGAATTTCTTCATTTCTGACTTTCAAAGTTGGTTTGCGGTGACTTTATGTATGAAACACTTCATTAAATGAGGCTTAAACACATGCTTGTTCTGGTCAGACATTCATTCAACAGCAAAAGCTTTCATTAACTAAATGAAGTATTATCAAAGCACAAAAATAACATTACATTTTTTTCACCTTACAAAAGTGTGAAAGAACTAATGTATTTGATTGCGACAATCTTCTAAATTAGGTTTAAGGGAAAATCTCTCAGAACCTAACCAGAAATTCATATTGACTTATTTTTTTATTTTTTATTTTTCTAATTATTATAAAAAAAAATAAAAAAAAAAAAAATAAATAAATAAATAAATATAAATAAATAACATAAATAGCTATCTAAATGTTTATATTTATTATTTATTGCAATTATTTTATATGTGAATACCCCAAAAATGTATATTAATTATATATATATATGTTAATAATAATAACAATTATGTTTAATAATAATATGTTAAATTGTTCCATATAATAATAATAATAATAATAATAATAACAACAACAAATTTTTTAATATACTTATTTTATTTATTAGATAATGCAGGTGAATATAATTAACATATAAAATAACTATAATGTATATATATATATATATATATATATATATATATATATATATATAATTATACAAATCATATTAATATACATTTTCTATTAATACTTAATAATAAATATTACTTAATTACTTTATTTATAACTATTTACCAAATAAAACAATTACATTAATACAATTTTTTTTTAGTAAAAACATTAATAAAACATTTAGCATTTTTTATTTTTATATATTAAATAACTGTGATAAAGATGCAGATTATTTATGATATTAAACTATAGTAACTAATAGCCACAAAAAGACAATAAGAAAAGCATAAATTATAAGATTCAAAGGCACATAAATAAGTTGGAAGTACTTAATGAAAACATTTTTAAACCAGGATTAAATGCAAATTTCTCACAACTTGTCCAGAACATCTCAACTGACAGAACACAAAACTAAAAATTATATTTTGCATACAAAAAATAAAAATAAAAACAATAAAATGATTTGGGAAGGGTCATGCATTTGCCTGGACGACGGCTCTGTTTACAGCAACAGGAAGTGGCCAAACTATGACAGGAAGTGCTCTGGAGAGACTGAGAGAGTAAAGGAGAAACAGCAAGAGAGGAAAAGAGAAAAAGAAAGAGAGGAAATGCTTTGCTGATGAGTAGCTTGCGTCCCTCCCATCTCCTCCTCCTGCTGTTCGGTGGATCTCAAGCCCTCCAGCTGGAAATCGGCTGCCACAGCCTGGAATTTAATATCATTCCTCAGCTGATAGAACATAAACAGCACAAGAATCTCACTCATAACCCTGAGCTTCCTCTGGGCCAAATATAGGAAGCAGAAACATTAAAAAGTGCAGACAAACTACTGATAGCAAGCACATGTCAGTCAGCTGAAGCAGTGATTGAGGTGAATCTATGGTGAAGATGCTCCTGTTTTACATGTAACAAACACATAACAACAGCAAACCTGTCACGTTTCATCCCAAACTATTTAAACGTATATCACTTTTAATATATATTATATATTAGTATTTATAATATATATTAGTATTTAACAGTGCTGAGCAACGCATCCAAACTTAAAGTTGTGTACATAATATGTGTGTACACTGTGTATATTTATTTTGTATATATTAATACAAACACATGCATGTAAATATTTAAGATAAATATGTTATGTTTATATATTAAATATATTTGTATAATATAAATTATATGATTAGAAATGTATACATGTAAATATTTTCAAAAAATATACTGTATGTGTGTGTCTTCATATATACATAATAAATATACACAGTACACACACACACACACATACATATATACATATATATATATATATATAAAAACAAAGAACTTTTATTTTGGATGTGATTAATCGCAAATAATCGTTGCCCAGCCCTAGTATTCTAGTATTTAATATATAACTTTTTAAGCTAAGAAAATTAGATCTAATTTTTGGATTATCTTTGCGCTATTTTAATGACAGTTGTGCATGTTTTCCACAAATGCTAAAAATAAAATAAAATAAAAAAATAAAATAAAATAAAATAAAATTCTGTTCAAGTGCAGGTTGCCATGAGATTATTATAATTTTATAGAATTGAATATTGTATGCATTATATCATTTTTAACTTTCACATTGTAAAAAGTAATAATATCAATAAAATATCTATCATTTTTTTTAACTTCATTATTTTACATTATTTGATAATCAGCACAAATTATACATATAACACAATACACATTTCACAATTTAAAATTGCAATTTAACCTGAAATAAATTAATATTAGCAAATATCATGAAAAAAAAAAAAAAAAAAAAATCACAAACATCTGGTTGAAAACCTAGGATTTTAAATATTTTACCCCAAATTATTATGAGAATTTTAGCAGAAAGCACGTTTAATTTTCTTGTTTGATAAATAAATAAAATAATATATATATATATATATATTTTTTTTCCAGCTAAATATAATTTATTTAATTTGATATTAGCAACAAAAAAAAAAAAACGGTTAAAAAAAAACTGTTCTCGACTCGTTTCATGCTTCATCTTGAACTAAAATGAACCAAGATGGCTAGTTTATATATAAACACATCTGTGGCCGATGAATCATCAGGAATCAGAGGGTTAGACAACAGGCTTAAATTCGAGCCCCAGACTGTTGAGCGTCTCATGTTTGAGTTCTAAAAACAAACCGCCCAGGTCTTGGTCCTGATCCCAGCTAAAGACACCCACTGATACCATCAACAATACGCTCCCTCATCCCGACGCACAGAAAAAGCAAAAGAGAGTATATAATTCTAGGCTCTTCGGAGTAATACCTACCCTTAGCTAAACTGAAACTAGCGGCTTTCTTTAAATATAGTATCATAACGCAAACCGTCTATAACAGTCATTCATATTGGAAGAGCTACGGGAATGGAAAGGCCACTTGGATGCGAGTTGAACTAGAACAGACCTGCTTGCCTCAGGATAAACGCTGTAAAAGCCACAATTTACTTACAATGTAATCTCTCCTGATGGCCAACTCTGAAACATTAAATCCTCGTAAAACGATCTGCCATTTTATGCCCTGGCTTTTTTTTTTTTTTTTTTCTTCACAGTCGGCTGCCATCTGACTGGAGGGGGATTTTAACACTGCTGTTCTAAGCTGGACTAACATGGCTTTATGTACAGTGGACAAGACACAAATAATAGAAAGAGTGATTGTTTTTTTGCAGATGGGCACTTCTGTGAAGAAAGCGTTTGGGCTTTGAAACAAGTTCAGCTGTATGGACAACATGCTGAAGTTTATTCTATTCGCTTTGGTAGTTCTACGATTTGGACAATTTTGGACAATGTGTCAAACAAGACAGCATTTGAGACATGTCGTCTTTTTAGTTATTTTATTGTGGTTTTACAGTTTGAGTGTATGTTTTTTTTTCATTACTTTTAACATTTTTAGTGGTGATTCTTAAATTAGCATGCGTTAAAGGTTGTCATTTAATTTATCGATTTTTTGCTGTCCATTTCAGGTGGACAATTTGGCACTTTTCTGTTTCTGAATAACACGAGACACAATACTTTTTACTTCACTTTTCGTATTTTAAGTGGTAATTCAATTCAATTTGCGAAAGTTTGTGTTAAAGGTTGTCGTTAAATGCATTGCTCTTAGAACGTACACTGTAGTCGTACACAGTCACTCGCACAATTTTGGACAATGCGTCTTGCAGGTTTTTTTTTTTTTTTTTTCCCAAACAACACAAAAAAAACAAACAAACAGTGAAATGTCATTAATTTTATTTTTTATTTTTTTTTAATATTTTATATTATATGTATACTGTAGCCATATACGTTTCAGATGGATAATTTTTGGATTTTGGAGTTTTTTTGGGGGGGATTTTTTTTTTTTTTTGTAATGAAACAGAATTTTCGTTTTTTTGTGCGTTTTACACTTTTTCTTCACTTTTTTAATTAAATTTGCATGCTGCGCTAAAAATTGAGCTAAGGATGCATCTTTACAACTATCACTTTTAAAGAATTGACACTACAGCTTTACACACTTTAGACAAATAATTTTGGATGTTGCGTGACGTGACTTGCTTTATTATTTTATTATTATTTATTTATTTTTGTTAATGATGTGTCAAGTTAAAACAGTACAACTCATTTTTGAAAGCAATAACTCTTCTCACGCAAACAATCTTTAAGAAATATGTCTAATCGGGATTAGGTGACTCTTAACAATGCAAATATACGCAGCTTCCTTAAGACCGATTAGTATTCATCGGTCAATTACGAGAGAAAATAATTTTGACTCAGTTCGTTAAAACATACATATTTACATTACGTTTACAATGCTTTCTAAACATAACTACATAAACCTCTAGTTATGAGATACCAACATTATCGCGTTCCATTCTGTTATCCTTATGTGTATCATACAAAAGCTATTGGTTTTACTGACTTGACAACTTACATTGTTATAAATTAGCAAACACAAGGTTAGTAAGTTATTAGACTAGTCTCATGTTAACATGTATAACTGTTAAAGTCTCAAGGCTATTCTTGACATATTGTAGCAAAGCTTTGTAAGAAACTCCACTGTAAGATTGTTACTGTACAAGTATATTTTGTTTGTTTTCACAAACCAAAGAGCAAGTCCAAATCAAATAAGACAATTTATTCTTTGGTTATTGACAGCAGAATGTCAACATAGTTAACTTGTATCGGATCTGGAACTATTGTGACTTAACTTTTCAAGATGTTGAGATGTTTCCTGACTCAACAAATATAGTTTCATGACAAACAAGCTTATGAAAAGAAGATACACACAAACGCACTCGCACACACAACCATACCAATCTAAAGTAGCAGCAGCCATTTGTTCTGTGAGCCATGAATATTTAATACACCACGTAACTTGAAAATAAATTGTTAATATAAGAGGGGGAGCTGAGTTCTTGTAGAAAAACGAGGCTGAGTTATGCCACAGGTCAGTCCTGTTCCATTCAAAGTCTGAAAGGAATGTGGGAAGGGGAGGGAGGAAAAGGAGAGGGGATAGACGGCTGGGAATGGGAACCGAGAGGGAGGGGAATGTATAGGATGTCCTCACCATTAGAAATGACCACCGGGGTGGTCGTGACTATCAAACACTGATAACCACGGTAACAAATAACCAACTGTCAAGCTAGAACAAGTTGTTCCTAACGAAACTGTACCATGGTACCCATAGATTTAATAGATTAGTAACTAAAATGAACAATTGTAACCAAATTTACCACAAATAGAAACAATTTGCACTAAGAAACAACTAGCAAATTTTACAAACAATTACAAAGAACCAGCAAGTCACACACTGAATACAATGTAGCCTACAGTTTTGAAGTAGGAATAGTGAAACAGTGTTTTCTTCAGAAATCATATTTACAGTGGATATTAATAATTTTAATAATTTTTCAGTAGTAGCAACTGCAGTTATTATGGTAGGCTATCTTGGCATAAACATGTATATTTTTAATAGTTTTTGGCAACTTAAAATACACATGTTTGAAGAAACCAATGTAAATTTCCAAAACAAATACATATATTTTAGGTAGTGTTTATAAGGGAAATTCTGGGAACATCCAATCCAGTTCTAAGTATAACGAGTTCATTCAATCAATAAATTATTATTTTTTTAGTTCTAAAAACATGCATGCTATTTTTATGTACATATAATTCACGTCGCTTTAAGAATCATTAAAGTTTATGCATTTAAAATTTGAATACACCTGATATATATTCAACTTCAGGTTTGTAAAAGCGACTGAAATGTTCCAAGAAACGCATGTTTAACAAAACACAGCGCTGAGACAGTAACACAAACATTATGGAGCTTTCAAAATATAATCCGAATCAATTCAAAAGCAGCCAAGAGGATTAACAGGCACAAAAGCGCAACGATGGCATAGACTCACCTCTGCATTCCTGTTATGTTTATCCAAAGCAGCGCGCAGTTGTAGTGTTGAGTTGGTCACTTCACTTTGTGCTCCTTTGTGGCTCTTGGGCAAACGCGTCTCGCATCGCATCTGGGCGGGGCCGGAGCGCCGGTGATGTCAGGGAGAGGGGCGGGGATTCGGAGACGAGTGGGCGGAGACTGGAAACCGGTGGTTCGCCATCTGTCACCGTGGGCCCTCAAGGAAAATCACTTTTCCCCTGGCGTCTAGAGTTTGCCTGATCAATTATTAATTTCACTGAGTGATGATGCGGATGATATTCATTCTGTCCCCTACATCAAGCTTTCCATCACTTTCATACTTCTACTCCTAAGAACAGACTGAAAATATGATAGGCTACATAATTTCTAATATAATGTAATATTAAATAGAAGACACATTAATAACTCATTTTAATGGGTTTGGATTTTTTTTTTTTTAGTTTAAAAGTAAGAAATGGAATTAACAAATCTAATCTGTTCAATGATTTAAATATTTCAATTTCAAAATTATATTTATTTTTTGAGGCATACAGTCAAAATGTCAAGGTTGTATAATGGTACAGACATTGCAAGAAATAAAAGTGCTTTAAAACATTTTAAATATTGACTAAATAAAAGCTGGAATCTTAGAAAAATGTTTAGTTTGGCATGTTTTCTAACAAAGAATCAGAAAAGGCAAAGCAGGTTAAAGCATTATAAATATGTATTTTTTTCTTCCAAATTAAAGTAAGTGTCGTAGTGGTCAAAGGTTTACCTGTTAGCATTGCGCACTTCTCCTACACTCTCAGATATAAAGGTACAAAAGCTGTCACTGGGGCGGTACCTTTTTAAAAGGTACATGTTTGTACCTAAAGGGTCCATTTTAGTACCTTAAAGGTACATATTAGTACTTAAAGTGTACATATTCGAACCTAATAGGTACAAAAGTGTACCTTTTGAAATGGTACCACCTGTGACAGCTTTTGTACTTTTATTTCTGAGAGTGTAGTGATGTGCAAGCCAAGCAAGTGCCAATGATGAATAGAAATGCTAACAGATAGAATGCTTACAGGTGTAGACTGTATCCAAAATTACATATGTCCCTTATATAGTAGCCAAAAAAAAAAAAATGGTATGTGAACAATTTACAATATTCATACAAATTAGGCAAAATGTTTTCAGATGACTGAGAAAATTCTTAAGTACACATCTGATGGACAATTTACTATCCCATGAGGCCACTGGAGAGGATCTGCAAAGTAGTGAAGTGACGCAAATGTGCTCGTACAGTAGGTCACATCATGGCAATGTCAACATGTCGTAAGTCCGAATTACATTCATACTACACACATTACAAAACGGAGATTTTTAATGCTTGCGAAGTAATTGACTGTTCACAAATAGCTTGATTGACAGGTGATCTGACAAATCATGACGCTGAATCCACCATCTTGCTGACAAACAAATCAGAGAGGAGAATAGATTAACTTTGGTGGACTTAAACTTGAACAATGTTGCATAATGAAGTCTTTCCAAGGCTGAAATAATGTTCTTATGTTCATTCATGTTTATTTCGTGCTTTAAGTTAATATGAAAAGATTTACGTGTCGCTTGAACAGGCATTATAGGGATCTGTAACGACACATTAAAGAGCCACAAAATGGTATTTATTGTTTGAATTTCTTAAAAAATGACAAAATTTGAAAGCTGAGATCTTGTTTCATACCAGAAGTAACCTACTCTGTGTCTTGTCTGTCAGAATGTCGTCAGTTTCTTCTTTGCTCTGCAATGTTTTTACTGCATGAGAAAATGATGCGTTGCGTGAGAGCGGCATGACTTGTTGGACATAGCAACAGTAACTAAGGAGAGAAAGTTTTTGTGAAGAATCAATTACTTATTCAAAAGAAGTTAACTACTCAGAGAGTATGTGATTTCAGAGTTTATTGGGTATAATTGTTGTCATGTTTTGTCATGTGACTATGAACAGGAAGTTATCTCACAATTGGTTGAATGGCAACATTGTGACAACACAGTAACAACCTTAACGACACAACGTAGAACCAACAACCTTTTAGCCATGTTGTTACAACGTTGCTAAAAGGTTGGCTACGTTGAGGCAACGTTCTGTGTTTGTTGGGAAAGAGCCTCCATCCTAATACACATAGCAGCCAATAAACAGTAGCTATGTAACGTTACATTCACGCCATATCGTAATTCCTGTCATTTCAATTTCCTGTAATGACAACACGTGACATTCTACTTGGAGCTGTTCAGACACTTGGACTCAGACACAGAACTATCTTACTATCAATACCGAAACATAGCGCGTAATGAATCTGAGGTGGTCAGGTGGTACAAGTCATAGCTCTCAGAAAAATCCCAGTTCACAAGTTGTAATTACGAGTTCCAAGAGGACGTGAATGCTTTTTACAAGTTGGTAATTACGGTAATTACGATATGGGGTGAACGCACCTTAAGGTGAAAGTTAAATAAAACCGTAGGCAAAAAGTACCCAGATGACCAACTTAGAAAAGCACGGCAATGTGCGAGGCTTCCAGTGTCATTAAAAGTTTGATATGCTGATTTATATGGCAAACTGGTAGTTACAATCACATTAATTTTGTCATAATCATAAACACACTGGCTTGTAGCAGAAATAGTTTTCTGTTTATGGGCACTTCGTTTTTCTTCTAGTTATTTACATATAGCGGTTAATCGGAAGTCTCGCACATTCAAAGAAAATAACTTCCGCATTGAAAAAAAAAAATCAAGCTGTTAAACAGTTTAGTATTACTGGTAAATGTTTATCAAATCTGACAGCAAAACCATATTTCTGAGTTTAGTTATAAACCATGAACTATCTATTTACAGTATACCGATCAATATTTATGTGTGTGTGCGCGAGTTAAAAACCAACCAAGGAAAAAAGAGCAACAGAGAAAAAACCGTCAGCTTGGAGTTTGAAGTTCCAGAAAGCTACAAAACCTTTATATGTATCCACAAAAATGCGTGGGGGTCTGTGGGACGCTCAAGGGGCCGGTGGAATAATTTGATAGCAGTCTCGGGGAGGGAGAGAGAGCCGTTGCTATCTTTGAGACTGCAACAAAGAGACTCCTCTTCACCGCGAGCATCATGCCCTGCGTTATCCGGGGGTGGTGAAGGCTTGTTGTCTGTTTTGTGAGAGGGAGAAAAAAATGCATTGAAAGGCAAAACGGAGCGAGAAAGAGATGAAAAACATATGAAAAGCCGCATGATATTGCTTTCACAGTGCATGGACCAAAAAAGCCAACTTTGTCTGGCATAGAAGCAGCAAATAAACGAAATAAAATCATTAGACATTGATGTTCTTTGTTTAGACGAGTTGAGTTGCGCGTTGATTTGACAGACACCCGTCGTTACGCATGAAGAGATGCTACACAGTTCATTAGTCTCCTTGACATCGTGTCAAAGTTTGAGGAAAGGAGTTCGTCCTCAGAGGGCTGTGTTTGAAAGGAAATAAAACCAAAAACAAACGTTCAAAAATACACTATCATTCAGGTTTAAAGGCTGTGCGGAATTAGCATACAGCCATGCAAGCAGAAAGCTCATTATTCGGGAAGTTCTCCTGTGCGCGTCCTTTTGTTGACATTTGTACGGGCTCCGCAAAGGCCTGTTTACACTTACTCTGTATTTTAGCCTGAGGTGCACACGAATGAAATGAAAAATATGGCATGCCAAATATGTTTGTATAATACCTTCCACACAAGCTTTATTTCAACTCCATAATACAGACGCATAATAAATATAGCTACGGTTGCGTCTTATACGGTATTTAGAGAAGTACTCGCAGGTAAATTACGGTCATGTACGTGCGAGTACATTTAATAGAGCATCTTTTAGAGGATTTTTACCATAGTACATGTCTAAAACCACACAGTTTATGTCAAAAAAAACAAAACAACAAAAACATGTCAGTACTTGTTCAAGACAATCAACTTCCATCTACTTCTTAAAGGGACAGTTCACCCAAAAATAAGAATTGTCATCATTTACCAACCATGCATGCATTACTTTCTTTCTTCTGTGGAACAAAAAAAAAAAAAAAAAATTATATATATATATATATATATATATATATATATATATATATATATATATATATATATTAAACATATATTATATAATAATATATTATATATCTTTCAATTGTTTGTTTCCATATAGTGCAAGTCAGTGGGGCCTAAAACAAAACTGGATCCCATTTTCAGCCAAACTGTCCCTTTAAATTAATATTTTCAGGGTTCAGTACAAGCTAATCATATTAGATATTACAGTACTGAGCTGTATTGTTAATAATGCACAACTTTAATCATTTTACATGGGAGAACTAATATAAGCGCTTAAACAAAAATGCTAGCAGCACATTTCTGAATTCAGATTAATGTAAACACTTTTTTTTTTTCAAACTGAGGGTGAATGGTTTTCTGTGGTTACTGACAGAATGTCACATCTTGTATTTAACACAGTACGTTCCCTTAAAAGTATGTGCTGTATCTCTAAACCAGCAAGAATGGTTCAAGCTGTTTTTGTTGATATTATCTGCATGTATCGTCACACAGAGGGCATTTGTGCAGACTGCAGTAGTTTTCAATGCCCGCTCTGCATTCTCAGGCATTGACTCAGAGGTTTTTCAGTCTGGGAACTGAACTATGGGAAACACACAGGGGTATTCAAGCGGCCACATCCTTATCTGGACTTCTGTTTGAGCTCCGAGGTCACGTGGTGAAGCAACTTAGCATGTTGTCACACCTGGCTGAAAAATAAACACAAAAAATGTGAGAATTTTGACAGCAAGCAAAGGCATTTGAGAATAAAATTATTATAATTTGACTCCCAGGCCATCACATGATCATATTCAGACCAGTTAGACACTGTTTCTGCGTAAGTGTCGGGCTGGAAATTTTTCCACACAGCCAGCATAATCTGTAAAACATGTCACAGTGGGCAGCTCTTGTCAGAGGTTTGGGCCATTTCCAAAGCTCTGTTAACATTAAAACCCTAGACTGATGGCAAATATATAAAATGGACTAACACACACACACACACAATGATGCAAGGCTTTGTAATTAACAATTTAAACAGAACCAGAGCTGCTTAGCAAGGGTGTGTGCTTCAGAAAAGACGTGTGTGACACACATGGAGAACAGAGTGTTATTTCTGGCCTCTATTAAAAAGAAGAAAGAGAAGGGGAGAAAGATGGCTTAAGAGTGTGTGCATATATAAATGAGGGTGAATGTAATATAGTCACGTTCTGGCCACTTATAAGCTGTCAAGTTTTCATGATCCAACTGAAAAAAAATCAGGTGCTTCCCTACATTTTTGTTTTCTCATCAAATATCCAGCAATCAGAAATACATCACATTACAGAAGTACAAAAAGTTTAGATACCATATTTAAGTCAAATGCTTTCTATTCTGAAGGACTCATCCCTTCAATGGATGAAGGGTGTAGGACGCCAAAAAAACTGTTCCTTGGAACACACTTCTGCATCATCTTGCCGAATTGCTGTCATCACACACATAAAATCATGGGAATGAAAAGTCCATCAGTTTTACCCTTCGAAATCCTTTGTTCTGAAGGGCACTTTGAAGTGCGCAGTTTTGAGCACTTTGGTTTGTATGACTCTTCAATATGGCAGCCATGATTGTTCTCTGCCCTTTGGAGGCGGATTTATCCCATTTGGAATGCAGTGAGAAGATAAATATTCCCAGAATGCATTCTCAGCTAAAATATTGACTATTAATATTTAAATCCTGACAAGTACAGAAAACAAGTTCAATCTAAGTCGATATGTTATGCATTTTTATGTCATTAAGCTGGTCTCACAAGAAAAATGTAACTATTTGGTGGCAATTTTGTATCAGATTGTACAATGCGATTTGGGTCCCACTTTATATTAGGTGGCCTTAACTACTATGTACTTACATTTAAATTAATCATCTGGTACAATGAACTTATTGTGTACATGCATGTGTTTACATTGTACTTATATTTTTAAACATACCTATATGTAATTACATCTGTAATTAATTTCTGTAATTACATTTGTAATTACACTGTTGACCCATCCTTTACACCTTAACCCACCCTTAAACCTACCCATACCACTTAACCTGTCCCTAACCTTACCTGTATCCCACCTCAATAGCAAAAGTGATTTGCAATACAATATGAACACAATAAGTACATTGTACTTATTTTTTGATGTAAGTGCATAGTAGTTAAGGCCACCTAATATAAAGTGTGGCCATGATTTGTATCAAAATGTATGATTTTTAGCAAAAACGTAAGAATGAATGTTCACCCCTAATTGTCAAAGTGGCATAAGAAGATCTTATGTGAATGTATGAATGAGATTGCATGCTCATATAAATTCATATGATTTAGCCGTCAATTCGCCAAAATGTAAAAAAAAATTAACGAATTGTCATGAGAATGTCTCGTATCACTCTATTAGGTTAGCAACATGTTAAAGGGATAGTTCACCCAAAAATGAAAACTCTATGATTTACTCCCTCTCAAGCCATCCTAGGTGTATATGACTTTCTTCTTTCAGATGAATGCAATCGGAGTAATATTTAAAAATGTCCTGGTTCTTTTAAGCTTTATAATGGCAGTGAATGGCTGTTAAAATCTTGAAGCCCAAAAAAGTGCATCCATCCATCATAAAAAGTGCCCCACACGGCTCGAGGGGGTTAATAGAGGCCTTCTGAAGCGATGCGTTTGTGTATGAAAAATATCCATATTTAACTGTAACCTCTAGCTTCCGCTAACATTCGTACGCACTTTCAGGAGAGAGTGGGTTTCCAGTGGATAACGGAGAACATAGGTGTATAGCGTAAGCTCCAATGAGAATTGACAAACATGGAAGTGCAGAGGAAAAAGCAAAACAAAACACCATTTGCCCCAAGTGTAAAATAGTTACGTTTTTTGGTATCAATGTATTAGCTTAGCAAGATTTCTAATATCAAGCATTATCCCAGGTAAGAAAAATATGCGCTAATAATGTTTTGCAAATGCGTAAACATATTTATTTTCATAAATAAGTTATGAAAATGTTATTTCTGAATGTTCACTGGACTTTCTATATGTTTTAAAAACGCTTTTCTGGGTTATGTGAACATTTTATTCTCTCATTTTGCAAAAATTATGGGAGCATTACTTTTGAATGTTCTCTGAACGTTTTGAAACAAGAAGTAACTATTACAAAATGTTAGAAGAACGTCTGACTTAAAAAGATTAAAAAACAAGAACAATGACATTTTTGTACTGATGTTTTAAGAACATTATTAAAGACTTAATTTTGAATGAACGTTCTACAGTATTGACGCTACTGAGCAAGAACCTTTAGCCTCACCTCTGAGAAAGATATCTGTTAACTGGTATTGTAAATTGGAGTAGTGCATGTGTGAGTGCATGTAAGTATTCCAATTCTGTCACTTACAGGTTTCCATTTCAGTTAACACATTGTTAGGAAGTAGCAAGGTAGCTTATTAAGGTTTGAAAAAGAGCTCAAGTCTCACACCAGACTCGATTTCTTAGAGTAAAAAAGTGTCTATTTAGTATAAAAAATGCTGTAGGGTTGAAATGCATTGTGGGAGCTGGGGAATGAACATGCTGATTTATTCGATTGCCCTCAGTGCCATTTCATTTCCCTTCGTCAGAGTGGCACACACACACTTCTGATAGATATGAGCCTCCGTTCCAGCGGCCATGACTTCAGAAATGACGTCTGGAAAATGGCCCAATCCTGTCAAAGTCATCTTACAATCTCATTGGTTCCAGCTGTCCAGGGATAGCATGAAAATATCATTAGTATAAAATAATAAATAACATATATATATATATATATATATATATATATATATATATATATATATATTATATGTATATATGTGTGTGTGTGTGTGTGTGTGTGTGTGTGTATATATATATATATATATATATAGTGTGTTTTCTCTGCTATTTTAATTTAGTTGCTTATTTAGAGCAACAAATTAATCAGAATGCAATCGGTTTCCATGAAAAGTGATGTTAGAAAAAAAAAAAAAATCAATCTCTGTTTATCAGATTTTGTACTTTAGATCCGTGGCCCTCAAGCTGGCAATCTGCGTGAAAATATTGATGGCTTTGTGGCGTCCTTTTGCATTTATGATGTGCGCTGACATTTTGAAAGCTTCCTGGGAGCCGTGAACTCTCAGCGGAAGCAAGGTTATAGTGAAGCGAAATGAATTGCCTTTCCGCACTGTTCGTTCTCCTTCAGGGCGTACACAAATACATAAGAATACCTGTCAATGTTATTGTTATAGAAAGATCGTCTGGCCGGTATGTTGGAAACGTCTTGCAAGAAATCAATGCAAGAAATCAAGAAAGTCAAGTGGTTCTGAAGTACTTGATTTTAAGGTACTTGCATTACTTAATACATTCAAATCCAATCTTTGAGACTAACTAGCCTAGCCTAGCCTAGAAGTGATCTTAGAAGTCGACACAACCACCCACAGTTTTTTGGCATTTAAAAAAACCGCTTCATCAACCTAGAACAGTGGCCATAAAGCTGCTCTAAACATGTGGAGCCTGAGCCTCTTGTTCAATCTGTTGGCTAATTAGCGCTCGAGTCGCTATTTGTCCAGGGACGTTCAAAAGACCATTGACTGCCATGGCAACGCGAACATGTCATGATACGGAGCCTTTGTCTCTTTGCTAAAGCATCAGTGGGACTGTCTCTATCTTAATTAGACTCAGGGACGACTCAGATGCAACTTTGGATTCAGAGTTGAAAGGGAGTTTAAGCCCTATGTGCACATAAAACTGCCTAAAAATAGCCAAACATTTCACAGTTATTTCACAACATGCTCCAAGCTAATTTCCCACTCCCACCTTTTGATAAAATGTCAAACCACATTAAAAATAAGTAGACCATGGAGCTGGTTTCAAATCTACTTTACTCCCTAGCCTGATAGATTAGCATAATGCTATCTGATTAGCCTGATATATTAGCTACCACTGCTACACAAGAGAAACTATCAATGTGAAATGTTTTTGTACTTTTAAGCTAATCTAGGGTCATTTCTTTTTATGTGTTTCTCAGACCCAACGTTTTAACGAGACAGTAAAGCTGGTCTCAAATCAGTGACCAGAATGACTCTGTGACAGATTAGAGACTGAAGATGGCAACAATTACTGGATGACAAAAGCTCTTCCGATCAGCGCATTGTGTGTGTGGCCCAGATGATTTCCACATGCTGAGTCCATCTGCTGGTCGTTAGATAGTGAAGTACTTACAGTTCACTGCTGCAAAAATGTAAACGGGAAGTTAAATGTGTTTTTAAAAAAAGTTAAATATATAAAGTTAAAAGACAGAAGTCAATGAAAGAAGTTCAAAACGTTACCAGTAGGGGGTCAAATTTTCGTTGGTTAGCGTCACTTGTTGGTAGATACCATTATTACACTTTTCTGAGGACAAAACATTTGAAAAAAAAACATTTGGTATTCAGATGTAACGAAATTACGAACAAAAACAAAAAACAAAACAATAATAATACACACACACACACACACACACACACACACACACACACACACACACACACACACACACACAGAGAGATATAATCTTAGTTTATCAAAATTTTTAAAGGCTTTTAAGTATTTTAAATATGTTGTATTGCCTCTCTTGCTGCCACAAAGAATTATGGGAAATGTAGTAATTAAATATGTTTCCTGCAAATACATACAGTATTGAAATGCGATTAAATGCATTTAAAATATACAAACAATGGCCAAAAATATACAAGACAAATATAAATATATATATATATATATATATATATATATATATATATATATATATATACATATATAATTTTAAATATATTTCCATTTTTAGAATTCCTAGAAAAATGAATAATTATTCAATTAATAATAAATTGTTATTAGAAAAAAATAATCAATTAAATTATTTAAATATATAAAATGCATATTTATTTTTAGTTACATGTTTAATGTTACATTGTTAAAGTGTTTAATATGCAAATACAATAATTAATATATTTTGTA